>CM068953.1:158485099-158496877 GCA_035128595.1 Eptatretus atami
TGAAGATTAATAACTGTCCTCCCTAACGTCTTGTTTTAAGATTTGAAACAGTCTTCTTGCAGGTGAAAAATGCATTTTTTTTCTTTCTTTCTTTTTTTTTTGTATACATAATCAAGGCTGATGGAAGAGCAAGCACAACGGATGGATCAGGATATAACAGGATAAAAGGAACAATGCAGAGGGAGGCACCAACAGCAGAGTTGAAGGAAAGGCCGCTCAGGAGACTGCTTCGGCAGCACCAATGCTCTGCATAGTGTATGGTCCCAATGGATGGATGGATGGATATAAATATGTGATATATACAAAGAAAATATATATATATATATATATATATATATATATACTTATATATATATATATATAAATATATATTATATAAATATATATCTTTCTATGTGTATATAGATATATATATCAATATATATATATATATATATATATATATATATATATATATATAGATATATACATATATATATATTATATATAGATATATACATATATATATATAGATATATACATATATATATATAGATATATATATATAGATATATATATACATATATTATATATATATATATTATATATAATTATAATATATATATTCCTATATATTATTTCTGCTAACGTCTGCGCGTAATTTGACGTTTCTCCTCCGAAAGCCAGACGGATTGTCGCCACTTTCGGCATGCCGGTGGTCTTTGGTCTAATGAACAGCATGGGCTATGTGAGATCACGCCAGATGGACAGGTTTGGAAATGTTTGGCTATTTTATAATTTTTACATTCGTTTGCATGGCGACGTGTGATGTCACCGCTGAGAGGCGTAATGACGTCATGACATCATCGGTCATTCGCTGACGTGATTACGTCTGTCGTGGACAGACCGTCACGGCTGAGAGGCGTAATGCATCTCCGAGAAAACAGCGTCTGCAATGTAAAACCCTCTTCTGCACATGCTGACGACCTCAGAAGGTGAATTTGACACCAAAAATGTAACAAGAAACATTGTACATAAAGAAATTCGATAAATCACATTGTGAACACTGGATATATTGATGTCCTAACGATCTCTCACTTTCGAAACTTTGCGCAGAGCGGGTTTGGCTAGTATGTATATATATATATATATATATATATATAATTCCAGCAATCTTGCGCGCGCGTGTGTGTGTGTGTGTGTGTGTGTGTGTTGTGTGTGTGTTGTGTGTGTGTGTGTGTGTGTGTGTGTGTGTGTGTGTGTGTGTGTGTGTGTGTGTGTCTGTCTGCGACCGCCGTTTCTCGACAACCGCCAGTCCGATCGGATTGAAACTTGCCAGGAATATTGCCGGGGACCCGCGGATGTGCCTTTTCAAGGTTTGATTTAATCGGACGAGCGGTTCCAAGTTGCGGCCATTTTATTGCTTTTTTCAGTGTTGGAAAGGTGTATATATCGCAGCTGAAGTGTCGTTCCATCGTATCATGCCATTTTTTCCCAAAGATATCTCAGAATAATGATAACAGCATATTAATAATAATAACAGCACAATAATTGGCAGTAATAAAAAGAATAACGTGATACAATGACCAATGTCTGTCAACCAATAACGACCTATATATTGTCTGTCAACCAATAATGACCAATAACGTCAGTCAACCAATGACAGGACACGGTGCTATGACGTCACCGGTCCGATCTGATTGAAACTTGATAGGAATATTCCGGGGACCCGCGGATGTGCCTTTTCAAGGTTTGATATTAATCGGACAAGCGGTTCCCAAGTTACGCCATTTGATTGGGTTTTTCAGTGTTGGAAAGGTGTATATATCGCAGCTGAAGTGTCGTTCCACCTTATCATGCCATTTTTTCCCAAAGATATCTCAGAATAATGATAACAGCATATTAATAATAATAATAACAGCACATAATTGGCAGTAATAAAAAGAATAACGTGATACAATGACCAATGTCTGTCAAGCAATAACGACCTATATTTTGTCTGTCAACCAATAATGACCAATAACGTCTGTCAACCAATGACAGGACACGGTGCTATGACATCACGAATGAGTCACAGTTTGGGGTTTTTTTTTGCACGATTGACGTCACAATTCTTCTTCTTCTTCGTTTGGTATGACGTCACAATCGACGCTGGGGACCTGAGTATGTGCCTTTTCAAGGTTTGATATCGTTCTTCATCCATTTCAGCTGTTTCCAAGTGTTTCCCAAGGTTTGAAAGCTGTTTTTTCCCAAGGTTTGAATTAATTGTTCAAATTATTAATTAATCCAAGGTTTGAATTTTCCCAAGGGAAACAGCTGTTTCCCAAGGGTTTGAAAGCTGTTTTTTTCCCAAAGTTTGAATAAATCGTTGTGCTTGTAGACATTTGTGAATACATTTACAGAGAGAGGGGCAAGAGAGTAGGGGGAGAGAGGAGGGGAAAGAGGGGGAGAGGAGGGGAAAGAGGGGGAAAGAGGGGAGGAGAGAGGAGGGCGAGAGAGGGGGGGAGATAGGGGGGAGAGAGGGGGGCAAGAGAGGGGGCGAGAGAGGGGAGGAGAGAGGGGTGAGAGAGAGGGGAATCACAATTCAAGAGAGGGGGAGAGAGGAGGGGGCGAGAGAGGAGGGGTGAGAGTGGGGCAAGAGAGAGGGACGAGAGAGGAGGGGGGAGAGAGGAGAGGCGAGACTAGGGGGAGAGAGGGGGGCGAGAGAGAGGGGCGTCACAATTCGTCTTCTTCTTCGTTGATATGACGTCACAATGACTCTGGGGACCTGAGTATGTTTTCTATGTTTCCCAAGTTCTGGCCATTTATGATAAGGTGGTCCGATCTAATTGAAAAAATGCCCCAATCCAGTTGTCGCTTACGAGAGCGAAGGAACGAAGCTGCAATACTGGCCCGCACCTACGGGCGCGCACGTACGGGCCCGCACCTACGGGCCCGCACGAGTATTAATAATAATAATAATAATAGCACAATAATTGGCAGTAATAAAAAGAATAACGTGATACAATTACAATGTCTGTCAACCAATAACGACCTATATATTGTCTGTCAACCAATAATGACCAATTACGTCTGTCAACCAATGACAGGACACGGTGCTATGACGTCACGAATGACGTCACAATTAATGTTTTTTTTGTTTGTTTGTTTTTGCACGATTACGTCACAATTCTTCTTCTTCTTCGTTTGGTATGACGTCACAATCGACGCTGGGACCTGAGTACGTGCCTTTTCAAGTTTTGATATCGTTCATCCGTTTCAGCTGTTTCAGAGGGGGCGAGAGAGTGGGGAGAGAGGGGGAGCAAGAGAGGAGGGTGAGAGAGGAGGCGAGAGAGGGGCGAGAAGGGGAGGAGAGAGGGGGGGGTGAGAGAAAGGGCGTTACAATTCAAGAGAGGGGGAGAGAGGAGGGGGCGAGAGAGGGGACGAGAGAGGGGGACGGAGAGGGGGTTGAGAGTGGGGGCGAGGAGAGGGAGAGAGAGAGGAGCGAGAGAGGAGGGGCGACACTAGGGGAGAGAGGGGGGCAAGAGAGGGGGAGAGAGAGGGGGGCGAGAGAGGGGGGTGAGAGAGAGGGGGTGAGAGAGAGGGGGCATCACAATTCTTCTTCTTCGTTTGATATGACGTCACAACTGACGCTGGGGACCTGAGTATATTTCCCAGGTGTTTCCCAAGTTATGGCCATTTATGATACGGTTGGTCCGATCTAATTGAAACATGCCCAATTCAGTCGTCGTTTACGAGAGCGAAGGAACAAAGCTGCACATACTGGCACGCACCTACGGGCCCGCACCTACGGGCCCGCACTAGTATCTATAATTCCAGCAATCTCTTGTGTGTGTGTGTGTGTCTGTCTGCGACTGCCATTTCTCGACAACCACCGCTCCAATCTGATTGAAACTTGCCAGGAATATTGCCGCGGACCCGCGGATGTGCCTTTTCAAGGTGTGATATTAACAGATGAGGTTCCCAAGTTACGGCCATTTTATTGCTTTTTTCAGTGTGAAAGGTGTATATATCGCAGCTGAAGTGTCGTTCCACCTTATCATGCAATTTTTCCCCAAAGATATCTCAGAATAATGATAACAGCATATTAATAATAATAATAATAATAGCACAATAATTGGCAGTAATAAAAAGAATAACGTGATAAAATGACCAGTGTCTGTCAACCAATAACGACCTATCTTTGTCTGCCAACCAATAATGACCAATAATGTCTGTCAACCAATGACACGGACACGGTGTATGACGTCACCGGTCCGATCTGATTTGAAACTTGCCAGGAATATTTGCCGGGGACCCGCGGATGTGCCTTTTCAAGGTTTGATTATTATCGGACGAGCGGTTCCATGTTACGGCCATTTTATTGTTTTTTTCAGTGTTGGAAAGGTGTGTATTTCGCAGCGGAAGTGTCGTTCCACCTTATCATGCCATTTTTTCCCAAAGATATCTCAGAATAATGATAACAGCATAATAATAATAATAATAATAATAGTACAATAATTGGCAGTAATAAAAAGAAAAACGTGATACAATGACCAATGTCTATCAACCAATAAAGACATATATATTGTCTGTCAACCAATAATGACCAATAACGTCTGTCAACCAATGACAGCACACGGTGCTATGACGTCACGAATGACGTCACAATTAATGGTTTTTTTTTTTTGCACGATTGACGTCACAATTCTTCTTCTTCTTCGTTTGGCATGACGTCACAATCGACGCTGGGACCTGAGTACGTGCCTTTTCAAGGTTTGATATCATTCATCCGTTTCACCTGTTTCAGAGGGGGGCGAGAGAGTGGGGGAGAGAGGGGGCAAGAGAGCGGGGTGAGAGAGGGGGCGAGAGAGGGGAGGGAGGAGGGTGAGAGAAAGGGGGTGTCACAATTCAAGAGAGGGGAGAGAAGGAGGGGGCGAGAGAGGGGACCGGAGAGGGGCGGTGAGAGTGGGGGCGAGAGAGAGGGGTGAGAGAGAGGGGCGAGAGAGAGGGGCGAGAGAGAGGAGCGAGAGAGGAGGGGAGAGAGGAGGGCGAGACTAGGGGGAGAGAGGAGGGCGAGACTAGGGGGGAGAGAGGGGGGCAAGAGAGAAGGGAGAGAGAGGGGCGTCACAATTCTTCTTCTTCTTCGTTTGCTATGACATCACAATTAACGCTGGGACCTGAGTATGTTTCCCAGCTGTTTCCCAGGTTATGGCCATTTATGATACGGTTGGCCGATCTAATTGAAACAATGCCCAATCCTGTCGTCGTTTACGAGAGCGAAGGAACAAAGCTGCACATACTGGCATGCACCTACGGGCCGCACCTAGGCCCGCCCTATTATCTATAATTCCAGCAATCTGTGTGTGTGTGTCTGTCTGCGACTGCGTTTCTCGACAACCACCGTCCGATCTGTGGAAACTTGCCAGGAATATTGCCGGGGACCCCGGATGTGCCTTATCAAGGTTTTATATTAATCGGACGAGCGGTTCCCATGTTTACGGCCATTTTATTGCTTTTTTTTCAGTGTTGGAAAGGTGTATATATCGCAGCTGAAGTGTCGTTCCATCTTATCATGCCATTTTTTCCCAAAGATATCTCAGAATAATGATAACAGCATATTAACAATAATAATAATAATAATAATAGCACAATAATTGCAGTAATAAAAAGAATAACGTGATACAAATGACCAATGTCTGTCAACCAATAATGACCTATATATTGTCTGTCAACCAATAATGACAATAACGTCTGTCAACCAATGACAGGACACGGTGCTATGACGTCACCGGTCCGATCTGATTGAAACTTGCCAGGAATATTCCGCGGACCCGCAGATGTGCCTTTTCAAGGTTTGATATTAATCGGACAAGCGGTTCCCAAGTTACGGCCATTTTATTGGTTTTTCAGTGTGGGAAAGGTGTATATATCGCAGCTGAAGTGTCGTTCCACCTTATCATGCCATTTTTTCCCAAAGATATCTCAGAATAATGTTAACAGCATCTATCTATAATTCCAGCAATCTGTGTGTGTGTGTGTGTGTGTTT
Organism: Eptatretus atami; assembly: GCA_035128595.1. Taxonomy (NCBI): domain Eukaryota; kingdom Metazoa; phylum Chordata; class Myxini; order Myxiniformes; family Myxinidae; genus Eptatretus; species Eptatretus atami. The sequence continues at coordinate 158,491,108 of CM068953.1, forward strand.
GTTTGTCTGCGACCGCCGTTTCTCGACAACCACGGGTCCGATCTGATTGAAACTTGCCAGGAATATTGCCGGGACTCGCTGATGTGCCTTTTCAAGTTTGATATTAATCGGACGAGCAATTCCAAGCACAGCCATTTTAATGTTTTTTTCAGTGTTGGAAAGGTGTATATATCGCAGCTGAAGTGTCGTTCCACCTTATCATGCCATTTTTTCCCAAAGATATCTGAGTATAATGATAACAGCATATTAATAATAATAATACACAATAATTGACAGTAATAAACAGAATACGTATACAATGACCAATGTCTGTCAACAAATTAAGACCTCTATTTTGCTGTCATCCAATAATGACCAATAATGTCTGTCAACCAATGACAGGACACGGTGCTATGACATCACGAATGACGTCACAATTAATTATTTTTTTTGCACGATTGACGTCACAATTCTTCTTCTTCTTCGTTTGGTATGACGTCACAATCGACGCTGGGACCTGAGTATGTGCCTTTTCAAGGTTTGATATCGTTCTTCATCCATTTCAGCTGTTTCCCAAGTGTTTCCCAAGGTTTGAGAGCTGTTTTTTCCCAAGGTTTGAATTAATTGTTCAAATTATTAATTAATCCCCAGATTTGAATTTTTCCCGAAACAGCTGTTTCCCAAGGGTTTGAAAGTTATTTTCCCAAGGTTTGAATTAATTTTTGTGCTTGGTAGACATTTGTGAATACATTTTCAGAGAGAGTAGGGGGAGAGAGGAGGGGGAAGAGGGGGGGGAGAGAGGGGCAAGAGAGGGGCGAGAGAGGGAGGAGAGAGGGGGGTGAGAGGGAGGGGCATCACAATTCAAGAGAGGGGAGAGAGGAGGGGCGAGAGAGGAGGGGGTGAGAGTGGGGGCTAGAGAGAGGGGCGAGAGAGGAGGGGGAGAGAGGAGGGGCGAGACTAGGGGGAGAGAGGGGCGAGAGAGAGGGGTGCGAGAGAGAGGGGGCGTCACAATTCTTCTTCTTCTTCGTTTGATATGACGTCACAATTGACGCTGGGACCTGAGTATGTTTCCTAAGGTGTTTCCCAAGTTATGGCCATTATGATACGGTTGTTGTCCGATCTAATTGAAAAAATGCCCCAATCCAGTCGTCGTTTACGAGGCGAAGGACGAAGCTGCACATACTGGCACGCACCTACGGGCCCGCACCAACGGGCCCGCACTAGTATTAATAATAATAATATAATAGCACAATAATTGGCAGTAATAAAAAGAAAAACGTGATACAATGACCAATGTCTGTCAACCAATAACGACCTATATATTGTCTGTCAACCAAGTATGACCAATGACATCTGTCAACCAATGACAGGACACGGTGCTATGACGTCACGAATGATGTCACAATTAATTTTTTTTTTGTTTGTTTTTTTTGCACGATTGAAGTCACAATTCTTCTTCTTCTTCGTTTGTATGACGTCACAATCAACGCTGGGGACCTGAGTACGTGCCTTTTCAAGTTTTGATATCGTTCATCCGTTTCAGCTGTTTCAGAGGGGCGGAGAGTGGGCGAGAGAGGGGCAAGAGAGGAGGGCGAGAGAGGGGGCAGAGAGAGGGCGAGAGAGGGAGGGAGAGAGGGGGGGGTGAGAGAAAGGGGCGTTACAATTCAAGAGAGGGGAGAGAGGAGGGCGAGAGTGGTGACGGGAGAGGGGTGAGAGTGGGGCGAGAGAGAGGGCGAGAGAGAGGAGCGAGAGAGGAGGGGGAGAGAGGAGGTGCGAGACTAGGGGGAGAGGGGCAAGAGAGGGGGAGAGAGAGAGGGGGCGAGAGAGAGGGGGCGTCACAATTCTTCTTCTTCGTTGATATGATGTCACAATTGACGCTGGGGACCTGAGAATGTTTCCCAGGTGTTTCCCAAGTATGGCCATTTATATACGTTGCTCGATCTAATTGAAAACAATGCCCCAATCCAGTCGTCGTTTACGAGAGCGAAGAAACAAAGCTGCAAATACTGGCACGCACCTACGGGCCCGCACCTACGGGCCCGCACTTGTATCTATAATTCCAGCAATCTCTGTGTGTGTGTGTGTGTCTGTCTGTCTGCGACCGCCATTTCTCGACACCCACCGGTCCAATCTGATTGAAACTTGCCAGGAATATTGCCGGGGATCCGCGGATGTGCCTTTTCAAGGTTTGATATTAATCGCATGAGCGCTTCCCAAGTTACAGCCATTTTATTGCTTTTTTCGGTGTGAAAAGGTGTATATATCTCAGCTGAAGTGTCGTTCCACCTTATCATGCAATTTTTTCCCAAAGATATCTCAGAATAATGATAACAGCATATTAATAATAATAATAGCACAATAATTGCATTAATAAAAAGAATAACGTGATAAAATGACCAATGTCTGTCAACCAATAACGACCTATCTTTGTCTGCCAAACAATAATGACCAATAACGTCTGTCAACCAATGACAGGACACGGTGCTATGACGTCACTGGTCCGATCTGATTGAGACTTGCGAGGAATATTGCCGGGGAACCGCGGATGTGCCTTTTCAAGGTTTGATATTAATTGACAAGCGGTTCCCAAGTTTACGGCCATTTGATTGGTTTTTTCAGTGTTGGAAAGGTGTATATATCGCAGCTGAAGTGTCGTTCCACCTTATCATGCCATTTTTTCCAAAGATATCTCAGAAATAATGATAACAGCATCTATCTATAATTCCAGCAATCTGTGTGTTGTGTGTGTGTGTGGTGTGTGTGTGTGTGTTTGTCTGCGACCGCCGTTTCTCGACAACACGGTCCGATCTGATTGAACTTGCCAGGAATATTGCTGGGGACCCGCTGATGTGCCTTTTCAAGGTTTGATATTAATCGGACGAGCGGTTCCCAAGTCACAGCCATTTTAATGGTTTTTTTCAGAGTTGGAAAGGTGTATATATCGCAGCTGAAGTGTCGTTCCACCTTATCATGCCATTTTTTCCCAAAGATATCTCAGAATAATGATAAACAGCATCTATCTATAATTCCAGCAATCTGTGTGTGTGTGTGTGTGTGTGTGTGTGTGTGTGTGCTGTGTGTGTGTCTGCGACCGCCGTTTCTCGACAACCACGGGTCCGATCTGATTGAAACTTGCCAGGAATATTGCCGGGGACCAGCGGATGTGCCTTTTCAAGGTTTGATATTATCGGACGAGCGGTTCCATGTTACGGCCATTTTATTGTTTTTTTCAGTGTTGGAAAGGTGTGATTTCGCAGCGGAAGTGTCGTTCCACCTTATCATGCCATTTTTTCCCAAAGATATCTCAGAATAATGATAACAGCATAATAATAATAATAATAGAATACAATAATTGGCAGTAATAAAAAGAATAACGTGATACAATGGCCAATGTCTATCAACCAATAAAGACATATATATATTGTCTGTCAACCAATAATGACCAATAACGTCTGTCAACCAATGACAGCACACGGTGTTATGACGTCCGAATGACGTCACATTAATGGGTTTTTTTTTGCACGATTGACGTCACAATTCTTCTTCTTCTTCGTTTGGCATGACGTCACAATCGACGCTGGGACCTGAGTACGTGCCTTTTCAAGGTTTGATATCGTTCATCCGTTTCACCTGTTTCAGAGGGGGCGAGAGGAGTGGGGGAGAGAGGGCGGGCAAGAGAGCGGGGCGAGAGAGGGGGCGAGAGAGGGGACGGGAGAGGGGGGTGAGAGTGGGTGCGAGAGAGAGGGTGAGAGAGAGGGCGAGAGAGAGGGGCGAGAGAGAGGAGCGAGAGAGGAGGGGGAGAGAGGAGGGGCGAGACTAGGGGGAGAGAGGAGGGCGAGACTAGGGGGAGAGAGGGGCGGCAAGAGAGGGGGAGAGAGAGGGGCGTCACAATTCTTCTTCTTCTTCGTTTGCTATGACGTCACAATTACGCTGGGGACCTGAGTATGTTTCCCAGCTGTTTCCCAGGTTATGGCCATTTATGATACGGTTGGTCCGATCTAATTGAAACATGCCCCAACCCAGTCGTCGTTTACGAGAGCGAAGGAACAAAGCTGCACATACTGGCATGCACCTACGGCCCGCACCTACGGGCCCGCCCTATTATCTATAATTCCAGCAATATGTGTGTGTGTGTCTGTCTGCGACCGCCGTTTCTCGAAAACCACCGGTCCGATCTGATTGAAACTTGCCAGGAATATTGCCCGGGACCCCCGGATGTGCCTTATCAAGGTTTATATTAATCGACGAGCGGTTCCCATGTTACGGCCATTTTATTGCTTTTTTTCAGTGTGGAAAGGTGTATATATCGCAGCTGAAGTGTCCTTCCATCTTATCATGCCATTTTTTCCCAAAGATATCTCAGAATAATGATAACAGCATATTAACAATAATAATAATAATAATAGCACAATAATGGCAGTAATAAAAAGAATAACGTGATACAATGACCAATGTCTGTCAACCAATAATGACCTATATATTGTCTGTCAACCAATAATGACCAATAACGTCTGTCAACCAATGACAGGACACGGTCTATGACGTCACCGGTCCGATCTGATTGAAACTTGCTAGGAATATTGCCGCGGACCCGCAGATGTGCCTTTTCAAGGTTGATATTAATCGGACAAGCGGTTCCAAGTTACGGCCATTTTATTGGTTTTTTCAGTGTGGGAAAGGTGTATATATCGCAGCTGAAGTGTCGTTCCACCTATCATGCCATTTTTTTTCCCAAAGATATCTCGAATAATGTTAACAGCATCTATCTATAATTCCAACAATTGTGTGTGTGTGTGTGTGTGTGTGTGTTTGTTTTGTCTGCGACCGCCGTTTCTCGACAACCACAGTCCGATCTGATTGAAACTTGCCAGGAATAATTGCCGGGACCCGCTGATTTGCCTTTTCAAGGTTTGATATTAATCGGACGAGCGTCCCAAGTCACAGCCATTTTAATGGTTTTTTCAGTGTTGGAAAGGGTGTATATATCGCAGCTGAAGTGTCGTTTCCACCTTATCATGCCATTTTTTCCCAAAGATATCTGAGAATAATGATAACAGCATATTATAATAATAATACACAATAATTGACAGTAATAAAACAGAATAACGTGATACAATGACCAATGTCTGTCAACAAATAAAGACCTCTATTTTCTCTGTCATCCAATAATGACCAATAATGTCTGTCAACCAATGACAGGACACGGTGCTATGAAATCACGAATGACGTCACAATTAATTTTTTTTTTTTGCACGATTGACGTCACAATTCTTCTTCTTCTTCGTTTGGTATGACGTCACAATCGACGCTGGGACCTGAGTATGTGCCTTTTCAAGGTTTGATATCGTTCTTCATCCATTTCAGCTGTTTCCCAAGTGTTTCCCAAGGTTGAGAGCTGTTTTTCCAAGTTTGAATTATTGTTCAAATTATTAATTAATCCCAAGATTTGAATTTTCCCCACGGAAACAGCTGTTTCCCAAGGGTTTGAAAGTTTATTTTTTCCCAAGGTCTTGAATTAATTTTTGGCTTGGTAGACATTGTGAATACATTTTCAGAGAGAGTTAGGGGGGAGAGAGGAGGGGAAAGAAGGGGGAGAGAGGCGGGCAAGAGAGGGGCGAAGCTCTCTCCGCGACTGCCGTTTCTCGACAACCACCGGTCCGATCTGATTGAAACTTGCCAGGAATATTGCCGGGGACCCCGGATGTGCCTTATCAAGGTTTTATATTAATCGGACGAGCGGTTCCCATGTTACGGCCATTTTATTGCTTTTTTTCAGTGTTGGAAAGGTGTA
>CM068953.1:158574546-158585282 GCA_035128595.1 Eptatretus atami
TTCTGGTGCTTTTCACAACTTGCTATGCCCCGCCCCTAAAAAAAGTTGACCAGCGAATCGCAGCGTTGACATCACATACAGAAACTCGCACAAAGTGGATTGACTCGAGATCTCTAGAGTCTAGACCAGCGTTTCTCAACCTTTTTACCCTTGTTCCCGGACCCTGGATTTACCGCAAGAGGTCGCTCGCTTGGTTCCGTTGAGAGAAAACAGTATATGTAAAATAGCTAATGTATTTTTGAGTGGTTTTTGTTTGATTTAATACGTAATTTACTATACACGTACGGCATATTGTTGGAAACTCCTTGGTTAGATATAATAGAGGGCTTCAACCTCTTTATATTATTTTAAATATAAACCATAGGGAATGTATTTAACGATGTCTATATGCGCCAGTGTGAAACCGCCTCACTGGTTAGTTGACGACCTGTACGCGGCGGATTCGTGTATCATTGACTGATGACTCAATACGGACGCCATGGCCGGTGTCCATCTATCTTCTCTGGCTTCCTAGTGCGAAGTCTCTCTCTCTCTCAAGGTTAGTTCTTCTGTTTACCTTTATTGCTTCTCATTTATTTGTTTAAGTTTTGTTTTCAAGTTACATGAGGTGTGTTTTTTTTTTGATTTAAAAAAGATTTTTTTTTGTGAATTAAAACCTCGTTGTGAGTCTCATAAACGAGCAGTATGTTTTTTTTTCATTGCCAATAAATTTGACTAAAAGGGGGTCATTTTTTCCTTAAACCAGGTATCCAAAAAAAAATATATTTACCACTGAACTACGATAAAAATAAAAGAGCTAGATATTAATAATGGTATATAATAATTTTTTGCAAGGGGTTTCCCTGAGACAGAAAAACTATTTCAAGGTGTTCCACAAGTAAAAAGGTTGAGAAACGCTGGTCTAGACTTAGAGATCTCGAGTCAATCCACTTTGTGCAGCAGTTTCTGTATGTGATGTCATGCTGCGATTCGCGTGAGTCAACTTTTTTTAGGGGCGGGCATAGCAATTGTGAAAAGCACCAGATAAATGATACGAAATATTGCTCTAATTATCCCATTTTTGATTAAAAAAAAAAAACATGGGTGATTTCTTCACTACGAAGGTCAAGTTAATATATAAATAACCAGAAGTTTGCATGTCAGGGGACTTTAAACTCACAACCTGTGTCATTGATACTTTAAGTCCTTCTCTCCTTTTGGTGCGTGATCTCGCAAGACATGGAAGACATTTCTCCAGGACAAGCTGTGGGTACATAACGATCAATTGCCATGTGCATCACTTGGCGCATATAGCAGTGTATTCAATCGATCATAAACAGGGTTCTGAGCAACACTCAACAATTCTCAGCGGATTTGCCCGCCATGGTCACTCCGTTACAAGGTAATAGTGTTGACCACAGTCTCTGGCAAAAGACGCACCAAGCCTTTGTCGATAAGAGTGTCTGATGGATACCGAGTGAATGTTGAGAGCTGACGACTCCAGACAATACCTCGGGCCATTTTTCTCTTTCGACCTGGCCCTTTGGCATATGCACCCTGATGATCAGCTGCCTGACTCATAACGACCCTGCACAGGATGAATTGTGTCTTGTTAGTATGCGTTGGAATAGATGTTCGAGTGCCAGACAGCCTTCTCGTTCTGCAAACAGTTTGACTGACATCCGCCTCAAGTCGTTTATGAATCTGGACATAATCACCATCCTGTAAAGGGTCCGCTCTGTTTTCTCTATTCAAATAGGCCAGAACGACTCGACTTTTGGTTGCAACACCAGGACCTTTCAGGGAGATTATTTGGCACAGGACACATTTTTTCCGTTGTGGATCCTTTCGTCTGGCATGAATCCTATGCACACTCAAATGGTACTTATCCATCATGTTGTTGGTCCTGCAAATATAAAAATAAATCGTCAGCCGATGAATGTCAAATCTATCATACGTGATACAGCCTTAAAAATGGGCTGTTGCTATGTCTAGGCCATATCAAGGGCACAAAAACATTCATCACCATAAAATAGCCAAACAATGAGAAAAACACAACATCCTTTTCTTTTACTACTTCATACCCTAAACTTAATGTGATTTTAAACGGAAATGCAGGTCAAATGTTGCGCAATGATAAAGACTTTATGAGAATCCAAAATAAAACGCTATCAAGACAGTAAAAATTACCTGAACTAAATAAAAGCCCAGAGAGAGTGGAAAATCAACAATTTCACGCGCTAACTACATGCCATAAACAAATAGAAACTCCAAATAGACTCCCGCTGTAATTCCACCCCCGGGCACAAAGCTAAACCTGAATCCTATCCTATTATACAGCCAGTTAATCTTAATGAAACAAAATAGTCATGACTGATTACATTGATGGTTGACTTTCTTTACGATATAATGAAAGCACGCGACCAGCACATAAGCACAACTAAGATCAACCAGAAATAATTAGAAAAAAGGTAAACACATAGCTATACACAGACGACTGCCCGACTTCCAATCCTGGCTACAGAAACGCAATTAAAACCCAACCTCGTGTCCATTCAACCATAATCCTACCCATACAGAGATAACATTAAATGACCAAAAAAAGGCACATACGCCTCACAAGCACGATCACAACTTACTGAAAAAGGAAGAAAGGTGTTGATACCGAATTATGAAACGAAGCTCCGACAGTAACATGTCACTGAATAACTCGAGAAATACAACGAAGCGAACTAAAAGACGTCATAGTGCTGCAACGTGCTTGGACGCGCCGCCACGCCACTAGCAGGAACTCATGCACGCCGGGCAACTGTAACCTTAGGCAGAGGCATGCGTCGCGGACGACGTGGCGTCACCGTATGTTCCTACCAAGATCACAACTTACAATACATCAACTACAAAACTTAACAATCAAACGTTTTACTACTGCAACGGTTTGCCGAAACCTGATATTGAAACAATAGACACACCAAGTTACAGTTCGCAAGGATGTCCGTTTCACATGCAACAACTGTTTCTAATACTTGAAAATCATAAACTACGTGTAAGTTATTATGGTCACTATATTTAACAATTATTTAGGCATCCGATGGAAAATCAATTTAAAAATACTATATTAAAAATGGCAATTCCACTCAAAAATGCTGTTGTTCAATGGCAACCGACAGTCAAAATGCAACATTTTTATATATCTTATAAAATCCGATTGTAAGCCATTAACAGTAAATCCTCATCAGTTTGGCTTATTTTGTATGTTTAGATTTTCTTTAAAATTGAATTCAAAAATGCGTTTTTTCACCCCAAAAACGACCTTTCCAAAATTGAAAAAAATGTGAAACACTTTTTTTTTATTTACAATAGATTTAAACTTCTCAAAATATTTAGGTTTGCTACTCTCCAAAAAATTCCACGAAATTACACAAGAACCTGACCATAACAACAGTCATCACGTCTTTTGAACGAGGCAGGAAAGTTTTGGTCTGGACTTGGCGTGAATGCACAATGCACCTAGATAAAGTAGCAAGAGCTTTCTTTCTTATGCAAATGCAACAAACCCGGATTTATCGCATTCCGCTGCCCCATCTGCAAATAGCTCTCCAGCTTTTCACCACTGATATTCCATGCTTCTGCAAAGGGAGTTGGATACCATATCAATAATGTCTTGGTGCCGTGGTTGTTGTTTCAAGCGGAAGCGAACAGTATTCAGCCTTCAGGCTGAATCACAACATATTAGCGAGCAAAAGATCAGCGAGCTACAATTAGAACCATCAGGACTCATCCAGCTGAATGGCAAAATCGTCGTCGTCGATGCTTTGATTTCTGACAAACAACTTTGCACCTCACACTCCTCCGCCAGATCATCTACCGGCACCGAGATGGTGTTGTGAAAAAGAAATTCTTGATAGCCTTCTTTTGCTTTGCTTTCGCCCATGCATGTTCGCACAAGAATCTTCAGACCAGCATGATCAACTCGCTCGCTGCAGAAGGGGCTTCTTTGACATTCGCTATGAATATGCAACTCGCTAAGCATGCGTGGACTGCATTAGGCTTGCGTTACAGGCAAAATGTCCCATAGATCCACGCTGAGCTTGAGAGTGCGTTCCAGTCTCCGAATTCCTCCAAAGTTGTATTTCATGCACATGCGGAACGTTACGAGATGGTCATGTGTTCCCTGGCCTCATGTTCTCCTTTGACAAGATCTTTCCACAAACACACTGTGCTGTACACGCCCTTCCTTGTCATTGAAGTCAGTGAAAGCCATACTTGCAAATTGTTGCCACATACTTCCGGGTCCAATGTGGGTCGTACTTCATTTTCTTCAATAGCCATCTATCTCTGGGCGAAGTGTTTTGGTGATACAACTCGGCCCTACTTTATCTGAAAAATAAACAAACATTGTCACAAAACATTACTTATCAATTCCAATAAGTTTAAATTAGCTCATAACTCTATGTTGTATCACCATAGAGTTCTGGGTATGTATGAAAAATTACAATGCTGATCAAGGTTTCGTTATTCTCCAATCACAGAGTCACTGCACAACATTAACACCATTTCACTGTGGCTCTGGAGTGACTAACGGACAGTGAACTAGACTCAATTTAAATAAATCTGCCACTAGTGGCACTTAAGGCGCAATTATTCATGTGTTGTCAAACTTTGGCAAACTTGACGCAAGTAAGCATATGTGCCTAAACTTAAATAGATGCCACACCACCGCACCATCATGCGTCGCAAAACCTGCCAAGGCGCAATGATTTTAGTGATTGACTATCTTATCGGCACAAAAAAAACATAATCCTGACATGTCGACTTCCATTCAGGATTACATGCCAACTAGATGTAGAATGTGCACTTGACTGCAGAGAGGGGAGAAATGGGGTCTGATTCAGCACGGCAAAGAACTCATCCAATCTAAACTAAACTAGCTAACATCCACCTAAGCTCGAGCCTGAGCTGAACCTCTGCGTGCATACGCCAAAGCATCGTTACTTGAGCACAAATTCGATTTTAAAAATGGATTAGCGTCAGCAACACACCTCCATTTAGCTTATGGTCTGTCGCGCTTCCTATTATTCCTTGCATTCTGGCACAGTGGAATGAGCGCGAAAATGCGTTAGAGCCGAAGAACTTGGTGTGGGACCATTAGCTTTCTTTTTTCCTTGGACCGCTCCCTTTCGATGAAGCCGTGATGATTCACCTCACGTCAATATGGGGAGGGTGGGGGATTGGCATGACACCGTGCCGGCCACCTCGCTGCACACTGCATATTTACCCAGCCACATGCAGTTTTTTAACCCAGTTGGAGGTAATTACCCGAATTGGAACACCCTGACTTAGGGATCTGGGTTACAGGGGCAAGAGGAGAATCAGTTTCTAAGCATTCCAATAGGTTCTGATTTCGCTACAATAGCGCCAAGATTCAATAGGTTCCAAATTAATGCGGATTTTTTATAGATGACGGGCTGAGGATGTGTGGAGGGTTGGGGTGAAGCAGTGGGGATTAAAGCAATAAGAAGGTGTTTATATGCCGCGCTTTCAATGGAAGATGAGAAAGCGACAGAGTGCTGAAGGAGAGGTCGGTTCATGATCATGAGTGTCTAGTTCAGTCCAGTCGATTGGAGAATGGCAATTAAGGCTACAGGTTCTTTTGGTGTGATTTGAACGATAATAAAAAGAAGGGGAGGTTTTGCCAATCTGGTAAAAAGCACGGAACTGTTGCATTGGAAGAAAGACATGACGTTAATGTAGAGATTCATGAAGATGGTTTGTGTAGATGGAGATTACTCGTACAATTGCATGAAGACAAGTTACTTGTTCCATGTTTTTTTTTCCGATTGTTGTTTTTGGGGGGAGTGGGTGAGAGAAGAGCAGGAAAGAGGGAACCAATGAATTCAGACTAGGCAGTATGGGTGGAAGAGCGTATTGATACCAGGGGACTTTAAATTGCCAGGAATCAGAACAGGGAAAAAGGCGACCTGATCGGATTTTATATTCAATGTTACATATTGCTTTTAACCAGTTTGTCATAAAAAAGCTCAAGATGAGGGGGAGTGTGTCTGCAATCTATTAATAATCAATCCAAATGCTGGAGGAGGTCGTAGCGTGTAGAGAGACAACTGTGACAAGCATCACACGCAGATAAGACAGCTATTGTTGAGATGTTGAAGTGGGATTAGTGGTCAGTTAAGCACTTTGGAATTTAGGTGCGCAAACTTTTATGGTTTCTGCAATTATGTTGGGCCGATTCATTATTGGTTAAGAGCTAATGACAGGTGGTTTGTATCGGAAGAAGATGGAGCAACCTTCAAAGAAGCAAATGGTGGAGTGTAGAGTAGGTATATTCCAGTGACGGCTGCAGGGGTAAGTAGCAGCAAATAGACTGGAGATGAGCGAGCAGGATATACTATTTTCATTTTTTTTAAATTACATTGTCGAGGCTCGTTATGAGAGCAACAACACAATGCACCAAGGGTAGGGAGCAATGAGACAAGGGAGTGGAGAGGGACAAGCAAAACAGGGGGGGACAGAGACATTAGGATATCTGTCGGAAGGAAGAGGATGGCAGGAAACATGGGGTATACAGGAATGGCATTACAGAAACTTTCAGGAAGAAGCAGGGAATTTGAGGAAGTAGGTTTGGGATGGATAATGGGGTAGAAAAGATCAAGGTTTTGGATGGAAGATAGAGATCGCGGTGAACAGACTTGTTTTTGAGAGCCTGGAGAAAGAATGATTGAATGAGGAGGGGAGTTTCTTCAAAGGTGGGAAAAGAGGAATAAAAGACTGAAAGCGTGTCAGCAGTGATTCGTGATTTTGGTATTTTCCAGAGGGGTTGTTGGGCAGACCTCGAGCACCCCATGTCGGAAATCATGGTGAACACAATCTCAGACACAGCAGGAGGTGTGAGACCATGAGATGGAGACGGAAGAAGAGACAGAAAGTCACTGACCTGGCCTGCTGTGAGACTAGTGATAGAAGGCCCACAAGCACAGCCTCATCGCGGGAGATACAATGAGCCCTAATGCCTTGGTTTCCACAGCGTGAAACCGAGAAAGGTGAGAGGAGGCAGCACCAAGCTGTAGAGGGAGAGCAGACCTCATCAGGCTGCGACGAAAGCATTTGTTGTCAGGATCTCAGGCTGAGGCTGAGAAGGACTTTGCATGATGGAGGATTCCCAGTTCAGGAGCTGGCTTTGGAGGCCAAGGTTTGAAATGTGGCTTTCCCGGAATAATTGTGGCAGATATGGTAGACCAAGAAACTTTGAATTGAAAGGACTGTCTTCCAGAGGGATTGTTGAGGAAGTAAGATGGGGGGGTGGGGGTCCTTAAACAGTCCTCTTCAGAGAGGACATAGTGAAGAGTGAGATTTGTTCAGGATTGAAAGACGCTGTTCCACCTGTATGGACCAATTTGTGATTTATCCAGATCTGCAAGAAGAGCGACAGAACTGTGACTTGTTGGTCTGAGGGATGAGACAGATTGGTACGAAAAAGGGAGGATTCATCAGCAAATGAGAAAATAGGATTTTCCAGAGAGGCAGAGAATCCTTGATGAAGACCAGAAAAAGAACAGGGCCCAGAACGCTACCTTGAGAACTCCAGCCCTGTGACAGGAGAGAGGGATGGAGAGACCTCCATTTACGCATATGATGGGCTGCGACAAGAGAGAAGATCTCCGACCATTGCAGATGGAGACGGCACTTGGATACCTGATAGAAGAGCTTGGTAGTGAAGGGATGCCAGACTGTGATCAAAAGCCACACACATATTGTTAGGGATACTGCTCTTTATTGATCTGCATTAGGACCTACCACCATTGTTTGGAAGCAGATGGCATATCCAGGGTAGAGTACCTGGTCTGAAACCAATCTGAAATGTCGATCATCAAGCATTGGAGAAGATGAAGATTTAATGTCTGAAGCGATGATGGATTCCATAACTTACTCGATGATTGGAGAAGGCTGATTGGTCTGCAGTTGCAGGTATCTGTTTCGCCCTTTTTATGCAGGGCCGATGAACGGCAGATGACCTTGAATCAATGAGAGTGTGACATAGGACAGAGACGAGGTGAAGGCAAGAGCGAGGAGCAGGTTTTTAGGACATGTGGGCTGATGCTGTCTGGACTGGTTGCGAGATCTGACAGTAGAGGTTTGACAGCAACTGTCAATTTGTCAGAGGAAAAAAGACACAGAGTTCAGGACGTTGGGGCGACTGGTAAGTAGGTACAGAAAGCGATGGGTTTCGGACACAAGATTTACATGCAAACACAAGTTAGGCATCAGCTTTTCACGTGGGTATCAAAAGTGCGGCATTTGAGGGAAGGAGGGGAGGGGGAGCATCACCAGGAACAGCATTTGGCCACCCAGAGCATCACCTCACCACCAGGATTGGAGCAGAGAGAGGTTTGAGAGTTCAGATTGAGATAGAAGATTTTTTCGTTCCTGAGGTGTAACACACTTGTTCCGAGCTTCTGGAGACACTGAGATTACCCTAAGTTGGGTTTGCTTCCATCCGGCAAAGGCAAGTTGTTCAGGCCAACCTGCCTCCCACAAGCTTCGTGAACAATGGGCGAGAGCACAGGACTAGAACTCAAGATGAGAGGTTTAAATCCTGTGCAATAGGGAGAGCAATTTCTTTGAAAGAATTACCAGCGACGAGGTATGTTGGAGAAATAGCGATGGCGAGACCATGCTAGAAGTTTGATGGTGTTCTGGCCGCGGCTCAGCCTGAGTGAAATGCCAGGACGCTAGGCACTGAGGGTAGTCCTCTATAACCGCCAGAGAGATGTTTACTTGTGACGAAACACGTGTCAGAGGGAACTGATTAGAGCAGAGAAGAACAGCAGATATTTTTGGGGAAATTGTCAAAATCAAGATCACCAGTGATGGAGTACAGTTGGTTGAGATCCGGGTGCGGAGAAGTTGACCAACTTGATGTCAGCTCCCTATGATTGCAGGAAGTTTTCTGAAGTACCATGGCATGAGAGAAGGTACCCACACCAGCAACTAGGCGTGCATGACAATTAAGCTCACCACCATCTGAGGAAGATGGAGTTCGGATGGGAAGACAGGAAGATGGTGCTCGTTTCTTTGGATGAGAGGTTCGTAATGGGCATCGATGTTTGGTGGGACGTTAGGTACACCAATTATAAGCTTGAGGGTGGGAGCTTGAGAGAGGCAGCCATAGCCAGAGTATTCCTGGGGTGTGGGGAGTGAGGGCAGTGCATGGAGCAGTGAGGATAGGTCTTTGATGAAAGAGAGCAACTCCTCACACAGATGGAGGCTCAGGTTGTGTCCCTGGAGTGAGGAGTAACCAGTGAGTTGATGCTTGGAGTCAGGACGTCTGAGGGAGAAGTTTTCTGGTTGGGCAAATAAGTCTGGCTTGTCAGTCGCAACCTGTATGGAAGATCTGTCTGTTGAAGCAAAGCTCCGGATATTTAGCGTCCACACTTTAATGAAGATGAGAGGGGAGGAGGCTTTGGGTGCACGGGATAGGAGGCAGAGGGGAGGGTAGCCAAGGAAGAAGTGGGGATAAGAGAGTTGTTTGAAAGACGGTGTGGGGGAGTTGCAGAATGTGGGGTGCGGGGGGCCGGTTGACGGAGGAGAAAATGCTCGTGGTGGGGCGGAGGGGGGGGGGGGTAAGAGGGGGGATTGTTGTACAGAAGGGGAGAGACAGTTGAGGATTTAGATCGTGGGACTGATGAGCATGGAGAAGTGAAGGGCAGGGAATGGCACTTGTGGATGAAGGGGGTTCAACTTTGGAAGAGTGCAGTGACGGTGTGGGAAGAGTGGGAGAAGTGTTTAGTGGGAATTAGTGCGAGAAGGGTGAGTGGGGAAAGACTGAAGGGATAAGGTGAGGAGGAGGCTTGGTAGGAGAAGAAGGTGTGATCGTGCTTTGAGAGAGAGGGTTTGAGAGGATGAGTTGGCCACATGAACTTGGGAAAAAAAGAATGGTGATGGAATGCGACCATTCATTGCAAACTGAGGGTGTTTAAATTCTTTAACTTCAGAAATGCGAATTAAAGACATTTATTTTATGGATGTAATTTTAGGCGATTAAGAGAATGGAGAGAGACTCTGTAACAGTTGGATTCTTTTCGGCAAGGTTATTGAGGGAAAGTCACATGAGGCAGTTCTGTTGAAATTAAGAAAAATGAGTGGGTGAATTATGATACGTAATGAGAAACCACTATGCAGTGAAAGAGGAGATAAGGATTAATAGAGATGTTCTATTTGTTGTTATTATAATTATTTTTTCAGAGTATTTCATCACATTAGCTAATTGGAATTGTTACGAAAACTGTTGAGAAATGGTGAATTGACGGTAATTCCAGGGGTGAAACAGATGCGTGCAGTTACAGGAGGAAGCGGGCTATGGAGGTGACGCAACGTAATTTGTTTGTCATTTATTTGTTTTAAAGTTTGCTTAACATCAGCAAGAGGAAAGTTGAATAAAATGTGGACTAGCAATGTGAATTTGGACACGGTTAACCAGAGTAATCTGATGATCGATGAAATTTACCAGAAGAGGGGGGAGACTGTGGGGATGCAGGAGTGTATAGATCAAGGATACAAGGAATATTATTTTTGATGATTTTGAAATTACGTTAAGATCAGGCATGCAGGTTGTGGAAGAAATCGTGAAGTAATGTTTAAAGAGGTCAGCTAAAGAAGAAAGATGGTGTGCCGCCAAAGGAAGAAAGAAGAAGGGGAGAAGAAGGAGGGGAGGCTCGGATCAGTTGTATGATCTCTCTTGG
>CM068953.1:158586583-158601549 GCA_035128595.1 Eptatretus atami
ACAGATTTAACCCTTTCTCATCTTGAGTTGTCCTACCCTTCCTCTCGCCCATTGTTCACTGAAGCTTGTGGCGAGGGCAGTTGCCTGAAACAACTTGCCTTTGCCGAAGAAAGCAAACCCAACTTAGGTAATCTCAGTTCCTTCCATGAAGCTCGGAACAAGTGTGTGTTTACCCTCAGGAGACCAGAAACAACATCTTCTAATCTCAAGTCTGAACTCTCAAACCTCTCTCCTGCTCCAAATCCTGGTGGTGAGGTGTATGCTCTGGTGGCCAAATCTGTTCCTGGTGAATGCTCCCTCCATCCCCTCCTTCCTCAAATTTGCCGCACTTTGATACCGCACGCTGAAAAGCTGATGCCTAAACTTGTGTTTGCATGTAAATCTTGTGTCCGAACCCATCGCTTTCTTTACCCACTTACCAGTCGCACCCCAACTGTCCTGAACTCTGTGTCTTTTCCTCTGACAAATTGGACAGTTTGCTGTCAAACCTCTACTCAGATTCTGCAACCAGTCCAGACAGCATCAGCCCACATGTCTAAAAACCGCTCCTCTGCTCTTGCTCACCCTCTCTCTGTCCTATTCACACTCTCATTGAATCAAGGTCATCTGCCGTTACCGCCTGCATAAAAAGTGGCGAAACAGATACCTGCAACTGCAGACCATATCAGCCTTCTCCCAATCATCAGTAAGGTTTGGAATCATCATCGCTTCAGACATTAAATCCTTCCTTCCTCTCTCTCCAATGGCTTGATGATCGACATTCATTTGGTTTCAGACCAGGTCACTCTACCCTGGATATGCCATCTGCTCTCACAACAATGGATGGAGGTCCTCAATGCCAGACAATAAAGAGCCGTATCCTAACATATTGTTGTGCTTTTGACACAGTCTGGCACCCTTCCCACTCACCACTCTTCCTACGGTATCCAAGGCGTCTCCACTCTGGCTCGGAGACTTCTCTCTTGCTGCAGCCATCATGGTGCTAAATGGAGGTCTCTCATCCCTCTTCCTGTCCAGGGCTGGAGTTTCCTCAAGGTAGCGTTCTGGGCCCTGTTCTTTTTCTGGTCTTCATCAAGGATCTCTCTGACTCTCTGGAAAATCCTATTTCTCTATTTGCTGATGACTCCTCCCTTTTCGTACCATCTGTCATCCTCAGACCAACAGTCACAGTTTCTCGCTCTCTTGCAGATCTGGATAAAATCACAAATTGGCTCCAACAGGTGGAACACGTCTTTCAATCCTGACAAATCTCACACTCTCACTATGTCTCTCTGAAAGGACTGTTTAGAACCCCCACCTCCCCCATCTACTTCCTCAACAATCGCTCTGAAGAAGTCCTTTCATTCAAGTTTCTGGGTCTCAATATCTGCCACAATTATTCCGGGAAAGCCACATTTCAAACCTGGCCTCCAAGCCAGTCACTGGACTGGGAATTCCTCCATCATGCAAAGTCCTTCCATCAGCCCACCTGAGATCCTGACACATACAAAGCTTTCGTCCGCAGCCTGATGAGGTACTGCTCTCCCCTCTAAAGCTGGTGCTCCTGTCCTCTCACCTTTCTCGTTTCACGCTGTGGAACCAAGGCATTTAGGATCATTGTATCTCCCGCCGATGAGGCTGTCTTTGGGCCTCTCACTAGTCTCACAGCAGGCAGTTCAGTGATCTTTCTGTCTTCTTCCGTCTCCTCTCTGGTCTCACACCCCCTGCTGTGTCTGAGATATGTGTTCACCATATTTCCACAGGGTGCTCGAGGTCTGCCAACAAAACCCCTTCTGGTAAAACTACCAAAAATCACGAATCACTGCTCACCTTCACTCTTTCATCTCTTTTCCCACCTTTGGAAATAAACTTCCCACTCTCTCTTCATCCCATTCTCCTCCAGCCTTCAAAACAGCTGTTCACCGCCATCCTTATCTTTCCCCCATCCAAAACCTTGATCTTTTCTACCCCATAATCCATCCAAACTACTTCCTTCAAATTCCCTGCTTCCTTCTGAAAGTTTCTGTAATGTCCATTCCTGTATACCCCATTTCCCTGCCCATCCCTCTTCCTTTCCACAAGATCTCCTAATGTCTCTGTCCCAATGTTTTTGCTCCCCTCTCCACCTCTTGTCTCATGCTCCCCGCGTGCATTTGTGTGTTTGCTCTCAATACGAGCCTCGACAATGTATATTAAAAAAAGAAAATGTATACCTCCTGCTCGGCCCCACCCAAGTCATATTTGGCTGCTACCTTTACACTCTCACCTCACTGGAATATACCTACTCTACACCTCCACATTTTGCTCCTTGAAGGTTGCTCATCTTCTCCGATACAAAACACCTGCTCATTAGCCTACCCAATATGAATCGCCCAACTCAATTGTCAAACATAAAAGTTTGCCACCTAAATTCCAAGGCTTACACACTATCCCAAACTTCACATCTCAACAATAGCTGTGCTTACTGCGTTGTGGATGCTTGTCCACAGGTTTCTCCCACCTCTCCCCGGCTAATTTTGGATTATTTTAATAGATTGCGAAGACTACACCTCCCCCTCATTGAGCTTTTTTTACAAACTGGTTAAAAAAGCAATATGAACAATGAATATAAAATCCGATCAGGTCTGCCTTTTCCCTGTTCGGATTTCCTGGCAAATTAAAGTCCCCTGTAATCAATACCCTTCCACCATCACATGCCTATCTGAATTCATTGTTCCCCTCTTTCTGCTTCTGTCCCTCTCACAAAGGAACACAAATAAAACATGGAACAAGTACTTGTTCTTCATTGCAATATGTACGGTATCTCCATACACATAACCACTTCATAATCTCTACTTAAACGTCATTCTTTTCTTCAAGCAATTAACAGTTTTCCGTTTTTACCCAGATTGCGAAAACTCCTTTTTTTTATCGTTTTTCCAATCACACCAATAAACCGTTAGCCTTAATTGCCATTCTCCAATTTCGACTGGACTGAACTGAACCACGTCCAATTGGACTGAACCACGTCTTTCAAGCAACTCTTTTTGTTCGTTTCTCAATTCTTATCCATTGATAGCCCCCGAGCATATAAAAAACCTTCTTATTCCTTTATCCAACCATCTGCTTACCCCAACCCTCCATCCACATCCTCAGCCTCCAGTCTATAAAATCCAATTAATTTTGGAACCTATTAGAATCTTGCGCTATTGTAGCGAAATCAGAAACTATTGAATCTTGTAGATACTGATTCTCCTCTTGCCCTTGTAACCAGATCCCTAAGTCAGGGTTCCAATTTCGGGTAATTACCCCAACTGGGTTAAAAACTGCATTTGGCTGGGTAAATCAGTGGTGCAGCGAGGGGGCCCACGGTGTCATGCCAATTCCCCCCCCTCCCCATATTGACGTGAGGTGAATCATCAGCTTCACAAAGGGAGCGGGTCCCAAGTGCAAAAAAAACTAAGGTCCACACCAGTTCTTCGGTCTACGTCATTTTCGCGCTTCATTCCGCACTGTGCCAGAATGCAAGGAATAATAGGAAAGCGCGAAGCATAAGCATAAGTGAGGTGTGTTGCTGACGCTAATCCATTTTAAAATCGAATTTGTGCTCAAAAGAGTGCTTTGGCGTAGCACGAGAGGTCAGCTCAGCTCAGCTTAGGTGATGTTAGCTTAGTTTAGTTTAGATTGGATGAGTTCTTTGCCGTGCTGAATCAGACCCCATTTCTCCCCTGCTACTGCAGTCAAGTGCACATCTCTATCTCAGTGTGGGCATTAATTCCTGCATGGTAAGTCGACATGTCAGGTTAGTTTTTTTTTTGTGCCGAGTAACTAGTCCCTCACTAAAATCATTGCGCTTGGCAGTGGTTTTGCGCATGATGGTGCGGTGGTGTGGCATCTATTTAAGTTAGGCTACATATGACTTACGTGCGTCAAGTTTGCCAAGTTTGACAACACATGAAGTATTCGCCTTAAGTTGCCATTAGTGGCAGATTTATTTAAATTGAGTCAGTTCACTGTCCGTATCACTCCAGAAGCACAGTGAATGGGTGTTATGTTGTGCAGTGACTCTGTGATTGGAGATAACGAAACTTGATCACATTGTAATTTTCATAATACCAGAACTATATTGGTGAAAACAATGAGTTATGAGCTAATTTAAACTTAATGAATTGATAAGTAATGTTTGTTGACAATGTTTGTTTATTTTTCAGATAAGTAGGCCGAGTTGGTATCACCAAACACTTCAGCCCCAAGAATAAGATGGCATTGAAGAAAATGAAGTACACACACATGACCGAAGTATGTGGAAACATTTGCAGTATGGCTTCACTGACTTCAATGACAAGGAAAGGGCGTGTACAGCACAGTGTGTTGTGTGGAAAGATCTTGTCAAAGGAGAACATGAGGCCAGGGAAACTACATGACCATCTTCGTAACGTTCACCATGTGCATGAGAGTACAACTTTGGAGGAATTTCGGAGACTGGAACGCGACTCTCAAAGCTCAGCGGTTGGATTCTATGGGACATTTTGCTGTAACGCAAGCCAATGCAGTCCACGCATCTTACGAAGTTGCATATCTCATAGCGATGCAGAAGAAGCCCCATTCTGCAGCGGAGGAGTTGATCATGCCTGGTGCTGAGATTCTTGTGCGAAACATGCATGGCGAAAGCAAAGCAAAGAAGCTATCAAGAATTTCTTTTTCCAACAACACCATTCGGTCCGGAGTAGATGACATGGCGGAGGATGTTGAGGTGCAAGTTGTTGTCGAAATCAAAGCATCGACGCACAAGTTTGCCATTCAGTGTGATGAGTCAACTGATGTTTCTAATTGTACTACTCAGCGTGATCTGCTTTGCTCGCTATATGTTGATGATCAGCTGAAGGCTGAATACTTGTTCTGCTTCCGCTTGAAACAACAACCACGGCACAAGACATTATTGATATGGTATCAACGTCCTTTGCAAAGCATGGAATACAGTGGGAAAACGGGAGCTATTTGCACGGATGGGGCACGGAATGCTCGGAGTAAATCCGGGTTTGTTGCATTGGCAAAGAAGAAAGCTCCTTCGCTTACTAGCGTGCATTGTGCCATTCACCGCCAAGCTCTCATGACCAAAACTCTTCCTGACTCGTTCAAAGACGTGATGACTGTGTTATGGTCAGGTTCTTGTGTAATTTCGTTGGAATTTTTTGGAGAGTAGCAAACCTATAGATTTTTGAGAAGTTTAAAATCTATTTAAATAAAAAAAAGATGTTTCACATTTTTTCAACTTTTGGAAAGGTCGTTTTGGGGTGAAAAACGCATTTTTGAATTCCAATTTTAAAAATGAAACAATACAAAATAACCAACTGATGATGGATTACTGTTAAATGGCTAACAATGGATTTTATAAGATAATAAAATGTTGCATTTTGACTGTCGGTTGCCATGGAAACAGCATTTTTGGAGTGGAATTGCCATTTTTTAATATATTTTTTAAATTATATTTTCCATCGGATGGCCTAAATAATTGTTAAATATAGTGACCATAACTAACTTACACGTAAGTTTATGATTTTCAAGTATTTAGAAAGTTGGTTGCCATGGAAACGCCATCTGTTGCGAATGAAACATTGGTGTGTCTATTGTTCAATATCAGGTTTCGGCACCTTCAGTAGTAAAAACGTTTGATTTAAGTTTTTGTAGTTTGATGTATTGTAAGTGTGATCTTGTAGGGAACATAGGTGACGCCACGTCGCGACGCCATGCATCGCCTCAGGTTACGAGTTGCTGGCGTGCATGATGTCGTGATGTGGCGTGGCGCGCGTCCAAGCACGTGCATCACCTATGACGTCTTTTCAGTTTCGCTTCGTTTATTCTCGATTTATTCATGACAGTTTACTTCGGAGCTTCGTTTCATCATATTCGGTTTCAACACCTTTCTTTCCTTTTTTCAGTAAGTTGTGATCGTCTTGAGGCGTATGTGCCTTTTGTATTTTATATGTTCTTCTGTATGGGGTAGGATTATGGTTTTGAATGGCCACGGGGTTGGGGGTTTTAATTGCGTTTCCTGTTAGGCTAGGAGTTGGAAGTCGGGCAGTCGTCATGTTATAGCTATGTGTTTATCCTTTTTCTATTATTTCTGGTTGATCTTTAAATATGTGCTTATGTGCTGGTCCGTGCTTTCATTTATTCCGGAAAGAAAGTCACCATCAATGTAATCAGTCACTGAGTATTTTGTTTCATTAGATTAACTGCTGTATAATAGGATAGGATTAGGTTAGCTTTGTGCCCGGGGTTGGAATTACAGCGGGAGTCTATTTGGAGTTTCTATTTAGTTTATGGCATGTAGTTAGCGCGTATGTTTGATTTCCCACTCATCTCTGCTTTTATTTTATTCAGGTAATTTTACGTCTTGATCGGTTTTTATTTTGGATTCTCATAAAGTTCTATCATTGCGACATTTACCCGCATCTTCCGTTTAAATCACATAAGTTTAGGTCAATGAAGTAGTAAAAAAAATAAGGATGTTGTTTTTCTTCATCTGTTTGCTATTTTATGGTGATGAATGTTATTTGTGCCCTTGATATGGCCCTAGACATATGCACAGCCGAGTTTTATAGGCTGTATCACGTATGATAGATTTGACATTCATGAGCTGACGATTTATTTTTATATTTGCAGGACCAACAACATGATGGATAAGTACCATTGAGTGGCAAGGATTCATGCCAGACGAAAGGATCAACGAACTGGACAAAAATGTGTCCTGTGCCAAGATAATTCTTCCCTGAAAGGGTCCTTGGTGTTGCAACCAAAGTCGAGTCGTTCTGCCATTTGATAGAGACCAATACAGGAGCGAGCCACTTTACAGGATGGTGATTATGTCAGATTCATAAACGACTTGAGGGGATGTCAGCAGAACTGTTGCAGAACGAGAAGGCTGTCTGGCACGAACATGCTATTCCAACGCAACTAACAAGGACCAAATTCATTGTGCCAGGGTTCGTTATGATCAGGCACTATCATCAGGGTCGCATATCGCCAAAGGGCCAGGTCGAAAGAGAAAAATGCCCGAGGTATGTCTGGAGGTCAAGCTCCTCCACACCATTCACTCGGTATCCACAGACCCTTATGACAAGGCTTTGTGCTTCTTTTGCCAGAGGACTGATGGTCACCTATTTACCTTGTACGGAGTGACAGTGCGGGCAAATCGCTGAGAAAGTTGTTGATGTTGCTCAGAACCTGTTTTATGACTCGATTGAACACTGCTATAGCGCAAGTGATGCACATGCAATTGACGTTATGTACCACAGGTTTGCTGGACGAAACATGTCTTCCATGTCTTGCGAGATCACGACACCAAAGGAGAGAAGGATAAAGTATCAATGACACAGGTTGTGAGTTTAAAGGTCCCCTGACATGCAAACTTTCTGGTTATTTATATATTAACTTGACCTTCCTAGTGAAGAAATCACCCATGTTTTTTTTTTTAATCAAAATGGGATAATTAGAGCAATATTTCGATCATTTCTGGTGCTTTTCACAACTTGCTATGCCCGCCCTAAAAAAAGTTGACCAGCGAATCGCAGCGTTGACATCACATACAGAAACTCGCACAAAGTGGATTGACTCGAGATCTCTAGAGTCTAGACCAGCGTTTCTCAACCTTTTTACCCTTGTGGAACCCTTGAAATAGTTTTCATGTCTCAGGGAACCCTGCATAAAAATTATTATATACCATTATAATATCTAGCTCTTTTATATTTTTATCGTAGTTCACGTGGTAAATATAATATTTTTTTTTGGATACCTGGTTTAAGGAAAAATGACCCCCTTTTGTCAAATTTATTGGCAATGAAAAAAAACATACTGCTCGTTTATGAGACCTCACACACGAGGTTTTAATTCACAAAAAAAAATCTTTTTTAAATCAAAAAAAAACACACCTCATGTAACTTGATAAACAAAACTTAAACAATAAAGCTGAGCAATAAAGGTAAACAGAAGAACTAACCTTGAGAGAGAGAGAGACTTCGCACTAGGAGCACAGAGAAGATAGATGGACACCGTGCATGCGTCCGTACTTGAGTCAGTCACTCATGATACACGAATCGCCGCGTACAGGTCGTCCACTAACCAGTGAGGGGCGGTTTCACACTGGCGCATATAGACATCGTTAAATACATTCCCTATGGTTGTTATAATTGTAAATAATATAAGAGTTGAAGCCTCTATTATAATAACCAAGGAGTTTCTCAACATATGCCGTACGTGTATAGTAAATTACGATATTAATCAACAAAAACTATCAAAAATACATTAGCTATTTATTACTGTTCTCACGGAACCCGAGCGACCTCTTGCGGAACCCCAGGGTTCCGGGAACCCCGGTTGAGAAACACTGGTCTAGACTAGTCCGATAAATCCGTCGTCCGTCCGACTAGTCCGATAAATCTCTCGTCCGTCCGACTAGGCCGATAAATCCGTCGTCATCTGACTAGGCCCGATAAATCCATCGTCCTGCAATAGGCCGATAAATCCGTCGTCCATTCCGACTAGGCGATAAATCTGACGTGCTGCAGCTTTTATTTATTATTCTCTTTTTTTCATTGTTTCTTACTGTGCTACATGACAGTAGGAATAAAATAATAAAATGCAACAGAACGTCAGATTTATCGGACTACTCGAGACAATTGTGTCACAAGGTGTTTCTGCACACAAGTTTTCATCGTATCCGGACAGCGAGATTGCTTCGTTTTATGTGCGGAGAGATACGGCCGATGACATGCGCTGGCCTTGTTTTGTGATTAATTTGCCCGGAGCAACAGTCCACTGCGGCTGTTCACGTCACCTCACTAAAATATTTCTGATATCGAGCAGTATGCAAGTCGAATTTACATAATTGAATTACGAATAGGATTTAGTCTAACCAGTTGTTATTTCTGAGTCTTCCTTCGATGTCTCCCGATCATCATGAACCCTGTGAATTCATCGCCATTTTCCTCTGCTTGTCCTGCTTCGGGCTCGAACTGGTAAGGGCCGTACTTCATTTTCCAGCTGCCTGAACTTCACCTCCCGCGACTACGTTATCCAACAATTCTCCATGTGATTCAGACCAAAATCCTTCATTTCTCTCACACTCACTGTCGTTAGAGACAATGAAGTCCATGTCATCCATTATTCAAAACAAATGTTCGATTTTTTTAAAGCAGAAATGAACGAAGCGATTGAGTCGACCATCAAATGTGGAAACACACAGCAAGCCAATAGAATCGCGTAGACCACAAGCCGAGTAATTTACGTGCAGCCTTTGACGTACTATAGCGTGACATATGGGTTACGCCCCTTTCAGGAGAATTTTTAGGGGCGTTCCGAAGAGGCTTGTTTTTTTAATTTTACATTTTACAGAATGAGTATTGTGAAAAAACATTGTCAGATCTTGAAATCACGATGAAAAACTCCTCTAGGACATATATAAATGAAATTTCAGTACTTTTGCATGTCAGGGGACCTTTAATTGAACTGATCAACTTGGTAGATGTCCTAACCAAGCAGCAAACTCAACTCCGTATGGAGGACATCGAGACAACTTATGTTAACTTTTAGGTGGTAAAGATGCCTTAGAACATCATGTACCCACGTTCATAGAAAATGGCTGAAGAATAGAACTTACAGGCGTTACCAATGTAAGGTCAGTGCTCCAAAAGAACAGACGGGAAATCTTCTATTCTCTATTCACCTGAGACATGCGAGGAAGATATGGTCATGCTAGCATTACAAATGACGATACAATGGACCTTATGGATGCTATACACAAAGCAGCTATGCTTGTTCGCAAAAGTCTTGAGAACTTCCCACCAAGGACCAACAAGATGAATATATACAAGTTTCTAGCAGTGAACAGGATGTCCACGGAGAGCTTAAGGCAATGGTACGTTGGATAATGCTTGGCCCAGTGGAAGAGATGCAATCAGAAAGCACGGACAAATGTTGTGGACAGATCAGTATTAACTGTAAGCCAAACATCATGTACGGCCTCAAGTCTAGGAGGCAGGCAATGTACAAAACCACGGAACGAATCTGCTCTATTCCGTCGCAACTCAAGGGAAATCCTAATGTTATCAGTACGGCTCTAGCCGCCACCATGACACAAGGAATATAAAGATGGTAGACCTTCTCAATGCACAGGGGTACTGCGTTCCATACAGCCATATCTTGCTTCTTGAGACATCAATTGAAATGCTGTGGTTAAAAATACCACACTATTCCAAGGACTGTATGTTCCACCAATTCTCAAGCGAGGATGACTTCCGGTCTTTGGCTTCGACAATACTGACTTTGCTGAGGATACTCCTAATGGCAAAGACACAACTCATGGAACCATTATAGTAGTGTTTCAGAAGGCAGATGGTGCTGGAGAGATGATAGCACCCCTCTACAGATCACAGAAGCAACGAACTTGACTGTTACTTCCGCATCATACAGAAATAATACCATGTAACAAGCCAAAACCGGTTACAGGGTCATCGTCTCTAGAGAAGGTATGGTTGAGTTCACAGTCAATAAGACAGGGGGTTGACAAACACTACCAGCTGACACACCTGGGATGGGTCTTAGCGTTGGCTCTCTCCAGAACAAACACAAGAAAGGAATCTTACAAACTCCCTTGTTGGGCTGGTTACAACTCTCTCCTTCCAACACGTCCATTGTCGGTGACGCAGGATCGGAGCTCTGCCTCTGATGCCTGAGGTAGCACATGAGTGGTCAACGCTATTGACTGTGTTAGAACAATGTCGCAGATTGAAAGAGTTTGCTGTTGGAAAGATCACCCGACTGTCATTTCCTGTGACTTGCCCTCTATGAGGAAGGTAATTCAGCTACGGATGCTCGGCCTGACTTAAAAGGCATAATCGTTCCCAGTTGGGAGAGCTACATGTCGTCATGGCTGCACTGAGAGGTCTGGGTGCAATCCATAGAGAACTCTGGCATAGACGATGCTGGATGGAAGCCGATGTGTATGGATCTGCAACCACAGACAAGATTCTGAAATGCACCCATTACAAAGCTCACTTCAAGCTCACATATACTCGTATGTGGCACTCTCTGAAATGGCAATAGAAGAATTCTTCAAGGACAATCCGCATCTCAAGGAAGTCTGCGTTGTTGCAACGGATACAGTTCAAACTGCTTGTGGAGAACATGACAAAGCACTGAAAGCTGAATCAGTGCAGCAAGCCGCAACTGTCTGCTCCAGTCATCATCAATGAGAACTTGTTTGAGAGACTTCAGGAATGGGAGGCCAGCCGCTCAAAGAATGCCACGTTCAAGGCCATGATGAACTATCTCCACAGAGTAGAGGCAATTCTGCATTTTGTTGCAGCATCTCGGAATGCCGACTTAAACCTTCATCTTCAAGCCGGTGAAGAACTCAGCAAGATATTTTTTCCATGGACAGAATCAAGTACAGCGGCTTATCCAAGGTACATATCTGACATGTATGTGCTTAAGACCAGCCATCCAGAGACCTGGATGGAGCTCGAAGCAGGCAATATTTCGGTCACCAAGAATACTATCCATTTGTATCGATCGGAGCAGACACGCTGTTGAACATCTGAACAGGTTGCTGAAGGTTCACTCTGGTCTGATTGGCATACAAATAATGCAAATGCCAGACAGCGATTCTTCTTGGCTGCACCTGAACTGTCACGCCTGTCTTGCGAGTTTAAGGGACAGTTTGGTCTGAAGGAAAGTGAGATCACTGAGCACCATGGCCTGTCTCCAAGTGTCGTCAAGTGTGAACACAATGCAATTGACCGAATCAAGGCTGCCATACTTAGTCATGAAAATCCATTTGAAGTTGAGGTAACAGCTCTTCAATGTGGTCACCACGTTATGTGCCAGAAGAATTTGTACACAGATTACTGAACATTGATGAAACGGGACAGAATTCTATGAAAGATTTGTTGCTAAACGGATCAATGGTGATGTCAGCCTATGGGCGCAGTGAAGAAGGAGAAGACAGAATGTACATGTCTGGCAATACAACACTAGCAATCAAGATCAGGGACAAACAGTAGATCTAAAAGAACCAAGGATTTGTATGGTAGACTGATGGTACTCTCCAGATCCAGCAGGGACGTCACCAGAAGGATGCAATTGGCAACTTGAATTCACTGTGACACGAGGCCCTGTTTGCACAAAGGTGCTTACTGTCATGCACCGACAAGTCGAAGCTAATCCACAACTTGGAGAAGTTTGCCAACAAGGAACTGTCTTTACCAGAAGATGAGCTTGATGCACACACATGGAACAGCACCGCTGATGCTGTAATTGATGGCAGTACTAGCACGAAGGTCGCAGTCGTGGATGGAATGGTAGTTGTCCAGAAAAATGACCAAGAAACCAGCAATGGTCGTGACAGTGAAGGACTCAGTGAATGCTTCAATGATAGGGTGATGAGTCTGACAGAGGCTTCGACCATGTAATTCTTGTTTTTTGATACATACAAGCAAGATTCCCTCAAGAGACAACCAGAGACAAACGACGTCAAGGAAAG
Source organism: Eptatretus atami (assembly GCA_035128595.1). Classification (NCBI taxonomy): domain Eukaryota; kingdom Metazoa; phylum Chordata; class Myxini; order Myxiniformes; family Myxinidae; genus Eptatretus; species Eptatretus atami. Next base: position 158,599,083 of record CM068953.1, read on the forward strand.
GCACCAGTCCAATATCGTTCAATGATGGATGATAACCAATTCAAACAACCGAGTCGATTCAACAAAGGTGTAGTCGTTTCGCATCTGGGCAGACGTCGAGGCAACAGGGGTCTCCAATTTGAGGCAATAACCATAACGGCCAATACGTTGATGATCCAGCAAGCAATAGCTGCATCACAGCAACACAAGGGAGATATTGAGCTGAGATATTCTCACCTGATACGGATGTTCTGGTTCTTGCCATAGCAAACTATCATCTCCTGCCAAGACACACATCTATCTCAATGGCATCTAGCATTGTCAAAATCGAGCCATCTGGAAGGCCCTAGGTGAGGAGAGAGCCCAGGCATTGCCAGCCTTCCACCATTCACAGGTGCCGATAATACTGGCGGTTCGCTCGACATGGTAAGGCAAAGTGGTTCCAGTGCTACTTGAAGGCGATGACGACATGGTAGATGCTTTGCTTTGCTCTGTAAGGATGCTGAACTGTCAGAGGACCTATACACAACTTTAGCAAGATTTGTCTGTTCAGTTATTGTCCAAGTGGTGTCAATATTTCAGCATCCTGAACTTCGGTGGCATCTCTTCTGTAAGAACATGGCTGAGAATGACAAGTTACCACAACTGTCGTGCTCTGAGGCAGCATATCATGCGGGTACATATCCAGGCATACGTTTGGGGTCAAGCAGCAATTTCTCAGCAAACATTTCTTGATCATTAAAGAATGGCTTCCACAAGGACACGAGTGGTCAACTCAAACCGACAACAACAGAGATTCTCTCTGCACCAAAGGCAATTATCGAGATGATAAGGTGCCAGTGCAAGACAGAATGTTCATCACAGAGATGTCTGCAGGGCCAAGAACTTAACATGCACTGATCTTTACATGTGCAGCACTTCGTGTGAGAATGACGAGGACTCAACATTGAACGGCATGACCACGATAGTGATGATGACGATGGCAATGATGAGTGACTTAGAGACAGTGATGCCAATTGGCTACAAACTCATATTGACATTAAGTACATTTCACTTGATCACCATATTCATGCGTTACTTGTTTCAAGATTTGAAAACAATACATTAAATAAACGGTAATTTGACAAAGTGATAGCCGTTTCCATGGCAACCATTGCTCAAAATACAGATATATGTATTCTATATGAAGAACTGTCCTCTAGTTAACAATTATGCATCATCAGTTGCTTGCTTGCGATTAATTTTGAATTTTCAGAGCTGAAATAAAAAAAAACGGGTTTTTACCCCAAAACGACCTATTTGACCACATTATATGCATCGAAAAAAATGTGAAACATGGATTTTCTGTTTTGGTATTGTTTAAGCTTTCCAAAAATGTTGGGGTTAGATACTCTCCAAAAAATTCAAACGAACGTCAAATTATGGACACAAGGAACCTGACTATAATACGAGTAGTCAATTTTATAAAAGGTCGAGCAATTACCACTCGTTTGTTCAGAGTGCTGTGTGAAGAATTTGGCTCTGAACACGTGGAACTGTTTTTGCACACCGAGGTGAGATGGCTGTCTCGCGGCAAAGTTTTGGATCGAGTTTTTGAACTGCAATCAGAAATAGCGGACTTTCTTGCTGCAAAAGCACAACCTGACAACACTGCCTTTCATGACGACAAGTTTATCGCACGCCTAGCTTGTCTATCAGACATCTTTCGAGAGATGAATGTGTTGAATTGCTCTCTACAAGGAAAAAAATTCCTCCATCATCATCAGATAAGACGAATGCCTTCTGTCAACAAATGGAACTATGGCACAGGTGAGTCAACGTCAACAACGTTGCTATGTTTACCAGGCCAGACCAATTTCTTCAAAGTAGCGAGGTTCAGTGCCCGGCGACCGAAATTGGTGAGCATCTGCTCAAACTCAAGACGTCAATGACAAAATATTTTCCCGAAAGCAAGGCTCTACAGAGGAACACCGCATGGATAAAGCAGCCATTTCTTGTCGCCGAAGATGTCATTTCTGACACCGACCCTGCAAAAGAGGAATTCCTAAAGTTGAGAAATAATTCCGTGATCCGAAGCACATTTGACACTCGAGGATATTGCATCTTTCTGGCTTCAGCAAGGAGCAATGGGATACCCAACTCTAATGACTCGGGCCATCGATGTACTTCTTCCTTTTCTCACGACCTATATGTGTGAACTTTGGTTCTCGACAATGTACCACGTCAAGTCCAAGACTAGAAACCGGCTTGTTCAAAGATAGAAACCGGCTTACGAAGTTGCTATCTCATAGTGATGCAGAAGAAGCCCCATTCTGCAGCGGAGGAGTTGATCATGCCTGGTGCTGAGATTCTTGTGGTTAGATATGAGGCTGGTTCTGTCAAAGACTAAACCACATCCAAAATCTGGTGTCGACAAAACAACTTCATCCATCTCACTAAGACTAAGTCTATAACAGCACTGTACAGTAAGTGCTGAATTGTACTAGAA
>CM068953.1:158601559-158620795 GCA_035128595.1 Eptatretus atami
ACGTTGGGGTAATTCGAACCTGTCAGACTTTAAATAGGGGTAAAACTGGAAGAAAAAAAAGTTTGGCAACCACTGCCCTAAGTGATGTCCTCAAGCTGCACACCTTTGGCATGTATGGTGCACATTGTTCTTCTCCTTCTTCTTCCATATGCAGCACATGGCTCTGGGTAGCATCATAACATCTGAGGATGCAGCTATACTAGTGATGCACTGCCCCCTGTAATTTCGAGCATAAATTTGGAATTTTTTCAGGGTACTAGTGTTAGCTTGCCAACTTTTTGTGAAGGACACCACGGGAACTTTAATGCCCACTCAAAAAAGCTGGCAGATGGGATGCCAAGTTTAATGGTCATCCAAGAGATGAGACACATTGATGAATCCTGGGATGTTACACTCTTTTTGGAGAGAGTTACCAAGCCCATCTCTACGTTGAGCAACAATAAATAATCGTGGCCTTCATGTGGTTATTGAGAGGAGTTTTACATCACTCTTCATTGGTGACCTGAATCCTCATTTCCAGACTTGTGGACTTTTTTTTATTAAACCATGATATTATAAATTTTTCTTTCTTCCTTTTGTAAATACTAGTGCGGGCCCGTAGGTGCGTGCCTGTAGGTGCGTGCCAGTATGTGCAGCTTCATTCCTTCGCTCTCATAAACGACGACTGGATTGGGGCATTGTTTCAATTAGATCGGACCAACCGTATCATAAATGGCCATAACTTGGGAAACATACTCAGGTCCCCAGCGTCAATTGTGACGTCATATCAAACAAAGAGAGAAGGAAGAATTGTGACACCCCCTCTCTCTCGCCCCCCTATCTCCCCCTCCCTTGCCCCCTCTCTCCCCCTTAGTCTCGCCCCTCTCTCTCCCCCTCTCTTGCCCGCCTCTCTCCCCCTCTCTCCGCCCTCTCTCTGTAAATGTATTCACAAATGTCTACCAAGCACAACAATTAATTCAAACCTTGGGAAAAAACAGCTTTCAAACCCTTGGGAAACAGCTGTTTCCCTTGGAAAAATCAAACCTTGGGATTAATTAATAATTTGAACAATTAATTCAAACCTTGGGAAAAAACAGCTTTCAAACCTTGGGAAACACTTGGGAAACAGCTGAAATGGATGAAGAACGATATCAAACCTTGAAAAGGCACATACTCAGGTCCCCCACGTCGATTGTGATGTCATACCAAACGAAGAAGAAGAAGAAATTGTGACATCAATCGTGCAAAAAAAAACAAACAAAAAAAATAAACATTGATTGTGACGTCATTCGTGATGTCATAGCACCGTGTCTTGTCATTGGTTAACAGATAAATGGCCGTAACTTGGGAACCGCTTGTCTGATTAATATCAAACCTTGAAAAGGCACATACTCAGGTCCCCAGCGTCGATTGTGACGTCATACCAAACGAAGAAGAGGAAGAATTGTGACGTCAATCGTGCAAATAATAAATAAATAAACATTAATTGTGACGTCATTCGTGATGTCATAGCACCGTGTCTTGTCATTGGTTGACAGATAAATGGCCGTAACTTGGGAACCACTTGTCCGATTAATATCAAACCTTGAAAAGGCACATCCGCGGGTCCTCAGCAATATTCCTGGCAAGTTTCAATCAGATCGGACGTAGTCGTCGAGAAAGGCGGTCGCATACAGACACACAAGACATACAGACAGACACACACACAGAGATTGCTGGAATTATAGATAGATGAATGCTTCCTATGTAAATAAATGCTTCCATATATCTGTGTAACAAATGGAAAAAAATTATCGAAAATAAACTTCATACTCCAACAATTAAATGTTTTAAATGCAACAACACTGTTTAAAAGTGTCATTCGATAAATCAAGATTCGTCTTAATGACAAATGATCTTAATTAGAGTCACCTTTATAATATACTGTACTTACACGTACATTTGGCATCATTTAAACTTTAGCATTTATGACCAAAACGTGAATGCTTTCAAGGCTTTATTACTGTTTAATATTCATTTGAAAGCTCCAATGTGAATATCATATACGTATTTTAAATGACGTTTTCTTGCTTGCCATGAAGGCTGTGGTATGGACATATTATGGGAGAATAATGTTCAAATAAAAATGAACAAATGTCAACGGTTTACAGAATAACACTGCAATGTTACAATTATGCGATGGCTTTGAACAAAGTATAGCACTTTGGAAAAAATACACATCCCAACAAACTGTAGGCCACACTTAGAACAGCAAAAAACTCAGAGGCAACATTCATCCTGCCATAGGTGCTGAAGTAGGCTTGCAGAAAGGCTAAGGCAATCAGGAAGCAACAGCAAATGCTAAAAATAATGAACTTGGATCCTCTATAGGATGGCAGCAGTTTACGTGTTTTGAGTGCCAGTGCAAGGCAAGTACAGGCCTCGAGGCTTAAAAATGCCAATGAACAGGTTGGCCAAATTATTGATGCTCCACCACACTCCAATAAAATGATAGCTCGACGTGTCTTTGTATTTGGAATCACTTGGGAAGGACCTACAAATATCCAAGTCAAGCAATAACTCAACTGCAGCGTAACACAGACCAGGGCGAGAGTCCAATCAGTTCCAATCCTCAGGCAAGTAAACATAGCCAGTCGAGGTACTTCTGAAAATGAAAAAAGATGATTCCACAAAAAAAATGACACTTTAAAGTCTCGCATTAGATTTTATATTGTATAGTGTAGGCTAATAAGTAGTCATATAAAAAGTGAACAAAGAATGATTGGACAGCACAACCCCCATGAAAAGTAATGTTGCAAACAATACATAATATATTTTTTCGCAATACTGCACAATTTCCAAAGGAGCTTTTCAGAGAAATTATCACATCTGCTTTGTTTAAATGAATTACAACTGGTACCTGCACACAAATGCAGCATGAACTCGAAGGGCACTCGGTAGAGCGCATACCTCCGCCACGCAATGCCTGATCCACGAGAACACAATGGGCCCAATACATTTTTGAAATATCGTACGATATATCATTTTTGGCCCTACCTATCAATGATGAAGAATCACTAAAAAAAAATGATCAGATCCGGATCCGGACTCAGATCTTTACCAAAACTGAATCAGTTCGTTCTTGTCACACACCCAACCTGTCCACAAAATTTCATTCTGAATCCGTCCCCAACTTTTTGAGATATCCTGCACACAGACAGACAAACAAACAAACAAATATACAGAAAGGGCTGAAAAGATAACCTCCTTCACCTTCGGTGGCAGAGGTATAAATATGCTGAAACAGTCAATGGACGTAAACATTTGATCGATAACAGCTGCCCAAAGAATGCATCCCCAGAGCCATGCAGTTATTTAGGATACTGTGGCAGAACTCTTGTATATGGGAGAAGTCAGTGGGAGAGGATGTTTCCTCGCTTGCCAACCATGGCACTTCAGCAAAGGACTTCTGTGACTCCATGGGACTGACCCAATTTGTGAACTTTCACACCCTGATTTATCCCAATGGCAAATCCTCCTTTCTGGACTTGGTGATGACATACTTCATTGGAAATGTCTCCTCCCATGCAAAAATAACATTCCTTTCCTGCATTAACTCTCTGCAGACTACTGCAGTATATGAGAGTACAACTCTCAAATACTATACGTAGTTCTAACTGTAGGATTTTTGCCTGGGTTCCACTCCTCTGCCCCAATTGGTTAATTTGATCATATGCATGTGAGAGTCAACATCACTGGATATTCTAAGAGAGCTGCCTCGGTGCTGGCGAGTCTGGCTGTTCACTCAGGCACATTGGCTGCAAGCAGCCGTCTCATGTCAGGACTGGTGTATGTATGGGCCAAGGTTCAAGGATGCCCTTCACCTTCAAATCTCTACCTGCCTCATGGAGAATTAGTTTAGGTCCAAGTGTGGAGAAGTTGTTAAATAGACGTGTTGTTGCGGTTCTGCAAAACCGCAGACCTCTAAGGCAATGGCACCCAACATACGGTGATCCCCAGGAAGTTATTTCATGAGTCTTCAGGAAGTTAGTCCTCCACTCATGTCTTGTAAGTTAACGGGACGATTTGCATCATGTGGGACTCATAATTAGGTCTAATAAATATCTCTTTGATCCGTACTATGAACCCTACTCAAACCCTTTCAATTTAGCCATAGCACACAACAAGCATGCAAGCACACACACCATTCAATAGACAATTGTTTAATATGCACATCGCGATGCCTCCCATGACTCGGATTACCCCGTTGCACCCAAGACAACCCACACACGGGAATTTGCGTGCCATTTTCCATTCCAATCTGTGCACCAATTCCCAATTGGCACATCACCATACTCCGCACATCACACCAAATTTCACCACTTTGACCAAAAATGCCTCCCGCACAAGGGAAAAATACTCCCACACCCCATCGTACCTTTGCATCGTGACAATTCGCCACCCTCTTTCGAGCACCGTGCAGCGTCGCCCATTGTCCTTGGCGCTGTGCGATGGTCGTCCACGCTACAGAAGCTATATAGCTCCACCACATTTCACCGTGGACGTCCAGGGTGAGCATCCGGAATTGTTACAGCCCTTATCCAATCGTCAGACCATGGCAAGACCACAGGCATCGAGGAGGGGATCACGGGAAGAGCGATGCGGGAGTTTGGTTCGGGTCCTGGGTGTGCATTTTGGCTCGTGAAGGAGCCCATTGGTGGCGAAGAAAGTCCGCTACCATCCAACATACAGCCGACACTTGATGCACGTTCGGGGCCGGGGTGCCGGCTCGGGGAGCATGCTCCCTATGTAAAATCAGGAGCTCTGAGCTGTGTCGAACCTGGTGGGCATCTGAGCCGGTTTCCATTCCCATTGCCTGGCGTGGCTAGGGCCGCTGTGGCCCAATAGAGGAGCAGGATTTGGGTCACAGCGCATTGCTTTCTGGTCCTCACCCCACTGGTCACCTGAGGCTTTTAAAAAGGGGTAGCGCGGAGCTGTAAAAAGAGCTTCTTCTCGAGAACATCATCCTTGTGTGACTGCTGTCTTTCGAGAGCATACAGTGGACTCCCTGCCGTGCTGTCGACGTGCCACCGCCCCCGTGAAGCCAGATGGACTCACCGCTGGCCACGGACGGCGGACCAGTGTGGAGCGCACATTGCCACGAGCCCTGGCGAATAAATAGGCAGGAGATAATGCGCCATCTCACGAGGTGGGAACACTCAGGCGGAGCATCCCACGAAGGTACATGCAACACATACAGACCTTTACATGGCTAGGTTAGGGATCTTCCTTCTCATGCATCTATTCTCCTCCCTCAAAACACCGCTCTATCCCATCTACTGTGGATGCACAAAGAAGAAGACGTACTGACTCGCAATCCTATTTTCCTCTGACACGACACCGCACCCCTCATGTCACATACATCACCCCTCCCCACTCCCACACCGTAGACACCAGCATATTTCCAACTACCCCTCCCTCAGCGTCCTGGACCGCGTTGGTCAGCAGACTGCGCCCGATATTTAGAGGGCATTGATTCTCACCTTTCTCTTTCTTTCTTGGCTCTCTAACTTTCCGTGTGTGTGTGTGTGTGTGTGTGTGTGTGTGTGTGTGTGTGTGTGTGTGTGTGTTGGCACCTGTCCTAGATCAAGTAAGATTGTACAAGATAGTCAGGATAATCCTTCTCTGTGTCTTATATTGTAAGTTGTCTTTTGCCCCACCCCACAAATTCCTTGCTATCCCCTGCTGTACATAAAATAAAACCCCATTCACTGTGCCGCATACTTTTCCTCACTTGGTTGTAAATTAATGTGTTGTAGAGAAATGTTCCCAGCTCGTTTTCGTGTTTTCTTTTGGTCCAGCATGGCTGCACCCGAGTTTAGCCTGGACGTTATTCCTCGACGATCTTTTTCCTAGACAGTACGTGCTTGGCAGTTCCACTCGGCTGCATCTGATCTGGTAAGGTGATCCGGTTTGAGCAAGTGCGTACCGAGGGTGTGTTTTCTGGTAATTAGATCACGTGACCTTTAAGTAAATGATATATATTAGACAGAGGACCTTAAGTTACGTGGTTGAGTTATTGGCATTCGCGGACGATTAGCACCCGCCACGTCACAAAGTTATTCGTGTGCGACGGCCTGCGATTCCAGAGTGTCTGGTGGGAACCCGAAGTAGTTCATCCGTCGTGGTCTTCGTCCCACCCCGGGTCCGCAGCAGTATTTTTAGCTCACTTGGGACATAGTTCCATGGAGCTTATGCGATTGAGCAGTGTCTGTAGATGAGTCAGTCACTGAGTCAGTGAGTCGGTCCGTAAACACTTCAGTCATTATCGCTTGAACCAAGCACGTTTTTTATGAATCTTGGCCATAAGCCTCGTATCTGATGCTTAACGAAGGTACATTGACTGTATCAAAATCTGTGCTCATTAATGGGGACTATGGGAGGGTTTTGGACCCCCCCCCCCCAAAAAAATGAGGTTTTTGCTTTCTCCTCCAAAACTACACCCACAATTTATATGAAATTTAACCAAAACATTCTTCACCCATTATGTGCGAAAGTGTATCCACCGCATCAACATCTGCACTCATTAAGGGGTCTCCAGGAGTGCGGGGGGGTGAAACCCCAACATTGGTGTTTGTTGTCTCCTCAAAAACTACACACACAATTTCGAAGAAACTTGACCACAACATTTTTCCACCATGAGTAACAAAGTATATCATCCACATCAAAATCTGCGCTCAGTAAGGGGGACTACAGGGGGGGGGGTGTTTGACCCCCCAAAATAGGTATTTGCTCACTACACACACTATTTCGATAAAACTTAAGCACAACCTTCATCACCTGTGTTGTACCAAAGTTTATCAATAACATCAAAATCTGTGCTCACTAAAGGGGTCTACGGGGGAGGGGGGTGGTTGACCTGCAAAATAGGTATTTGCACCCTTTTCCGAAACTACATGCACAACTTCGATGAAACTTGACCACAACCTTCATCACCCATAGCATACCAAAGTGTATCATCTGCATAAAAATCTATGCTCCTCTAGGGGGTTATGGAGGGGGGGGGGATGGATGACGCAATAAAATAGGTATTTGCTCTATTCTTGGAAACGACACACAATTTCGATGAAACTTGATCACAACTTTCTTCACCCGTGATGCATGTAATTTTGTTCCCGGCATCAAAAAAATGCAGACCTGCACTCATTAAGGGCATCTATGGGGGATGGGGGGAAGGGTTGGAGGGGGTTGACCCCCAAAATAGATATTTGCTTTCATCTCCGAAACTACACACACGATTTTGATGAAAGTGGACCACAACCTTCATCACCTTTAATGTCCCAAAGTGTGTGGTCTGTATAAAAATCTGCACTCATCAACAGGTTTTATGGTGGGGGGAGGGGCGATCAGATCAGGTATGGGAGCATGCACCAGAGCAGCGTGTCACTGTGTCCACTTTCCACCGGTACTCAAGGGGCCTCCGACTGGCCAACCCCCAGGCAGATGCCTGGCCCATCCCCATCTCTTTGAGATACCGATCAACCTGCTACAACCACGAGGCATGTGGTCAGCCCATTTGGCCTCCTCCACTCACGAGACTCCCTCGTTGAGAGAATCTGGTGAGCAGTATCAGCATCAGGAAAACGAGCCACATGACCATCCAGCCGCAGCTGACGCTCACGGACTATGCAGATAACAAATCTCATTTGAGTCTCTCTCAGCAACCGCTCATTGGACACAAAGTCCGACCAGCGATAGCCAAGGATTCTACGAAGAGACCTGGTACCAAAGGAATTAATTCTCCATCTCAGATCCTTGGTCAGAGTCCAAGTCTCACAACCAAAGAGCAAGACTGGAAGCACCAAGGACCTGAAGACTCGGACTTTCGTCCTCCTGCACAGGTACCGGCAGCGCCACACCCCATTATGCAGTGAACCCATGACTCCCCAGGCCCGACCCAGGCGTCTATTGACCTCTGACTCACAGCCAGCAGAGACATGAATATCACTGCCAAGGTAAGTGAATCTCTCCATGACCTCAACATCCTCACCACAAACAGGCACAGACAGGACAGCAGCATCCAAGATGTCATTGAAAGCCTGGATCTTATTTTTGACCCAGGAAACCCGTAATCCCAGTGGCTCCAACTCCTCATTCAGCACCTCGAGGGCCCCCAAAAGGATATCTAAAGTCTCCGCAAAGATGACTGCATCATCTGCAAAATCTAGGTCAGAGATCTTGACATTCCCAAACGATGCACCGCAGCTTGCTCTCTCCGACATCCTCTCTATAATCCAGTCCATAGAAGTGCTGAAAAGTGTGTGGGCCAGTACACACCCCTGACAAACTCCAGTAACAACTGGAAATAAGTCAGAGTCAATAACCACCACATCTCACAGCACTCTCAGTACCAGAGTAGAGTTCAGACATCAGTTCGATCAGTTTTGGGGGCACCCCACGAAGACCAAGAATCCTCCAGAGGGCATCCCGGATTCACTGAATCAAACGCTTTGCAGAGATTAACATAAGCTGCAAGCAGCCCCTGCCGAAACTCTCGGCTGTGTTCGGTGAGGACCCGAAGAGCAAGTTCGGTGAGGACCGGTGAGGACCCTATCTGGAAGGGGGCTTAATGTAATTTTTGTGGTGAACTGATGCTTATCTTTTGTGAAATTCAGGGGTGAAAATGAGCTTCGGGGACTGAAGCAGACAAAACATTTTTAAACCAGAAACCGGCAAAAATCAATCTTATTTGCTTCACAGGATATTTTAGCCCGTAATCCAAGAACTAAAATCCGTTGATTCAAACGCTCATTACTAATTACTTCTATCGGTTTCCAGGTGGCAACATGCCGAAAACTACAATTCCATCAATAGTACACTCCCTCCTGAGGAGGCGATGCACTTCCCAGTGGAATTCCTAAATTCCATCGAAATATGAGGGATACCACCACACAAACTGAAGCTGAAAGTGGGATGCCCAGTCATGGTTCTACGTTCATTGGACGCACCCAATATTACGAATGGCACCCGCTGTACAGTCTACCGAATGAGCCCAAATGTGATTGAGGTAGTCCTCATTAATGGACCGGCAGCAGGAAAACATGCGTTAATTCCAAGGATACCACTTATATCATCAGACAGTGACCTGCCGTTCCAGTTCCGCCGACTACAATTTCCCATACGATCTTGCTTTGCCATGACAATAAACAAAGCACAAGGACAGTCATTCAAAATCATCGGACTAGATCTACGTCCATCTGTTTTCTCCCACGGGATGTTTTACATTGCAGCATCAAGAGTTGGATCAAGATGCAGGCTGCATGTCCATGCCCCAGACAACAAAACGAGGAATGTTGTTTTTTAAAATGTGCTCCAGTAGACGACTGAAGACACCCTCTCATAACGAAATTGACTCCACTGAATCTGTGGGTAACCCACATCAAACACATGCTTTCATTTCAGTGACATTACCCGTCTTCGACGGGTACCCTGCTAGTATACTTATATTCATATTTTGTAATGAAAGCAGAAAGCAAAAAATGCCTCTTCGCTTGCAGCAACAAAAAAAGTACCTCTTTCATTGCAGCAACTGCCGACTATGTATTAATATTGTCGTGTCGAAGCGAATTAACACTGATGCTATACAGATGGTCTGAAACTGACTTTAAAGGCACTGCATTCAATATTACTCCACTTGACCATTCCCCAAGGTCACCCAAATGAGCCGAAATGATTGCAAACTCATATGGAAAGCAAATGGCTAAAACACTTTCTTACCTTTTAAGGGATTTGTTTTTATATTGAGAAGCACAGGGAAGAGGATCGACAAGACACCATCATAAATGAAGCAAATCAAGCGAGTCCAAAGACACAAAGAGGAGAATGGGAGTATGCAAACTTATATACAATGGATGAGAAAGAAAAGCTCAACTCCTCACCCACTAGGTGGCACAGATCACACTTGTACAACAACACAGTAATGCAGGCAGGACTTCCCTTTTCTCTGATACATGGAGGTTGAACACAGTTTAACAAAATGTCGCCTGTTTTAGAGACAAGGTGTAAGACGAGAGCCAGCAACGATAGTGCCCAGAAGAATGAAAACAACCACGAGCAGGGCCAACGATGACTAGGCCTTCAACCAGGCCACGTGGTCCCCTTTGGCCTTTTTTAGATCAAGGCCTCCTGGTCTGCCGTCTTCTTCCTCCAAAAATACATGGTGATTCCAGCTTAGGTCGATTCCACATGAGGCTTCTCCTCCAAGCAAGGTCTCCATCCTCCTTTCCACATGAGCCTCGCCTGGTGCTGTCCTGGTGGACTGTCATGCATGAGCCTCTCTTGCACACCTGGTCGACTCGCTGGTCGACTCCCTGGTAGACTCTACGGTCTTCTCATGGACTCTCCAGTGGACTTCATGGGTCGACTCCAATCCTACTCTTCGTGGACTGAGTCCTTTCATGAACCTCTTTTTCTCCTCTCTCATGGACTCCCCAGTAGACTCTCCAGTCTTCTTGTGTACTCTCCAGTTGACTCCACTGGACGACTCACAGACTCTGTGGTGGACTCTACTGGTCGACTCACGGACTCTCTTGTGGACTCTACTGGTCAACTCACGGACTCTCTGGTGGACTCTACTAATCGACTCATGGACTCTCCAGTGGACTCTACGAGTCGACTCATGGACTCTCTGGTGGACTCTACGAGTCGACTCACGGACTCTCTGGTGGACTCCACGAGTCTACTCACGGACTCTCCAGTGGATCCACGAGTCGACTCATGAACTCTCCAGTGGACTCTACTGATTGACTCACAGACTCTCCGGTGGACTCTATTGGTCAACTCACTGACTCTCCAGGTGACCCTACTGGTCGACTCACAGACTCTCCGATTGACTCCACTGGTCGACTCACGGACTCTCTGATGGATTCTACTGGTTACAATAGGACGTGCCATAAAGTGCGGCTATAAAGCCCAACAAAATATAAATGTGTATCTTTTCTTCTGCCGGCCATGTTGGTGCAGCTGACTGCACCAACATGGCCAGCACAAAAAGGCCAGAGAGATTGCAATCGGCTTATGTGACTCAGAAATGGGAAATCCTCACCTAGCCCCACCTACAAACAAGAGGTTTTGCACAAATATAATTAATTATTCTGTCTACCCTGTCTATAAATTAATACACTGCCTCCTCAGTGTCACATATAACAAACAACTTACTCTGACAGATCCCTGTTACTTGGCAATCTAACCTACTGAAAACACATGGACCAGACTATGATTATCACATTCTCAGTATAGATCCCTCCCCATTTCCACCTAACAATATATCGCAGCAACTATTAATATATTTATATTAACATTTTATAATGAAAGATGATCACACAAAATGGTGAAAAAGCAAACTGTGTTTAGTAATTGCAGAAAAAAAGGACCCGTGTGGACTATTTTGCCATGGCTTGCAAAAGCAGCTTGTGGAGTGCAGTTATCCCATTGAGAAATTGCTTTAATTTCGCTCAATGAAGTTACACTTTCTGAACATTCCTTAAAGAGCAGGTTTTGGGTCGCTGATGACTTTGCGTGATTCGAAGGTTGTAATCACATTAATTATAATCGTTGGGAAATTATTTTCTTACATTTGAAACTCAAAATATGCTAAAATTAACTTTAAAGTCAAAACTTTTGCCAGTGATCGAAAAACAGACCGGAATTTACCGAAGATGCTATGACGTCACGTTCTCCGAAAACTTCGTGAACATTCGGAAACAGCGTGTGAACAATGTCGAGATGCGAATCGGAGAGTGATTTCAGTGGCGATTAAATTGAGTGTTTCATTCCGATATTGCTGAGGAACGAGTCGGAGGATGATGGGAATTTATACTATGGAGTTTCTGGCCCTGAGCCATATAAATTTGAGCCACTTACAAGTGCCAGAAAACGGCCTATTTCGTGTACAAGTGGCAGGACGACTGCCCGGCAGTTCACACTGAGACTCTACCAGACAGATTGGTTTGTAGATTTTCATTTTCTTGTTCGATGCATAAAATAATGTGAAGTTTGATTCGTCTGTGACTTGATATAATAATTTTTAACCCTCTAGTCACTCAAGAGTCAGAAATAGAATGAATCAATAATGGACCCAAATATATTATACACCGTAGCCTTGGCGTTGAAGTCTTTCTGACAGCTGAGCTTGACCCCAGTGAAAGTGAACAGTTAGAACAAAACCCAACTTTCAAGAGACTGTTGTGGCATATAAATACCAAAACATGTTTAGCCTCATTGGGAAATATTCTACCAAATTTAGAAAAAAAAAAGTGGAAAATTGATCAATTTTTACAATTGAAATGAAATAACCCAATTTGCTGATGCTGTTAAAAAAGTAATTTAATCAACAATAAGTTGATTTTTTGAGAAATTTTTTCATGCTTGTGTTTTCAGAAAGTTTATTTACGTGTTTTTCCATGTACTCTTTAAGAATACATTTCAAGGTTTTTCTCACTTAAACTCAACAATTGATTCTGTGACAGAGCAGTATCTGGAGAACTTGTCAACCAACAACTCATATTCACAGAGTGGTGATCAGATGTGTTTATGCCTTCGTAATCCTCGGCTGTGAAATGGTCACCACAAATGACAAGTCTATCCAAAGGGCCCTCTTTACCCGTTTTCTTTGGGGAAAATTCGCCCGTTTTGTTTGTACAAATCTTATCCACTGCAGGCGAATGTTTGATTCCTTCGGGAATCGGTGGAGCGATTACCCGTTTTCCAGCCATTTTCGCAAAACGTGACGACACACGTACGAGGCAATGATGTACAAATATCCAAATAACTTTGTTCTACAATAATTCAAAAAAAAAAAAAGGATAATATAGACAGTTGCAAGCTCAAAAAATGCGAAAGAACGGCCTGCTGAACTGGACACTTCTTCAATGAGCGTGTGAGCGTCACTTTGTTTTGGAGAACGTGACATCACCATCTATATATGGCACGTGGCTGTTTTTTTCAACAGCCTCAAGAAATAACAACTTCGGAGTTAAATTTCATTAATTTTCCCAATAGTTAGGCAACCACAATAGTTTGCATCGAACTATTTAATGCACATATAATCATATTGATAAATTTTCAGAACATGTTTGGTGACCCGCAACCTGCTCTTTAATCTTTTCACTCAATATAATCATCCGAACAGTAGAAAAAGTTAAGTTTCATGCTTTGCTTAAATAAATGCACTTGGTTATAATAATTGCTAATTTGTTAAAATTTTCAGATGTCACTCCAGATTTTGACTCTTATTTACTCCACGAGATCTGATTCTCAAATCCGAAATAATATTTTGATGATATATTTTAATTAGTCCGTGAGAGCAGATCGTGTTTCCAAGTCAAGGCATGTTTGAATAAGCCGAATCAAAATGTCAGCAAAGACTCCTGCGAAGCGATGTTTTGCTGACCAAGGATAAGCCTTTCATGGAAGTAAGTCGTTAATTATCTTTAAAAGGGGTGTTTATATTTACCCAAACACCCAGTTTTCATTCATGCACTCCCTTGGAGTTCTCTTAGTATGCATGCAAAGTTTGAGGCCGCTATGTTTCATGGTTTTGGAAATATGGAGACACACATACACACACACACACACACTGACATTTGTGAGTATAGATGTAACTCTCTTTCAACAGTATTTTTTTTCTATTTAAAAACAATATGTATATCTTGTTCAGCATTTAAATGAGGTGAAAACAAATGGTGCAACTGACATGTTGTGTCTCAATGAAACTCACCAGAATTTCGAATGGTGTGGGTTATCATTGCGAGCAAACAGGAAAATGCACATGATAAACTCATGCAGACTGCAGGACCACGGATCCTACAGGCCACATTTGTGGGTCGTCCAATAAATGTCACACAACTTGTAAAACATCCGACCAATGAAAATAACAATAATCCTTCTAAATGGCCATCGGTACTGGCCTTCACAACATGCAGTTGTCGGTGGTACAACATCAACAGACCAATGATAATTGTGAGCACAAGACCAAGAAGTGCAAGAAAAATCAGAGAGATGTTCAGTGGGTCTGAGAATGCAAGATACTCCTCAGACATGGGCACACAGGTTGTGTGGTATTTGTTGGACCAGAAAAACTTTGTACATTTATGGCAATGTTGTGAGTCTGTGGAACAACGTTTGTGTTATTTTGTTTTGCTTTAACATTGTATTATATGAGGTACAGTTAAGGATGAAATGGATTTAATGTCGATTAAAGATAGTATATTTGAGCAGCAAAATGTAAGATTGCAGTTGTAAACAAGAAAAAGAGCAATGAAAAATTGCAGACCCTCGACAGGACTTTTTTGTGTAGCATTTGTGCAGTTTTGTGGAGTGTATTTTGTGTGGCGTTTGTGTACTGGTGTTACGCAATTACCAAGTAAAAAATACATAAAATGTCATAGCCCCCCCCCCCCCCCCCCCGTTGTTTTAGTAATTTTGCTGTATGGAGTTAAAGGGCTAGCCCACATTGATGTACAACTAAAATGGCCACCAGTCTACCAGTCAGCCATCGTTCATCAGATCGCAAAATGAAGTGAGGCCCAAGTGTATGTTATTGTGTAATGTGCTTGTGCCAAGTTTGAACAAAATTAGACCATGCATGTCAGAGAAATGGTTGGGTGCTCCATCATATAAAATGAAAAATGCCTCCTGGCATCAGGTTGAGGAAGAATTAAGATCGCTTCAGTCCCGAGACTATCAGCAAACCCAAAGAGACTCTTCCAACAATCCTGCAAAGATTACTTTCCTGCTAGTACTTACACACTGAGCAATGCAGAGCAAAAAGTATAACAGTAATCATTTAATTAATATTCCAGCATTAAAACCTTTTGTGTATTAAAAGCTAACTCAATGACAGTTTCTTCAAACGTCCTTCGAATGCAGTTTGTGAGATGAACAGTAACCAACGTACCACTGCTGTTCGAGTATTCGCCAGCTGAACATGGAATGCAGTCAACGCAGCAGAATGGTTCTCCTTTTCGAGACATCCTGCGTGTACCAGGCAGGCAAGGTGAGCTGCACACAGAGTCAGGAACCTATATAAATATTAAAAGTTGTGTTGATAGGAGTTGCTCCCATGTATAACAAACAGAATATTAAGAAAATTAATGAGATCATTTTCAGCTGTGAAAATTGCCAATACAGTATTTCTGGGTGAATTGCATAACCATCATAAACAGAACGTACAAAAAAGTCAGGGAATAGTCTCATTGCCAATTTTCAGAAAATCATGTGCAAGAGCAGATGGCCATAATATTAATGGAGTTCCAAAGATGAATTATCATTGGCATCAGAATATGGGAGTCTCCTTCAAGACAATTTCAAAAGATCATTGCTTGGTGTGGCCAGTTGCATCAAAAGTTTCATTAAACGTCTTATTCCTCATAAAGTTGCTTAACAAACTAAAGTATACATACAGTAGACTAAGATGAAGTCAAACAATAATTATTATGCGTTTTGAAAAGTGAAATGACACTTTTAAATGTGGCTCATTAAGACAAATTTGAAAAGGTGAAAAATCATTTGGATAAGTATTTGTGCATTCATCTTGATGACAGTTCTGCAGTCAGTCGCATAACATGTGACTGAATTCACTTGGAAAGACATTTGCTGAAATCCAGTTCACAACACTGAAGCATCATTCATTCAGCTCTGTCTATTTAGTTATTTTTTGGCTTGTCATATAATGTTCAGCTCTCTATTTGTCGTTCCTCTGGGAGCCCCATTGTGAGATCCACTCCATCCATGTCTGTCCTTCGTCCTCTCTAACCAGAACCTTCCATCCAATTTGCTCTTTTGCTTTGCCCATTTCCACTTCTCCCTTCCTCTGATGAGTGTATGTACAATTGTACATCCATCTCTCACATCTCCCACTCCACCCAAACTTGGAAGAAGCCATTTCAGAAAGCATAGTTTGAATACATGAAGTACTGCAGGGACAGCTTGTAGTGCATACGAGATGGGCTGAATAGCCTTTTCCTTTGTATGATTGAGTTTGTGACATTATGACAACAACAACAACAACAACAGAAAGAAAATATTTATGTTATTGGCAGAATTTAAGAGCATCACCTCCCTTTTCTTTTTGGCCATTCCACAGGATCTTATCAGTATTAATGTGCAGTTGTCGGTCTGGAGGAGCAGAAGAATTGAATGAACCAACCACAGAGAATTCGATTCCCAATGCTACTTGAGGCAACCAGCTGATCAGGTCATAGATTGCTGGAGGATCTCCATTTTTATCAAAGCTCATTGTTTCACCAGCTTGAATAAAACGAACTTTTTTTGCATAGAACAACAGCTATAAAACATATAGGTGAAAATGCCAGGGTTACTTAACAATGAATATCTTTCATTACATGAAGACCATTGCCTTCAAGAAGGCAAAACATAATTCTTAAATCAGTTAATAGATTTTTGGATCAATACAATTGCAAAAACAAAATGCCAATGCAGAAAGCAATTTACCTCTCAAAGATATTACAGTAGCAGTTAAATTTTGAAATTAATCTGAAAAAATGTAATTTAACTGCATTGCAGAACTGAACAATATAGATGCTGTTTGAAAATGTAATTATTGGCATAATGAGTGGCATGATTTCTTAATATTAATGGTATAGATTGACATTTTCATTCAAATTCTTCACATTGTAAACCAAAACTGAGAGAGTGATGAAACGTCTCTTGGCCTGAGGAAGCTCGCTGGGAAGCGGGTGAAACGTCATCTGAGACTGGGTCTGCTCTTGCTTATTACTTGAATTAGCAGAGTCGGTCTAGTTATGTTTTTGGTTGGATGCACCTTTCCTCATATCAAAAACGCATAATCCCAAACGCTCCAATCTTATACCATTTAAAAAAAATATATATATATATATATATTTAGAAAATGACCGTTTTTACAGCCATTTTTCCCTGCTGTGCAAGGGTTGGGCTTTTTTTCTTGAGGCAATGTTTTATGGCCGGATGCCCTTCCTGACGCCAACCCTGGTCGCCTCTTACGACACACAGGGATATGGTACACCTATTCTACTCGGGGCATACACCAGGACCAGTACACTGGTACTCATTTCGCCGACCTCGAAAGGATGACAGGCTGAGTCAACCCCCTGGTGTTAATTCAGCAGCCAACGGGGCTTGAACTCAGGACCCTGGGACCCCAAGCCACCACCCTAACCACTAAGCCAACACCAGGCTTCTATATATATATATATATATTTTTTTTTTTTAAAGAAGTAGGTGCTTCCAACCAAAAGTAAACAATATCTACTCTGCTAATTTGAGTATGAGCAATAAACAAGAGCAGACCCAGTCTCAGGTGATGCTTCACAGCAGGCTTACTCAGGCCAATAGACCCTGAGCCTCGGCACATATCCAGTTTTTATTCCGATATGATCGCTCCTTTCCGGTCACGTGCTGGTGCTTGAGGTCAAATGGAGGAGTGCTTTTTTTATTATATAAACCTCAAGCAAATAAATGTCAAATCACATCAATGATGGGCTGCTCTGCTCTTTTTTTGTTTTTACTTATACGTGATCTGTCTGGTGTTGTATGTGTGTGGGTGAGCATAGGTGCATGCTTCTTGTTGTTTATGTGTTTCCAGGGAACGAACATGGCTGGTTACATGTCCAGGTTGGTGTTGTAGTTTTTAAATGTACATGAACTCAGAGGTGATGGTGAGTGTACGAAAGTGTATGTGTACATTTCATACAACATTAAAGTGTACGTGTACATTACTTCTTTACAGTGTACATGTAGAGTATGTAATAAATATCTCTCAGGGATTTCCCCGGCCTCCCAATTCGGACACAGGCATTTCATGACCAAGCCAATTTTAATTTACTTAAGATAATATGTGCATTACGTGTCCATCAGTTTGTTGATAAGTCTTGAAAAGTTAAGCGAAAACCAAAAATTTTTTTTAAATTAAAGACCACGACAGTGTTTGCTTTCCTCTGCATTATGAGAATTTACGTACTTTCATTGGGCCGTGTATATTCGACCGCTGCCGCAATCTGTGCGAACAAAACATGCATTACCTCGGTTAAGATGTATTCAAAATGTCCCTTTGTTTCCTCAAAATGGTACTTTTATGAGCCACCGTTGGACTTGGTCTGAAACAGTGCTTATGGATTTGGTCTCGATTTTCGTGTTCGTGCATGCATGCAGCTCGCATGAGTGTGTGTGTGTGTGTGTGTGTGTGTGTGTGTGTGTGTGTGTGTGTGTGTGTGTGTGTGTGTGTGTGTGTGTGCATGCGTCCGCCAACCATATATCGGACATGTATGGACCGATTTTATTCCGACTTGGCAAAATGACAACATATGATGGTGTGCATATGCACATCATTTTTTTTCGACATCAGATACAAGATGGCCGACTGGCGGCCATTTTAGTTGTAAAAAAAAAACATCGGTGTCGAACACGTCCTCAACCATTTCTCGGACAAGCATTTACCGATCTTGTTCAAACTTGGCACACAGATAAATAATGATGGCATTCATATGCTCATCTGTTCTTTTTCAAGATCAAATCCAAAATGCCAGACTAGCAGCCATTTTAGTTGTAAAAAAAAATCCCAAATGTTGAACATGACCTCAACCATTTATCGGACATGCATTTACTGATCTTGTTCACACATGGCACACATAAAAATAATGATGGCTAACATAAGTCATTTTTTGCGAGGTCAAATCCAAGATGGCTGACTAGCAGCCATTTTACTTGTAAAAAACCCGATGTTGAACACGTCCTCAACCATTTCTCGGACATGCCTGCACCAATGTCGTTTAAGCTTGGCAGAAAGATAAACAATGATGGCCTACATGTGCGCATCATGCGTTTTCACAATCGGATTCAAGATGGCTGACTGGTGGCCAATTTAGTTGTAAAAAACCCAATTTGGAACATGTCTGTCCTCAACCATTTCTCGGAAATTCATTTACCAATGTTCAAACTTGGCACACAAAAAACGAATGATGGCTTACATACGCACGTTGGTTTTTCATATACCAGATCCAAGATGGCCGATTGACGGCCATTTTAGTTGTAAAAACAAACAAACTTGATGTTGAACACATCCGCTACCATTTCTTGGACAAGCATTTACTGATGCTTTTCAAACTTGGCACCCGGATGAGGAATGATGGCTTACATATGCACGTTATTTTTGTTTTTTTTCGTGATCAGATCCAAAATGGCCAACTGGTGGCCATTTTGTTACTTAAATGTGTCCCCAAG
>CM068953.1:158644363-158655213 GCA_035128595.1 Eptatretus atami
AAAATAATTTGTTGTATTAATGTAAAACAGAGACAATGAAATGTCTTTTAAAAAGCCGGCAACATCTGCCAAGTTTTTAGAAATATTTTGTGACATTTGTGGATTCAATATAATTTCAGGTGTGTTGTTAAATGAAAGTTTGCAAATGTTTTTATTATTCACATCTAAGCAGAGTCTGAAGTATTCCAGAAGATCCGACATTTTGATGTCATTTTTTGAATAAATTACCTTTGACTGTTCATAAGACACAGGGAATTCTAATATTAAGTGTGCATTCTGGAAAATCGCACATATATTCATGTTATAATGCTCAAAAAATATGTAATAGATAAGTTCACATTTCGGTTTCAAACACAATGAACTTGTCATATACACATTTTTCACAATGTCAGAACTTTTTCCTTTTCTTATTTTAACCAATGAATAAAGAAATTTGTTTGGTATGTTTACAGGATTTTCAATATTTCTCATCAGACTGGATGCAAATTTAATATTAACAATATTCATGTTCCTTGAGGAATGCTGTGGAAGATTCTTCTTTTGAGTAAGAGGCTGATGAGGTCTTAAATTTCTCACAAAATCTCGTAGACCTGGAATATGTTCATGATGCAGGCTAAAACCAATCGAGCCATGAAAAATGTAATGGTAATATGGTGCAGCAATCATACGATCAATAATCCATCCATCTGTCCCTAACCAGGTAATACCAGATAAGTTTCGATTTAAGAGTTCTTCGGCAAATGGTCTCAGCTCATTGCGATTCATGAAAAGCAAAATGACTTTGGAGTGCGTATCTGCCACGATGTCACCTTTCAACAAATTAGACAACATACAAACCATTGTTTTTATGTTCAGATTCCAACAACCACTTTTATCAATACATTCAACCAGACGGTTGCTTATTAGATAAATTTAAGATTAGACTTCAACCAACTAATCACTTGCAACATGTACAGTTATCAGACATATACACAGATAAATTTGGTATAAAGTGTCAAGCCTCATGGAGGAGCTAGAACACAGAATGGATCAAGAAGTAACAGTACAAGAAAAACATCTGCAGTGTTGAGGGACTAACTAAAAGGAGACTTAGAAAGTGATAAGTGATGTGTGGAAGAATAAGAAACAGGGGAGAAAATAGGGGATAAACAATATGGATACTGCCATGAATTCTCAATCATAAAAGTGGAAGGAAAAACTGGAAATTCAGAAAGAGGTGGGCTTGGGGTGGGGTAATGGTGGTAGAACAGATTATGGTTGTGGAATTTGGAAGAGGTGAGATGTGGTGAACATCTGGAGATGAGCAATGAGTCTGTATTTTAGCAGTTTCACCAGAAGTGGGGTACTAGTGGACCATGTGTGCCCTGCAGAAACCTGGGAAGGGTAGGGAGAGGGGTGAATCACCATGTAAAGGGCAGAGGGTGCAAGACCAGAAAGGAGGCGGTAGATTCCATGACCTTGCTGATGAATGAAAGTAAGGTAATGACGAATATTTTCCTCATGTATAATGTATGCAAAGTTACTTATCTACAGAATGAAATTTATAAACACTAAAGACTGCCTTACACCTGCTGGCAATATTCAATATCAATTAATGTCAAAAAAAATATTGCAATTCAAAAAGCTTTGGTTGAGATTGCCTGATATAGATGTGAAAAGTTGCATGCCTGCATGTATTATGCATGTATGGAGAAAAATTTCATCACCAGGTCATTTATATTGAGATAATTAGTTTCAAGTCAACAGGAATTAATTGTGTGAGAGTTAATGGCACCTGCTTTCATGGATGCAAAAGATGATTAAGTGTGATTTGAGAGAAACGTTTTGTTACACGACAACTCACCAAGATGTTTTATATTCTCCTCGCTGTAAACTCTACGTATGGTCTCTTGGAATGCGATGCAGGCTCCATCTTGTTCCACCTCTGCCAAAAACTGGGCTATTCCATTCTGCCCATAATCACTGTCAGCTGCGATAGCTCCGAGATATAACCACCCAAAGTGGTGCACAAGTTGCACCAATGCCAGTACTTGATGAGCATCACTCGGCATGGTACGAAGAAATGAAGGAAAATCATCCTTGTCACTCAAACATTGGCAGGAAGCAAAGTTACTTATCTATGTGAGAAACAGAATTACACTCAATTCTGGTCTTAGCTGCAAATTATTACACACAAAAATGATATAATGTAACCACTCTCTCCTAAAATAGGATCATCCAAATATATGGATGACGATGATGATGATGATGATGATCGTTTTGTTTACCAGATTTTATTTACTAAAATGTTATTCATATATATTAAAATAATTAAGGGTGTGGACAAGATAGGTGCAGTGGAGTTGTTTTTGGCAGAGTGGACTGTGTTAAGACCAGGGGTGTAGTGCTGCTGAAGCACACCGGAGTACCGTTCCACCACCTCAATCCATCGGAGAAGTCTGCAAGCTAGCCGAGCAGTTTTGGAAGATTGAATTCAAGCTTGAGCGCTAGGAGTAGAGTTCTAGCCTGCCACAATCACAATTCAGGCAGTGTTGAATTGACCAGTGTTGTTTCCAAAACACGGGTGTAAACTTCATGTGCATACTATTCCAAATTTAGATTTTACAACACAGCACCATGGAATAATGGCCCAAAGTCAAACACAATTAATTACAATCAACTAAATATATCAATGGATGGGATACACTAACATCAAAAAGATAAAGGAACAAGTCATATAGATCCTCAACCATAACGACGGACTTGATTAATTACATACAGCCCAGGCCATACAACTGATATGAAAAGCCGACACATCACCACACACACTGACCTTCTATCTAACCCTGGGTAAGGAAATAGAAGCAAATCAAGAAAAGAACATTTGCAGAGAATTTAAATAAAACGAGAGATAAGGAAGCGAAGGGAGTTCAGGCCTGTTTGACGGGGACCGCTGGCAGCTTCATCAGTAGTAAGGAAATGAGAGTTCCAGTACAAAATCCCCCAAAATTATTGTATAATGAATGAGAATCATTATGACCAATTCCAAAAATCCCTCTCCAAAATTCAACTTTCTCTTCCCCTCCAGAATAGTGATTATACTGGCTTCCATGCATGGATAACCAGCATCACAAGTTGACATTTGCAGTTCCTCCCAAGCTTCCTAATCTCTACATGAAAATGAATAGGGAAAAGGGTAAAACTTTCTGACCATACTGAAAATCTTCCTCAAAAATTCCCCCGATTACTCCCCATCCCTCCCCACCCACAGTGGTTGGGGAGGGATGGGGAGGAGGATATATACATATATATGCATATATATATACACACATATATATATAGTATACTGGTATCATATCCAGTCCATTGGACCATATCTGTTACAGAGTGTTGGTGCTGCCGAAGCAGTCTCCTTGGCTATTGGGCAAAATCCTGGGCAGGTCGCCACTCTGACGCAGGATACTAGAATGACTCGGTCATCCCAGCAAGCTGGTACTCATTTTGCCGACCTCGGAAGGATGGCAGCTGAGTCAACCCCCTGGTGAATTAATTCAGCGGGCAAGGAGGCTTGAACTCAGGACCCTCGGATCCCAAGCCGCCACCGTAAACACTGAGCCAACACCAGGCTTTCATATATACATGTATATACAGTGGGGAGAACAAATATTTGATACACTGACGATTTTGCAGGTTTCCCACTTACAAAGCACGTAGAGGTCTGATATTTTATCATAGGTACACTTCAACTGTGAAAGACGGAAACTAAAACAAAAATCCTGAAAATCACATTGTATATGTTTTTATTATAATAATAATTTGCATTTTATGCATGAAATAAGTATTTGATACATCAGAAAAACAGAACTTAATATTTGGTACAGAAACCTTTGTTTGCAATTACAAAGATCAGACGTTTCCTGTAGTTCTTAACCAGGTTTGCACAGACTGCAGCAGGGATTTTGCCCACTCCTCCATACAGATCTTCGCCAGATCCTTCAGGTTTCGGGGCTGTCGCTGGGCAACACAGACTTTCAGCTCCCTCCAAAGATTTTCTATTGGGTTCAGTCTGGGAACTGGCTAGGCCACTCCAGGACCTTAAGATGCTTCTTACGGAGCCACTCCTTAGTTGCCCTGGCTGTGTGTTTCGGGTCGTTGTCATGCTGGAAGACCCAGCCACGCTCCATCTTCAATGCTCTTGTTGAGGGAAGGAGTTTTGGCCAAGATCTCGCGATACATGCCCCATCCATCCTCCCCTCAATACGGTGCAGTCGTCCTGTCCCCTTTGCAGAAAAGCATCCCAAAGAATGATGTTTCACCTCCATGCTTCACGGTTGGGATGGTGTTCTTGGGGTTGTACTCATCCTTCTTCTTCCTCCAAACACGGCGAGTGGAGTTTAAACCAAAAAGCTCTATTTTGGTCTCATCAGACCACATGACCTTCTCCCATTCCTCCTCTGATCATCCAGATGGTCATTGGCAAACTTCAGATGGGCCTGACATGCGCTGGCTTGAGCAGAGGGACCTTGCGTGGTCTGCAGGATTTTAATCCATGACGCGTAGTGTGTTACTTATGGTTTTCTTTGATACTGTGTCCCAGCTCTCTTCAGGTCATTGACCAGGTCCTGCCGTGTAGTTCTGGCTGATCCCTCACCTTTCTCATGATCATTGAGGCTCCACGAGGTGAGATCTTGCATAGAGCCCCAGACCGAGGGAGATTGACTGTTATCTTGAACTTCTTCCATTTTCTAATAATTGTGCAACAGTTGTTGCCTTCTCACCAAGCTGCTTGCCTATTGTCCTGTAGCCCATCCCAGCCTTGTGCAAGTCTACAATTTTGTCCCTGATGTCCTTAGACAGCTCTCTGGTCTTGCCCATTGTGGAGAAGTTGGAGTCTGATTGATTGAGTGTGGACAGGTGTCTTTTATGCAGATAACGAGTTCAAACATGCATTAATACAGGTAATGAGTGGAGAATGGGAGGGCTTCTTAAAGACAAAACTAACAGGTCTGTGAGAGCCGGAATTCTTACTGGTTGTAGGTGATCAAATACTTATTTCATGCAATAAAATGCAAATTAATTATTTAAAAATCATACAATGTGATTTTCAGGATTTTGTTTTATATCCGTCTTTCACAGTTGAAGTGTACCTATGATAAAAATCACAGACCTCTACGTGCTTTGTAAGTGGGAAAACCTGCAAAATCGGCAGTTATCAAATACTTTCTCCCCACATATATATATATATTATATATATATATATATATATATATATAATATACACACATACATAGTCTATGGTCATACCATAGACTAAAAATGGTGCATGCCGTTTGTTCTCTTAATGCTTCACATTCAAAAGATGTAGCACAGAAAAACTCCATCGATGGAGCACAGCAAACAAAAATTCCATCCATGGGGAGGAGAAAATTTAACATAAGTTGCCCCTCTGACTGTGGAGAGGAAAGCCACATCATAAGGATAACAAATACCGGTACCCAGATTAACCTGGTAAGTTATGTTACTTCCCACAAGCTCAGGGTTCATGTTTTCTGGTCAAGTCTGGTGATGTCTTATGTATTTGTTTACATGCATGTGTGTGATTTGTGTGGCAGTTACTTCCCGAGCCTCAGACCCTGTAATAATATGTGAAAAAAAATCTCAGGCCGATATAATAAAATACACCCTCCTTCATGTTAAGGTAAAAGTTTCATAATATTATGCAGGACATGTCATCTTACCTGTGGGATAAAGAAATGTCCCAACATACGTGCAGTTGCTGAAGAAAGATCAGAGGTGTCTGGGCCGATGACAGCTTTGAGTTTGCAGTTGTCATATGATCCCTCTTCCTTGGCAATTTCTTGCTGCAGAAAACTCAAAGTTGCCAGCATTGTTCTTGGGCCATCATAACAAAAGTCATATATGATGTAACCCAAAGAAATATTGGACAACACGTGTTGATTGCTATTTATTTCACTGATAGCAAAAGCCATTGCAAGTGGATGGCAGAAAACCTCTGAATAAAAACTTGAAAACCATGAGGTTTGTCAGCATGTAATAGAATACAACGATTTACAGATTCTCAATTCCTTCTACTATCACTGATCCAAAGAGCCTTTTCCTCCATAACACTCCCATTGTCATGCTGTCATTCCTTTGCGTGTTTTTGGTCGACCTGTTTCCCTCTGCACTTCTCCCGGTCAACTTTCTGACCTCTGTTATTGCATTCCTCCATGAGGAATGACTTCTGTCCATTAAAATACATGAAATATGTACTCTGATAAGAGACTACACGTAATCTTTTCAATATCCTAGCAATATATTCAATATCAATTCCAACATTATCTAATCAGCATGGTATTTGTAAAAAAAAAAATATGCTGCTGATAAGAATGATCAAATAATGAGAATCAAAATTACTTCAGAAAATATTTTTCATTTTTTTAATTCCATCATAATATGGCATTTCTCTTCTGAATAATTTAACCAAATAAAAACATAATCATAATTTTCAAGAGAAAAAAAAGAAATTTAAACTTTAGCAAGAGAAAGAAAAAAGATTTGTGCTTTTACCACCATCAACAAAGCATTATTATTTTACCACTTCTTCATCAACTACAGAAAAACAAAGCATCATCAAACCATAATCAGTTGCCATATACCATTAACCTTGTACAAATTATTTTGGAGATAAATGCAAAACTAATTGCAATGTCGTCATTCATTTCCATTAAGGGAAACAAAACTAAACTAGAACAGCACTCGGAAGAGCACAAACCTCTGCCAGGCTGAACCGTTTACGTTTTTTTTATCCCAATGATAGGCCGGATCCGGATCTGGATCTGGACCTGAACCAAAATAGAATAAGTTTGTTCTCGTTACATACCCAACTCACCCACCAAGTTTTGACGTCACCCTTCCACAACTTTTTGAAAGATTGTGTTGCATGTACATATCGTTTTTGGCCAGATCTCTCAATGGTGACGAATCACCTAATATATTATAGTGTCGAGATCCAGAACCGGATCTTTTCCAAAATCTAATCAATTTGTCCTTCTCGCACACCCAATCTGCCCACCAAGCTTTGTCTGAATATATCCATAACTTTTTGAGATATCCTGCTCACAGACTAACAGACAAACAAACACCGGTGAACACATATCCTCCGTCCACCTCATATCAGGTAGTGGAGATAATTCGAATAATTAAATCATTTTTCTTCTTCCTTTCTTCCCTTTATAAGGGGTGAGGCCAAATGGTACCAAGCTTCTGCCCTCCATTGAATATAATACTTTTCAACGTCCGTCTGTCTGAAGCGACCTCTCTCCTCTCTCCAACCAACCCCACCTTATTGAAAACACTCTTCCTTCCTCACACAATCTTCCCATCTGAGCCATGGTCTACTACTTTTCCTCCTACTTCAACAACTCAACCTAAGCATTTTCTTTGCCTTTGTCTCTTCCTCCATCCGCACCGAATGTCCAGCCAACTTCAGCCGGCTATTTACCAATCTCCCCATCAAGCTCATCTGCACACCAATCTGCTCCCTCAGTTCATCCATCCTCTTCATTTCCACCCTCTTCACTCCTGCAATTTGTCTGACCCAGTTGTTCTCACATACTCAAATCTATTTCCCTACCTGATCTCCTTCCCCTGTAACCTGATATTCATTTTTTATCTCTGCTGGCTGACCCACATTACCTCCATCTTCTCCATATGCCTCCTTCCATTCCACTTACTCTCAGCTACAACAGCCACATCGTCTGCATATATCTTCTCCAGAATACGCTTCATTTTTACCCTTCTGTTTGCCAACTCTATCACCATGATAAATATAAGTGAGCTAAGAGAGCTTCCCTTGCGCAATCCGATGTTCACGCTAAACTCCTCTGACGTACTTAGGACCAACCAAACCTCTTCCATTTGTTTCCTCATCTTTGCAGTCCCTTCCATCAACCAAACTTCTGCTTCTGACATTCTCATCCATCTCAGTGTCACCATCACCATCTCTCTCATGGACCAGTTGCTTAAAGACCTTTCTCAAGATCCACATTCCCGAATAGCATTTAATCTTGCACTTCCAACAACTGTCTCAGCTTGAACATCCCATCTGTCGTCCCACTGCCATTTCTAACCCCTTGCTGTTCTTTTGCCTATCTCCCTTGCCACACTCTTCTTTTTCCTCCCATCCAGAATTCCTTTTCAGTACCTTCATGACTTTCAAAATAGCAATACAATTGGAGAAGTCCTTCCTTTGATAAATTTTTGCTTTTTGAACTCCATTTTCACTCAACACTTCCAAAATATCAATCATATCTTGTCCATCATCCTCGAAATATAATACAGACAAGATGCAATATTTCAAGACATGCCAACATTTTATATTGCAAAATACATAAGTATATATTGGTAAGAAAAAACAACATTTATTTATATGCATGCCTTGGACACACTTTTTTCACATCTTCAGCTATGATAAGTATTTGGTTTGTAGAACATTTTGAACACCACTCTTATATTCCTCAATAGGTGAGATTTTTCTTAAACTCTTTCAATTTCTCAATTCCATTATTCAAACTTACTTTACACAAGCAGGTGGATGAGGCTCTTTCTGCAGCGATGGACTTTCGAGCATCACTTCGCTGTGTATCGGGAACAGACCACCAATCATGAAATCTCCATTATGTTTCACCCCCTCTGGAACATTTCTCTTATCGAGGTTGCATCTGTGATGCAATCCAAATGAAAAGAGTAAGCGAAACAACAGAGCAAATGTAATGGTCGTTTGAACGAGGAAAAGGTGTTTCTCTGACATTTTAAGTTTATGATATTCCATTTACATTTTAAAGCTCTCTCAAATGCACAAGCTTCTCTGAGATGTTCAAGCTTTGTACAAGGCCTTTTCATAAGGAAATTTTAAATTTCAATTACTACTTCAAGTTAATTACCAACATCGGGGTAATCTGATTCCTACATTTTAATTGTTTTTTTCTTTTTACAATTGCACATGAGTTGTAATTAAGACTTAAAAATAAATGCTTTATCGAAATTTCTTAAATGTTTTCATAATAACCTGAAATTAATGTTCAATGTTTCTTTCTTGTATTGTTCAGCTTCGTGGATGCAATGATGCAATGAAATACAAACAATATTGCATAAATTATGCTGATCAGTGTTGATTATATAGAAGTGAGCTTGAAATAAATAAAGGAACACAGGTTTATCCAATAAAACAGTTTATTTTTAAGCGGTGAAGCTGCTTAAATATTTGGGTATGTCCTTCCTTCTATCTGTCGGTAAAAATGAAGAGGATGATTCTTTCCAACTCACCGAGTTCAATTCTAAAAAGTTTCAAAGCGTAATTCAAGACTGTTCTAAAGGGTACTTCTCCAAGCTTCTAAAGGGTATTTCTAAAGGCTTCTAAATGGAATTAAAGATATAAGTGGTTTGAAAAGGATTTTACAGCTGACATGACACACAAAAAGGCTGAATGTCGAAACTCTGTGTTTGCTTCAAAATATTGTGTCCGAAACCCATTGCTTGTTGTACCCACCTTACCCAGTTTCCCCGAGCTGTTCCTGGACTCTGTGTCCTTTTCTCCTGACAAGGTGGAGAGTTTGCTGTCAAACCTCGACTCAGATTCTGCAACAGGTCAGACGGCATCAGCCCACATGTCCTAAAAACTTACTCTGCTGCTCTTGCTCACCCTCTCTCTGTTCAATTCACCCTCTATTTTACTCAAGGTTATCTGCTATCTGCTTGGAAATCAGCAAACATTACCACTGCTGCATAAAGGTGCAAAAACAGATCCCTGCAACTACAGACCAATCAGCCTGCTCCCAATCATCAGCAAGGTTATGAAATCCATCATTGATTCCGACATTAATTCTTCCTCTTCTCCAATGGCTTGATTTCCAATCATCAATTTGGATTCAGACCAGGTCACTCTACCCTAGATATTCTACTTCTGCTTTCCCAACAATGGATAGAGATCCTCAAGGCCAGAAGTGAGATCAGTGCCATCTTCCTCGACATATCGCAAACTTTCAATATGGTCTGGAATCCCACACTGCTCACCAAACTCTCTTCTTATGGTATCCAAGCAATCTCCTGTCATGGCTCACAGACTTCCTCTCCTGTCGCAGTCAACGCACGGCTCTTGGTGAAATTCTCTCATCTCCTCTTCCATTCCAGTCTGGAGTTCCTCAAGGCAGTGTTCTGGGCCCCGTTTTTGTTCTGGTTTTCTTCAATGAACTCTTTGACTCTCTGAAAAATACTCTATCTCTTTGCTGATTAATCCACCCTCTGCCGTACTATCTGTCATTCCTCAGATTGGCAAACAGCAGCCTCTTCACTCTGCAGATCTGGATAAAATCACAAGCTGGTCAACACACTTGGAAATGTCTTTCATCCTGACAAATCTCACACTCTCAGTAAGTCTCTCCACAAGGACATCTGGAAAAAAAACCCCAAGAAGTCCTTTCATTCAAGTTTTTGGCCTCACTATCTGCCATGTTCTTTTCCTGGGGAAACCAATTTCCAAGCTGGTCTCCAAAGCCAGTCACCGACTGGGCATTCTCCGTCCTGCAAAGTCCTTCCTTGGCACACGTGAGCTCCTAACCACAGAAAAATCTTTCATCCCCAGCCTGATGGAGTACTGTTCTCCCCTCTGGGGTGATGCTCCTGCCTCACACCAAGCTTGGCTTCACGCAGTGGAAACAAAGGCTTTTAGGATCATTGGTATCTCCCACGATGAAGCTGAGTATTTGGGTCTCACTCGCTCACCGCAAGCAGGTTGGTGGTCTTTCTGTCTTCTGCCATTTCCTCTCTGTCCTTGCCCCCCCCCTTGCTCTGTCTGTGCTCTGTCCCACCTA
>CM068953.1:158655595-158670314 GCA_035128595.1 Eptatretus atami
AATTCCGATGTTTTTGTGCTTCCCTTTCCCACCCTCTCTTGTCTCCTGCTCCCCTTGTTATATGTTCTGTGAGGTGGCTCTTATACAAGCCTTGACAATGTATTCAAAAAAAGGGTACTTCTAAAGGGAATTCTAGAGGGTTCTAAAGGGTAATTCTAAAGGGTAATTCTAGAGGTTCTAAAGGGTAATTCTAAAGGTTTCTGAAGTGTAATTCTGAAGGGTTTCAAATGTTAATTCTAATGGGTTTAATTCATTCTAGGCTTGGCCTAGTTCCTATTAAAAATGCCAAACTGAACTACTTCCTTAAGACACAGGTATGATTTGTAACTGTCTATGAGTCATAAATAAACTTGCTGATGACATCAAAAAGTAATACTGCTACAAATCTGGCAGCCATGAGCACACAACAGCCAGAGTCCTTACAGATCAGTTATATCGGAAGTATGTGTTTCTCGGTAGGGTCCCATCCTATGTTTAATGGGTGATTAAATGTTCGTGCGCTGCGGAGTTATTTTGATAGTCAGGGTTTTCTTTTACATATTTACATCACTTACAACAATAACAAAACCTTCGCTCCATCCTGATGCCATAACGCTCGCAGTGGGCGGAGTTCAAGAAGGACTTTGGCGTCTCTCTCGACCAATCAGAGAGATGCGAGCGAGTTTGCCATCGGTCGGCCAATGAGAGCCAACGCAGGACAATATTACTCCTCTTCCTGTATGAGGGGCAGTCCGCCGTGACGCCCGCCATGCCCCCCCCCCCGCGTTCAATCAGTGGACTTGGCGCCTTTTGGCCAATCACGGGGGCAACGAGCGCATTTGCGCACCAAAAACTGTCCAGTGAGGGAGAGTGGGTCGGACGAAGCGGCTCTCCCCTCTGGAGAAGGAGTGAATAATTGTTCGGCGCGATCAGACTGGTGGGGGAGTTGGTTTTTGTCTGCCGGATCGTCCCAGATCGCCTGGCCTTGCTGCTGGCTCTCGCTGCCTTGTGCCCTCGCGCTGGTTGGTGTCTGCCCTTCATCCTCCCGTGCCTGGTACTTGGAGTGGCATCGTGGTTGCGGGTTCGAGCCCCACCGGTCCAGGACGTCGAAGACCACACGAGGTGGACAGGTCCAAGATAACTCGGTTTCCAGCTCATCTTCCCTCGAGCTGGAAACCTTAATGAAGACCCGACGGGGTCCATTTATTTGGGTGTGTCTGAGTGTGGGCCCATCTCTAAGTAGAATCGTTAAGTGCTTGCGTTATTGTATATTGGAATATATTCGGTTGTAATCTGCTCTTTGTCTCCCTTCCCGGTTTTTGCCCATTATTGTAAAAGAAATCCCCTCTTGTTGAATATCCCAGCTCGTCCTTGTCCTTTCTATCATTGGTTTGCCATGCTGCAAACGGGAACTAGGAGGCCTCATTGCTGCCGTAATCGTGCAATCGGCCCAGCAGGATTCTGGTACTCTCCGCTCAGGGTACGACTCGGATCCGGATCGGTAACGGCCTGATCGCGCAGATCCTGCCGAGGGTGAATTTCCCGGTAGTTTGGACGACGTGGGTATTTAGGTATATTGAAATTGGCAATTACCATCCCACGTGGTCGTCCTATTGGCGATCTTCGGTCCGATAAGGGACCCGTCGGCTCTGGGTTATCCGGGGTGACGACCTATAATTCCGGGTGTTCGGTGGAGCCGACTCTACTGCTCCATCTAGCGGTCGTGCTCGCCGCCGAGACCTGGCCCACAACAATACAAGTTGAGGATATATCCATGTTTTTACAAATAAAAAGAAATTCAATGAAATTAATGGGGGTCTCAAAGGCTTTGCCCCAATCCCGTCATCTGGTGAGCTGCCCTGGCAAGAAAGCAAAAACTTACACGCAACAAAGCAAAAGGCCCATAATAGCAGATTTAACTCACACACATTATTTCTTATACAATCTTATTTACACAAGAATGGCCATCATCCAATCAGGGAGAGAAGAAGAAGAGAAGAAAAGATGGCAGGGAGAAGAACTTGAGAAGAAAAGTAAAGTACAGAAAAAAGAAAGTAGAGTCCACTGCTTTCCACTCACCTTACACAGCCTATCGGGGCTGCGGCAGTCAAAATATAAGGTGTGTGAAAAGGATGGAGAAGATGGGCAATGGCAATGCAGTGTGATGGGACACACACAACCACATCTCTGAGGCATCTAGACCAAGTAAGCAAGTCGTCTCCTGGCACGCAGAATATGTGACGGCAAGAAACTCGTTCCATTTCTGCTGGGCTTCGTGTCCAGCAGCTCCTTATGAACCAAACCACATTCTGGGCATTCCACACTGCCCTCCTTTGCACAATGGGCTTTCTGCTCCTCACAGGACAAGCTTTTATGCATGGACAAGCTTTGAGCTACTTTCTGCCTGCATGACATCTCTTTTTTTCTTGTCTCGTCTCTTGAACTCCTGTCCTCTTCCTCTTCTCTCAGCATCTTTCTTTCTCCCCGTCTCTGCTTGTGCAAGCCTCTTCCTCATTGGTTCACATCCGAGGGGGTGACTCCAAAATGCATCTTGAGGAAAATGCCACATCATTCTGTGGGAACTTTCAAAACAGCACCCCACGCTCCCTTCATATGCCCAAGGCCACAACAAGAGCCCTGCTCCCTCCCTCGTGTGTAAGCGTACATTGTACAGTCTCTACTGGAACCTGTCTGCGAGATATGGCGCACCCCACCATGCATGGGAAAAGCACCGCACCTCGTTCCATGATATGCATTGAGAATGGACACAGTTCCATTTTGGTGAAGGTAATCCGATCGGCCCAAAGGAGGAATGACCCCAGACGTACATAGTGTGCCCAATTAAATAATGCACGAAAGTAGTGAAAACGGAGAGGGACGCCGCTGGACCTAGGCCGAAGGGATGGCTGCGAGCAACTGTCTATGCTCAGGTCTCCTCCATTCTTCCCTTCTTCCCCCTGGAGTAAGTTTCCAAAACCATAACAATATATTATATATGCACACACACACACACCACACACACACACACAACAACACACACACACACACACACGTTTCTAGCGTGTTTCCAGCATTCGACACACAAGTTCAGCGAGTGAGTGAATCATTTCACCAAAATTTTTGAAACACTGTGGAAGAACTCTGAGAAGTTTAATCTCTTATTGGCAAATTATTAGCGACAGCACAAACAGAAATGCATAGCAACGAGGCTCCCAAGGATGTACCACGTGCAAACGTCCAAAAGCAATCAACATATAAATGAAACACAAAGACCTACTCACATCTCTCACCTGTAAATGGAGGGAAAAACCAATTTGCTCTCACCTAATCAAGTAACCCAGGTGGCGAGGATTATATCAATAATTGACTTCTCTGATGATTGATCCCCTTGGTGTGCATTTCTGCACTGTCACTGATGATTCACCAACAAGCGATGAAACTGGTCTGCAGCTGAGGGGGTGTGCAGCTGAGGGGGTGTGTAGCTGAGGGGGTTGCAGCTGAGGGGGGTGTGCAGCAGATACTATTTCTGAATGTCTTTGCGGCTGTGGAAGAGCTCTGGGAAGGGATGGAAACAGCAAAGGGCTTACCATGTGTGGCCTTTTGTGGTTGGTTTAAGCAGCTTCCTTCAGCTCGAAGAGCATGGGAGGAGTTGATATATACATGTGTATGTATATATATATATATATATATATTATTATATATATATATATATATATATATATTGTGGGAAAACTACATGCGCAGAATGGGAATCAAATGGGAATCAAACCACAGGTCCTCTGGTGAACTCTACCAGTGCTCTGCCATCTAAGCTATCTTGGCAACCACCAAGCTGAGCACATAATTCTCCCACACATAGAAAGTACTAGCAAATACAAACCTGTGGCTTCACTGACAGGGACAATAAAGGGGGGGAGGGAGAGAGAGAGAGAAAGAGGAGACAGGTGTCGGGTGAGGGAAGGCAGAGATGATGAAGAAGGGGAGGTGGGGAGAGCGACACCTCCACCA
The DNA here is from genome assembly GCA_035128595.1 of Eptatretus atami. NCBI lineage: Eukaryota > Metazoa > Chordata > Myxini > Myxiniformes > Myxinidae > Eptatretus > Eptatretus atami. The sequence goes on from CM068953.1 coordinate 158,659,583, forward strand.
AATGTTGTTATTCACTGCAGGAGGGAGGATTGCATGCGTGTGTGTGTGTGTGTGTGTGTGTGTGTGTGTGTGTGTGTGTGTGTGTGAGGAGACAGACAGACAGACAGACCGGCAGGCAGAGACAGTGAGAGAGTGACAGAGGTGTGGGGAGAGAGAGGATACTTCAAGACCAGAGGACTCGATGCCACATTCTGAAACCCACATACATAGATACCAATCAACAACATACACACACACACACACACACACACACACGACTGTGGATACTTTCAGACCTGGGAGGGATCCGTTCCACCTTCTGAAACCCGCATATTCAAAATACACCACAGCTTGGTCAATGAATCGTGACCCCTTACTGAAATGAAGGTGGATACTTTGAGCTCGCCTTGGGAGGACATCATTCCACATTGTGAAACCCAATATGTACACACACACACACACACACACACACCACACACACACGACTGTGGATATTTCAAGATCTTGCAAGGATCCCATTCCACCTTTGGAAACCTGCAAATTAAAAAAAAAAACTTCACGCTTGGTTCGTGAATTGTGACCTCTTACTGAAATGAAGGTGGATACTTTGAGCCCGCCCTGGGAGGACTCCATTCCACATTCTGAAACCCCATATGTAGACACCAATCAATGACACACACACACACACACACACACACACACACACACCACACACACACACACACACACTTTGAGACCTGACAAGTCTCTTCTTTCACCTCCTGAAAACCACCCACATGTGAAGATAGTAGGCAACACAAGCAACTTGCACATACACACATACACACACACACACACACACACACACACACACACCACACACACACACACACACACAACACACACACACACACACACACACACGGAAGTTCCAGCCTAAAAAAACAGTTTTGCGTCATTTTGAAGCACTCGTGATGTGCCACACAGAGTATGATTGAAAATGTATCCTGCACACCACTTAGAAATCGTTCTTATATAATACTGCCCCCACTTCCCCTTTATTCCCGTTTCTTCAAAGCAAAAGTGCAAATTGTTCCATTGTCATTAGATATTTATTCATTACCTCATTGAAATAGTACAATATTTCGCTCTCGTGCTATTAACTTCTGGCCTTCAAAACCCCTCCCTACCCATCACCGTCACCTGTCTGTCTCACAATCACAAAAGATATGCAGAAAGGATGTGTGACAATAAACGACCCGAAACCAATTAACTTCTTCCTGATGCATATAACAGCATATATGTATACATTGTTAACCCTGAGATGCAGGCATCAACAACTTTACAACCTTTCCACTCCTGGGGTATGAGAGACCTGGCGAATGTAAAAGTGTAAATTTTTTGTTGTCTGTTTATTTAACATTGTTTTATTATTTGTTATTATTTTCTAATCAAAATCCATGCTCATGGATGAGTATTTGCTCAAAAAAGTGATTCATTGATCCTTTTATTTGAAGATATCTCCACAACTTTGTCAAAAACTTTACACCTTTCCAGGTATCGGGTCTGGAACCGATACGATGAACAGTAAAGACCTATCAACTTGCAAAGCGCATGGAACTCGTAAATCATGAGAATAAAAAGAATAAGCTTACCTTTACCAAATAAATCGAAGCCGTAATCCAATCTCAAAGATGCTAAAACCACCAAAGAGAAGTCGATGTGAGAAGTCTATTAGAACAGAAAAGCTCACAAGGGGAAATGAAATGCAGAAACACATTTATACCTGGCAGTGGAATGTAATCACGTTAACAATTATTCAGCTTGATCCCTTCCCTCCCACCCTCCAAGTTTAGAATTCGTTACCAGGACCTATTGTCATGCTGATGAGTAATTAGGAAAACCCTGAGGACTGGAAAGGAAGTGTTATGGTAAGAATATTTTCCCTTTAATAGTCCATGGCCCAGGCATATATCGTACCATCTGGGAAACCAAACTTTAGGGCTACTAAGTTATTGGTAGGGACTATATGATTATTTCAATATGTGATAACCGTTCCAGAAGAGCAGCTTAGTGTATGTATTTTGCATTTTTACCATTTTACCATTCTGAGATATTGACGTTTTGGGGGAAAATCACACAATGGACTATTGACAGATCCCATGAAAGTAATATCATTCAATAACAGCTCAGGATATCCAGATTTGTTTGCCTTTTCGCTCTCATTATGCGGAGGTGGGTACATTCCAGAGATGATAACTACCAATAAGCTGCCAGTCTGCAATGGTTATCACATCAAAATATGATCTATATATATATATACACCAATTCAAAATCATAACTAGGATTGGTTTCCTTAGATGGTCCGCCGAGTGGAATTTCTGGCCTGGGCCCATGGACTATAACCTGAATGAAATATTTTATATTTTATGCCATGGAATTATTTTGAAAGTTTTTGAGCATAAAAGGAGGCTCATGCAAAGAAAAAAAGAAAAAAACCAATGTCACCCGCAAGGTGACCCGTATCTTGCCAAAAGGTGACCACGTGTGATTCTTTAAGGTCACACTGAGGTGAACAGAGCTGCTATCCACCAGGAGCGACTCCCTTGAGGAATATCTGCCTACGAGAGATTCCGATGAGAATCGTTCTACAGAGTAACCATGAAAAAATCCGTTTTTTCGTCATGACGTCATCAAATGACGTCATAGCGTCAAACTTTTGACAGATCTGGAAAGCACTTATCAAGCGCTTTCATATGAGGTATTACTCGATATGGTATCTAAGATTTCAAAATTTGACCTTGGGGTCAAAAACTTTCGACCTCCAGCGCTAACCATGAAGGTCAAGGCGATCGCCACCAAAAATTAATCAGCTGAGCGCCAGACCATGAACTATATTCCCATGAAGTTTTGAAGACGATCCGATCAAAATTACTCAAAAATAAGGGTTTCGTCGACTCCCCTGATTTGCGACAAAGTGACCTTGACCTTTGACCTTGACTTGAAATTTTATGCGCTGAAAGGACCTCTATAGGACTCTATATGCGAAGTTACAAAAATTTCCAATGATAACTGTCTCTGCAGAGTGATCGATACGTGATTACAGACAAAAAATAAATAAATAAATAAAAACATACAAGCTGACTAACATATCTTGCAAAACTTCGTTTTGGCAAGATAATTATACAAAATTATATAGCACAACAACATTGCCGGTCTCCCAGGCACTGATCTCTATAGGAACTTTATCGTGTGTTCATTGAGCATTTTGAAGCCACCGGAAGTGTTCAGCAGCCTATATTGTTTCCCCCAAAAGATTGGTGTTCTCCATGATCTCCACACCAGATCAGTGGCTTTCTCAGAAAAATATTAACCCAGTGCATTCCTCCCGACAATTTCATCGATATTTGAGTTTATTTTATCAATTCAATTTTGGTAAAGATTCGAATCCACATCCGAATATGATAATTTTTTTGATTTTTCAAGTGTTCTTCACCATTGAGTGATCGGGCTAAACTGACATATAACACGATATTCAAAAAGTTGTGGACGCACTCGGATGAGAATTGGTGGACAGGTTGGTGCGTCACAAGGACGAATCAATTCGATTTTGTTAATTTTCTGAATCCAAATCCCAACACGAGAATTTTTTAGTGATTCTTCACCATTGAAAAATACGATCAAAAACGTAAATAGCATGATATTTCAAAAATGTATTTCCTTTCACTTTGACTTTTCAATCAATATAAACAAATGTTTACATCATAAACTACCATAACCAACCATTTACTTAGTATAGTGTATGGGGGTAGTATACAAGATATAGTACATAAGGTTAGCTATTGTGGACAAGTACAGTATAGTATACAGTTACAGTATAGTATACAAGGTTAGATATCGTGTGAAAGGTATAGTATGCAAGATTAGGAAAAATGTAGAAAGTATAATGCAAAGGTATAGCATACAAGGTTAGGTAAAGTGTACATTTATACAAGGTACAGTCTACAAGGTTAGGTATCATGTAAAAGGTAAAGTATAGAAGGTTAGGTACAGCGTACAAGTCAGTATACAAGGTAAGGTATAGTGTACAGGTATAGGAAACAAGGTTAGGCATAGTGTACAGGATTATTTACAGTATGTAGGTATAATGTACAAGGTAAACGTGTACTAGGTACTGCAGAAGAAATTCAGTTCTTCTTCGTCGGAGTCTGAGACCATTTATTAACAGCAAACAACAACAACAACAAATATAACAAAACATGCACATGGGAAAGAAGGAAATACAGGACAAACAATACCTTTATACTATTTGAACAGAAAAAACAGAAGGGCTAGACATCTGGCAAGGGTAAATAAAGGGGAGTGACAAGCATGAATTAAGGGAACTAAGAACTGCAGAACGGCCACTTTGGAGGGAGCGAAGGATAGACACACTCAGGCAACACTTGCAGTGTGAACACGAGGTCAGCCTTGAGGAGAGGGTGATAACAGGGTTAGGACAAACACAGAGACCAGGTAGTTACTTTAAACATACTGTTACAGATTTCCGCCCGCCGGCGGCGAACGACCGCGGTCATAGCGGTCGCTCCCACCCGAACGGACAATCCAGTCGCGGCTTTCCGGATCAACGCGAAAACCAGCCACGGGTGTGTTTTAAGCACACCACAACCTTGTCCGTACTCTATCCGCGCTACAGGGTCAATCGCCGAATTGTCGATATACCTAATTATCGCGCGGGTAGATTACCGAGAGATTGTACCTCAACGGGACTGCTTGGAAACGAGCCGCTTAAGCAGCTCGCTTCCTTTGGGATAACCGAGCGGTGTATTATCGCGCAGTCCCGTTGGACCCGATCAACTTTACCGGCTATTTAAAACCACTTTATTCCGAGAGCGAGATGTGGCAGTTCAATGAGGGAAGAGGACGCAACGAACAGGTTTACATGCACACAAGGCATTATTGTAATAAGTACGTAAGCAGGCATGCACGTATGCAATTAACAAGGCAAAAACACGTATGCAATATACAAGGCCAACACGCATGACAGGAGAACTACAACCGTTCTACACAATCACTTAACAGTTTTTTACTCTTAGTAGACATGGGCCCACGGACACACGTACGCACACACACACACCCAAAAATGGTGACTGAGGCCTTTAATAACGAGCTCCACCTCGGAGGACAGGTGAGCTGAAACCCAAGCCTATCTTGAACCTCTCCACCTCGTGTGTCTTCAAGTTGTTCGACCCGGGCTCCAGCGAGAGTGAGCTGGATCCAATCGCCGTGAGCCGCGATCCTTCCCGAGCTCCCGCGCTTCTCAACACATGCTGGTGAGACGAGGCGCCGATCCTTCCCGTCGATGCTTGCTTCCCGAGGAACCACCTCCAAGAAGAGCCGACGGTCACACCAAGCCGGACAAACGGAGACAAAGAGCTCCATGAACCAAGAAGAAGAAGCCACCTCGCAGCTCGAGTCGAGCAACCGGCTCACTCTCTTCCCAAACAAAGCAGCTCTCCAAAGTCTCCACCCGAGCCAAGCCTGGCGAAGCTCTACTGAACAACCCGCCAAGCAGAAACCGAAGCTCTACTGAAAACCCGCAAGGCAGAACCGAAGCTCTACTGAACAACCGCCAAGCAGAAACCGAAGCTCTACAAACAACTCCTCTGCAGAAGCAAAAAGCTCCGAAGGCCTCAACCCTAACCCAAGGCCAAACAGGACCGAGGTCTGCTGAACGACGCAGCCCTCAACTCCCTTCTCCAACTCAGAACACGAACCAAGAAAGGATCTCCTCTTTATCCTTCTCCGCCCCCTCCCCCGCGCCCGGGATGACTCAGATCGCCCTCGTGATCCATCCCCTGCTCAACCACGGGTTGGAGGGAGTTGCTGACATCATGATCACCGCGGACGGCAGGTTCTTTCTTCCTCTTCGCAGAGAGGGGGAGGACGTCTCCGATTGTTTCGTTCCCTAACTATTAAATCGATCCGCAGCGCATCTAATCGATTTCTAAACATTTTAAACAATGGAAGGTGAGCTATCTAGGGAACAAGCACTTATCGACATAGCTGACTAAGAACCTGTTTGTTGTGTGCAATCGAATTCCAATTCGTAACACTACTTTCAATTTACCACAGGATAATTGAGATGCTCAAAACACCCAGCCTATTTTTTATGCTGTAAGTCCTCAGACACCAAAAAGCCATTGATTATTTAATTCTCAGACGTTTGCTCCAGATGCATTCCAAAATATTTACTTTCTGCTGGACATGAGGTGCCAGCAAGGCATTCTTCTCTTCAGCAGGTGGGCAGTTTCATTTATACATTGGAGATACCAGTCTGGTTTATGTTTTCAGTGAGATAAAAAACATAAGATTTGTAAGATACAATTCTATTTTACTTGTCCATTCATCTATATATTATGGAGGTCAAAAGACTCTCAGGAAAAGGAAAATTTTACTGACAGTCAATTTGACTCCAGCACAAAGTAAAACCTCATTTTATACTGTGTCAGTTAAAAGCAACAAGTGAATATAATTGAGAATACGTGAATAATTTTTTTTTCTTCCACATCCCCCTTTGTCCTATCAGGACAAATTTACACAATTATATTACACATGATCACCATACCCCATTCCTAAAGGAGAAAGGATATCCATTGATTATTTCCTAAAGGAGAAAGGATACCCATCTCATGCTATTTTTCATGTAGAAATGGCAGCAGTATTTTCAGGGTTCCAATTTGGACAATTCTAGAAAGGTCTCTTCAGTTTGTACCATTAATGAGGGGTAATTTTCCTCTCAAAGCATGAGGCAATCAGTGAATGTGCCTTTAGTTAGGGCAATTTGTAGTAGTAGCAATTGAAAAGTGCTTTGATAACAAATAACACGTCCAACAAGAATGAACAATTTTATCCACCATCCTCCAAAGATCCCTTTTAATCAAGGAAAAATATTCTATCATCTGTATTAATAATTATGAAGTTAGGTTCTTCTTCTTCTATAATTTTCAATGAATTCAATTTTGTCTGAGCATGTAACATTCAAATTCCAAATAAGAGGACAGGTTCCCACTGTGGAGCAAGTAATAAATCCCAAGCGATTCGATTTGCAACGTTTCTATTTTAACATTCATATCTGCTAAACTATCCAGTTTCATTCACAAGCAGTTCCAAAGCAGCTGCCTTTTATTTCTATACCTTTTCCAGCTAACTTAGGCACTTCCGTACTGAGGAAAGATGGACATAAAGGCCAAGTCAGTGTTAGAAATACCCCGCTTACTTCGTTGCACTTTTGAAATGGGGAATGGGTAAGTAACGAACAAGAAGTACCACTTAATCAAACATCACGCATCTGTCCAATTAAATCAGAAACAAACAAGCTGAATACCATGAAAATGACCCCGACGTTGAATGAAAGCTGATTACCAAATATGTGTGATATTTGGGCAGCCGATTACCAGACAATATAAACAAAGCTCAAATGAAGCGAAGATCCTTCGTCCTCTTAATGATGACGTCATAAAAACGAATATGCACGTCATTGTGATGTATCAGGTTTTGCGATAAATTATCTGTGCTAATGCCCGGCTTGATTCCCGCAAACAAAATTCAAACAGCTTGCCTAGTTTCGAGAGTAATGGTACAGGCGATTTCCATTTAGCGGCGATATTATGATGTCAACTTTTTTTCCGGAAGAATTTCCAAAATCGAGATGGTTACTGCTGCGCGTGGGCTTTCTGCATATACATGGCAAGTTTCACGAAGATCCGATGAAAACTCGGGTTGTGAAACAAAAATGTCAAAAAATAGGAATGACGTCAGAAAAAATGATATGACATCATAGTGATGATGTATCATATGTGCGGCAATTTATCTCTGCTAATGCCCTGTTCGATTCCCACAAACAGAATTCAAAAGATTTCCTAGTTTCGGAGATAATTTTTTAGGCGATTTCCATTAGCGGAGAATATTTTGACGTCATAACTTTTTTCGAGGAGGAATTTTCAAAATCGGAGATGGTTACTGTCTGCACAGGGTATTTTATTATTGGACGCCAAGTTTCAGGAAGTTTCGATGAAAACTGAGGCTGTGAAACAAAAAAGTCCACAAGAAGAAGATGAAGTACAACACCGTGAGTAAGACTTAGAGATCCTCCACGGAGGATCTAAAAATAACAGAAATGAATACCATGAATAATCGGTGTGTCAAATAAAAGTCGATTACTATATGATGTTGATACTGGGCAACGATTACCAGACAATACAAGCTGAATTACCATGAATGATCGCGAGGTCAAATAAAAGCAATTACTAAATAATGTCAATAATACTTACATAGCCAATTACCAACATAACAAGATGGCGACTATGTGCGACCCCACTCCTTGTATGTCATGACGTTGATTTCTTCGATAAAATAAATGTTAGATACAAATTCCTGTCGCTTGACGAACACATGTAAGGTGACATTCAGTTAAAGATGACAGCAGCACAAATCTATTTTATCTAACAAGACACGTCCAAACGAAGAACATCTCCTTTGTTGCGTGGACTGTTTAAACGCTGAAAGACGGACTGACCATGTGAATGGGCATGGTCTAACTATATGATTGACAGGAGCTCTGAAGTGCTCGAGCTGTGATGGTTATGATCTCGTGGATGGTCTGACGACCAATCTGATGAACATCACAGCAATGACGTAAATGTGAGGAGGATGAGAGCAGAAAACAATTTGAAATTCCTCCTATTGACAGAGTCAAATGTCGGGGTAGCTAGAAAATAATTAGTGTAGTGCACTGCTTTCCAGCATTACAGCCAAATATCTGTGCATTTCCCTGATTGAATGAACCAGTTACAGCTTTAAAAATTCCAAAGCTGGAAAAACATTTTCCTTTTAGATGTTGTTATTGCAAAGTAATATACAGAAAGATACTGGCGTTGACAGAAATAACCATTGTGTTGCTAACCGTCTCCAGCGCCCAAGTGTTGAATCCGTCCTCTCAGTTCGTTTTTGGCTGCTGGTTGCTAGGCAATGACTCGATGTCATCCCCCCCCCCCCCCCCGTGGGGGACGAGGGCTAAAAGCAGCTTTGGCGCTGGAACACGTGACTAAGAGCACGCAGGACATGAGGAGGATGAGTAGGAGGATAAATGTTGAGGAGGATGAGAGGGAGAAAACAACTTTGAGAAACCCCTCTATTGTCAGAGTCAAAACGTTGGGTTAATAAAATGGTATTATTTTGATGCTGCTTCTGTGTCATTACACGATTTTAAATAATATAATTCTTCCACTCTGACCACTTAACATTCATTTATCTAATTGCCTTCTGCACGAGGATTAAATTTGGTTTCTTTTTTGTGTTTGTGTGGAGAGATGTATATCTCCCAAGCTGAGAATAGCCATTTGTTAGCAGAATTACCTTTTAAAAATCAATAAAAGAAAAGAAGAGCCAAAAGCATTCATTATAGAGTACTCTTAACAGCTGCAGTTCTTTTGCTGTGTTAATAGGCCAAAGCATGTAGTCTCTTTTTTGTGACACGGCTGAGCATCTGGCTTTTTATTCCTTGTTAAAAGCTTGAGCCAACGGGAAACCCGATCATAAAAGTAAACCTTGAGCCAAGGGATGCTCAGTCAAAACAAGCCTTGAGCCGAAGGAAGCCCGATCGTAAATCAGTGCTATTTGACACAGCTCAACAGCGCTTCCACTTTCCAAGAGTAGAATAAAGAAGGAATGTATAAGGCTCTTAAGAAAGTAAGCCGTCTTCCTGACACCTGGCTGGATAATGACCAAACCAGATGGCTTTTAGAAGCCAAAGGGAGGAAACCAGCACCAGGCCTTTTTTACCTTGGAGGAAATTCGATCTTTGGGAAACAAACGTCTCAATAGAAAACAGTGATGGGAGCTGGGCCAATCAGAAACAGTATGGTCCCACAAGGGCAGGCAAATTGTATCCAACGCAAGCCAAAGTTGCCAAGCTAGAGAGGTTTAGATTGAGCTGGAACTACTGTGGTATTTCTGTGCTCCTCTCTACTATCTCTCCATGATACACTGTTTGATGTGAATTAAAGCTCCTTCTCTAACCAAGATCATACGGTGGACACGCACTCGGTCTCAATTCAGCACCGGACACCGTGGCTCTCGACATTTTGGCGTAGTCGGCCCAGGATAAGACGGACCAAGGAGAAAGCGGACTCCCTGGTGAGACAAAGGAGGACAGACGGCCAAGCCGGCTTTAAAGATAAGATTAGAAGTAACTGCCTCTTTTCTCGCACCAGGGCATACAGTTGCGCGTTCTTTTGTATCTGTCCTTATCTTAACAAGAACAAGGAGGAGAGGAGCTTTTTTACACATCAAAGGGGGTACCCAGGAAGTTAGTCATTGGTCGGAGGTGAAGGGAAACCAAGGAAGGGGCAAAACCCAAGAACAACACTCGGGACAGGGTCCAAACGGAGAGATTCCGTTGGGAGATTGAGGGTGCGGGAGTTGTGCCAGGGAGTGGAGGGTCCGTGGGAAGGTGTGAAAGATGCCCGAACCCAGGCCAGCCCGAAAAACACTGTCCCGATCTCTCTCCTTTTTCTAGGCTTGGCCTAGTTCCTATTAAAAATGCCAAACTGAACTACTTCCTTAAGACACAGGTATGATTTTGTAACTGTCTATGAGTCATAAATAAACTTGCTGATGACATCAAAAAGTAATACTGCTACAAATCTGGCAGCCATGAGCACACAACAGCCAGAGTCCTTACAGATCAGTTATATCGGTAAGTATGTGTTTC
>CM068953.1:158670898-158687364 GCA_035128595.1 Eptatretus atami
CTTGAGCAAGATTTAATATTGGATTCCATATAATCAGGAAATCGAAGAAATTTCGAAGATTCGGATCACAAACGGTGAGGATAGATTTGAAAATGGACGATTTCGCAACTTTTGGAGATGCCTTAAACCTTGACCTTGACCTCGATCGTGTCAAAACGCTCATACCGGTCGTGCATCACTCGTCGACCCCTACTTTCATACCAAGTTTCATAAGATGGGGTCGCAATTTATATTGACACCGATCACATCGTGATTTTCCAACTTTGAAGGACACGGGTAACTGATATCAGTGATGAAGTTTCATAAACAACTGGCCCTGACCAAATTTAGATATTGTCCATATTACTGGAATCCAAAGGAATTTTTGAAGATGCGGATCATAAAGCGGCGGAGAGATTAGATTTTAAAAATGACATTTCGCAAGCTTGTGAGTGACCTTGTGATTGGACCTTAACCTCATCGGGTCAAGGTCATAACGTCGTGAGTTCTCATGCATTCTACCCACACACCAAATACAAAGAAAACGGAGAAAAAAATGGGGACGTACGTACGTATCGGACGGACGGAACATCGAGACTGGTTTATTAGGTCATTCGTTACAGAGATGAACTAAAAAGCAACAAGACAGCACCATAACATTACTCATGCATGCAATATTTATAAATCTTACCTGCCATATTTCAAAATCATCAATGTGGTAGCAATGAAGAATCCATTTTTAAGGGCCCAGAAAATGGCTTGACAACAGAGCAGTGTCGTTGCAGGGCAGTATGGCTTGGCATATGTGGCCATGTAAGTGTTGTAGGTGGAAGGGAGTTGTAAACCATCAGCTAATATCAACTCAGTGATCGGTGTCCAGTTGTTTCAAGTGCTTTTACAGCGTTCAACAATCCTCGTCATCATGTCATGCTGTGCAGTTGAATTTTTTTTTTTTTTTTTGGTTGTTTGTTTTGTTTTTCTTTTTTTTTTTTTTTGGGTTTTTTTTTTCTCCCAGGAACATTTTCATGAAAGTTGTCCGAATGTTATTGATTTGTTTAGGCATTACTTTGAAAATAAATTGTTTGTATTATATGTAAAACAGGAGACATAGAAATTTTTTAGAAAGCCGGCAACATCATGCAAGTTTGTTAAGAATATTGTGAATTTGGATCAATATAATCAGGTGTGTTCTTAAGGTGAAAGTTTGCAAATGTTTTTATTATTTCACATCTAAGCAGAGTCCTGAAGTATTTCCCAGAAAGATCGACATTTTGATGTCATTTTTTGGAATAAAATTACCGTTGACTGTTCATAAACACTGGGAATTTCTACATTAATGTGCATCTGGAGAAATCGCACTATATTCATCGTTATAATCGCCTCAAAAAAATATTGATAGATAAGTTCACATTTCGTTCAAACACCAATGAACTTGTCATTATACACATTTCTACAATGTCAGAACTTTTCTTTTCTTATTGTTAAACCAATGTATCAAAGAAATTTGTTTGTATGTTCACAGGATTTCAATATTACTCTCATCGACTGATGCCAAATTAATATTAAACAATATCATGTCCTTGAGGAATGCTTGTCAGGAAGATTCTTCTTTTGAGTAAGAGGCTGATGAGGTCTTAACTCATTTCTCACAACCAATCCAAATCCGTAGACCTGGAATATATTCATGACTGCAGTGCTAAAGACCATCGGCCATGAAAAATGAATGGTAATATGATCAGCAATCATACGATCAATAATCCATCCATCTGTCCCTAACCAGGTAATACCAGATAAGTTTCGATTTAAGAGTTCTTCGGCAAATGGTTCTCAGCTCATGCGATTCATGAAAAGCAAAATGACTTGGAGTGCGTATCGCCACGATGTCACCTTTCAACAAATTAGACAACATACAAACCATTTTTTTCATGTTTCAGATTCCCAACAACCACTTTATCAATACATTCAACCAGACGGTTGCTTATTAGATAAATTTAAGATTAGACTTCAACAACTAATCACTTGCAACATGTACATTATCAACATATACACAGATAAATTTGGTTATAAAGTGTCAAGCCTCATGGAGGAAGCTAGAACACAGAATGGATCAAGAAGTAACAGTACAAGAAAAACATCTCAGTGTTGAGGACTAACTAAAAGGAGAACTTAGAAAGTGATAAGATGATGTGTGGAAGAATAAGAAACAGGGAGAAAATAGGGGATAAAACAATATGATACTGCCATGAATTCTCAATCAAAAAGTGGAAGAAAAACTGGAAATTCAGAAAGAGGTGGGCTTGCTGGGTGGGGTAATGGTGGTAGAACAGATTATGGTTGTGGAATTTGGAAGAGGTGAGATGTGGTGAAATCTGGAGATGAGCAATGAGTCTGTATTTTAGCAGTTTGACCAGAAGTGGGGTACTATGGACCATGTGTGCCCGCAGAAACCTGGGAAGGGTGGGGAGAGGGGTGACACGACCATGTAAAGGGCAGAGGGTGCAGACCAAAAGGAGCGGTAGATTCCTTGACCTTGCTGATTGAATGAAAGTTAGGTAATGACGAATATTTCCTCATGTATAATGTATGCAAAGTACTTACTACAGAATGAAATTTAATAAACACTAAAGACTGCCTTACACCTGCTGGCAATATTCAATATCAATTAATGCAAAAAAAATATTGCAATTCAAAAAGCTTTGGTTGAGATGCCTGATATAGATGCGAAAAAGTTGCATGCCTGCATGTATTATGCATGTATGGAGAAAAATTTCATTCACCAGGTCATTTATATTGAGATAATTAGTTTCAAGTCACAAGGAATCAATTGTGTGAAGTTAATGCACCATGCTTTCATGGATGCAAGATGATTAAGTGTGATTTGAGAGAAACGTTTTGTTAGACGACAAACTCACCAAGATGTTTTATATTCTCCTCGCTGTAAACTCTACGTATGGTCTCTTGAATGCGATGCAGGCTCCATCTTGTTCCACCTCTGCCAAAAAAACTGGGCTATTCCATTCTGCCCATATCACTGTCAGCTTGCGATAGCTCCGAGATATAACCACCAAAGTGTGCACAAGTTGCACCAATGCCAGACTTGATGAGCATCACTCGGCATGGTACGAAGAAATGAAGGAAAATCATCCTTGTCACTCAAACATTGGCAGGAAGCAAAGTACTTATCTATTGGAGAAACAGAATTACACTCAATTCTGTCTTAGCTGCAAATTATTACACACAAAAATGATATAATGTAACCACTCTCTCCTAAAGTAGGATCATCCAAATATATGGATGACGATGATGTTGATGATGATCGTTTGGTTTACCAGATATTATTTACTTAAAATGTCATTCATATATATTAAAAAATAATTTAGGGTGTGGACAAGATAGTGCAGTGGAGTTGTTTTTGGGCAGAGTGGACTGGTGTTAAACCAGAGTGTTAGTGCTGCTGAAGCACACCGGAGGTACCGTTTCCACCACCTCATCCATCGGAGAGTCTGCAAGCTAGCCGAGCAGTTTTGGAAGATTGATCAAGCTTGAGCGCTAGGAGTAGAGTTCTAGCGCTGCCACAATCACAAACAGGCAGTGTTGGAATTGACCGTGTTTGTTCCAAAACACGGTGTAAACTTCATGTGCATACTATTCCAAATTAGATTTACAACACAGCCACAAATGGAATAATGGCCCAAAGTCAAACACAATTAATTACAATCAACTAATATATCAATGGATGGGATACACTAACATCAAAAAGATAAGGAAACAAGTCATATAGATCCTCAACCATAACGACGGACTTGATTAATTACATACAGCCCAGGCCATACAACTGATATGAAAGCCGACACATCACCACACACACTGACCTTCTATCTAACCCTGGGTAAGGAAATAGAAGCAAATCAAGAAAAGAAACATTTGCAGAGAAATTAAATAAACGAGAGATAAAGGAAGCAAGGGAGTTCAGGCCTGTTTGACGGGACGCTGGCAGCTTCATCAGTAGTAAGGAAATGAGAGTTCCAGTACAAAATCCCCCAAATTATTGTATAATGAATGAGAAATCATATGACCAATTCCAAAAAAATCCCTGCTCCAAAAATCAACTTTCTCTTCCCCTCCAGAATAGTGATTATACTGGCTTCCATGCATGGATAACCAGCATCACAAGTTGACAATTGCAGTTCTCCCAAGCTTCCTAATCTCTACATGAAATGAATAGGGGAAAAGGGTAAAACTTCTGACCATACTGAAAATCTCCTCAAAAATTCCCCGATTACTCCCCATCCCTCCCCACCCACAGTGTTGGGAGATGGGGAGAGAATATACATATGATTGCATATATATATACACACATATATATATTAATATTATCCAGTCCATTGGGACCATACTCTGTACAGAGTGTTGGTGCTGCCGAAGCAGTCTCCTTGGCTATTGGGCAAAATCCTGGGCAGGTCGCCACTCTGACGCAGGATACTAGAATGACTCGGTCATTCCAGCAGCTGGGTACGTCATTTTGCCGACCTCGGAAGGGCATGGCAGGCTGAGTCAACCCCCTGGTGAATTAATTCAGCGGGCAAGGAGGCTTGAACTCAGGCCTCGGATCCAAGCCGCCACCGAACCACTGAGCCAACACCAGGCTTTCATATATACATGTATTACATGGGGAGAACCAAATATTTGATACACTGACGATTTTGCAGTTTCCCACTTACAAAGCACGTAGAGGTCTGTAATTTTTATTCATAGGTACACTTCAACTGTGAAAGACGAATCTAAAACAAAAATCCTGAAAATCACATGTATGATTTTTTAAAATAATTAATTTGCATTTTATGCATGATAAGTATTTGATACATCAGAAAAAACAGAACTTTTATTTGGTACAGAAACCTTTGTTTGCAATTACAAAATCAGACGTTTCCTGTAGTTCTTAACCAGGTTTGCACAGACTGCAGCAGGATTTTGCCCACTCTCCATTTACAGATCTCGCCAGATCCTTCAGTTTCGCGGGCTGTCGTGGGCAACACAGACTTTCAGCTCCCTCCAAAGATTTTCTATTGGGTTCAGGTCTGGAGACTGGCTAGGCCACTTCAGGCCTTAAGAGCTTCTTACGGAGCCACTCCTTAGTTGCCCTGGCGTGATGTGTTTCGGGTCGTTGTCATGCTGGAAGACCCAGCCACGCTCCATCTTCAATGCTTTGTTGAGGAAGGAGGTTGTTGGCCAAGATCTCCGATACATGGCCCATCCATCCTCCCCTCAATGCGGTGCAGTCGTTCCTGTCCCCTTTGCAGAAAAGCATCCCCCAAAGAATGATGTTTCACCTCCCTGCTTCACGGTTGGGATGGTGTTCTTGGGGTTGTACTCATCCTTCTTCTTCCTCCAAACCACGGCCGAGTGGAGTTTAAACAAAAAGCTCTATTTTGGTCTATCAGACCACATGACTCTTCCCATCCTCCTCTGGATCATCCAGATGGTCATTGGCAAACTTCAGATGGCCTGGACAGCGCTGGCTTGAGCAGAGGGACCTTGCGTGTCTCTGCAGGATTTAATCCATGACGGCGTAGTGTGTACTTATGGGTTTTCTTTGATTACTGTGTCCCAGCTCTCTTCAGGTCATGACCATGTCCTGCCGTTGTATCTGCGGCTGATCCCTCACCTTTCTCATGATCATTGAGGCTCCACGAGGTGAGATCTTGCATAGAGCCCCAGACCGAGGAGATTGATGTTATCTTGAACTTCTTCCATTTTCTAATAATTGTGCCAACCAGTTGTTGCCTTCTCACCAAGGCTGCTTGCCTAGTCCTGTAGCCCATCCAGCCTTGTGCAAGTCTACAATTTGTCCTGATTCCTTACAGCTCTCTGGTCTTGCCATTGTGGAGAGGTTGGAGTTCTGATTGATTGAGTGTGGACAGGTGTCTTTTATGCAATAACGAGTTCAAACAGGTGCAGTTAATACAGGTAATGAGTGGAGAATGGGAGGCTCTTAAGACAAAACTAACAGGTCTGTGAGAGCCGGAATTCTTACTGGTTGGTAGGTTGATCAAATACTTATTTCATGCAATAAATGCAAATTAATTATTTTAAAAATCATACAATGTGATTTCAGATTTTTTTTATATTCCGTCTTTCACAGTTTGAAGTGTCCTATGATAAAAATCACAGACCTCTACGTGCTTTGTAAGTGGAAAAACCTGCAAAATCGGCAGTGTTCAAAAATACTTGTTCTCCCCACTATATATATATATATATTATATATATATATATATATATATATATATTATATATATATACACACATAACATGGTCTATGTCATACCATAGACTAAAAAATGGTTGCATGCCGTTTGTTCTCTTAATGCTTCACATTCAAAAGATGTAGCACAGAAAAACTCCATCGATGGAGACAGCCAAACAAATTCCATCCATGGGAGGAGAAAATTTAACATAAGTTGCCCCTCTGACTGTGGAGAGGAAAGCCACATCAAAGGATAAACAAATACCGGTACCCAGATTAACCTGTAGTTACTGTTACTTCCCACAAGCTCAGGGTTCATGTTTTCTGGTCAAGTCTGGTGATGTCTTATGTATTTGTTTACATGCATGTGTGGATTTGTGTGGCAGTTACTTCCCGAGCCTCAGACCCTTAATAATTGCTGAAAAAAAAAAATCTCAGGCCGATATAATAAAATACACCCTCCTTCGTATGTTAAGGTAAAAGTTTCATAATATTATGCAGGACATGTCATCTTACCTGTGGGATAAAGAAAGTCCCAACATACGTGCAGTTGCTGAAGAAGATTCAGAGGTGTCTGGGCGATGACAGCTTCTGATTTGCAGTTTGTCATATGATCCCTCTTCCTTGGCAATTCTTGCTGCCAGGAAACTCAAAGTTGCCAGCATGTTCTTGGCCATCATAACAAAAGTCATATATGATGTAACCCAAAGACAAATTGGACAACACGTAGTGGTGAATTGCTATTATTCACTGATGCAAACAGCCATTGCAAGTGGTGATGGCAGAAACCTCTGAATAAAAACTGAAAAACCATGAGGTTTGTCAGCATGTAATAGAATACAACGATTACAGATTCTCAATTCTTCTACTATCACTGATCCAAAGAGCTTTTCCTCCATAACACTCCATTGTCATGCTGTCATTCCTTTGCGTGTTTTTGCGTCGACCTGTTTCCCTCTGCACTTCTCCCGGTCAACTTTCTGACCTCTGTTATTGCATTCCTCCATGAGGAATGGACTTCTGTCCATTAAAATACATGAAATATGTACTCTGATAAGAGACTACACGTAATCTTTTCAATATCCTAGCAATATCATTCAATATCAATTCCAACATTATCTAATCAGCATGGTATTTGTAAAAAAAAAAATATGCGCTGAATAAGAATGACAAATAATGAGAATCAAAATTACTTCGAAAATATTTTTCATTTTTTTAATCCATCATTAATATGGCATTTCTCTTCTGATAATTTAACCAAAATAAAAACATATCATAATTTTCAGAGAAAAAAAAGAAATTTAAACTTTAGCAAGAGAAGAAAAAAATTTGTGCTTTTACCACCATCAAAACAAGCATTATTATTTACCACTTCTTCATCAACTACAGAAAAACAAAGCATCATCAAACCATAATCAGTTGCCATATACCATTAACCTTGTACAATTATTTTGGAGATAAATGCAAAACTAATTGCAATCGTCATTCATTTCCATTAAAGGGAAACAAAACTAAACTAGAACAGCCACTCGAAGAGCACAAACCTCTGCCAGGCTGAACCGTTACGTTTTTTATTCCAATCATAGGCGGATCCGGATCTGATCTGGACCTGAACCAAAAATAGAATAAGTTGTTCTCGTTACATACCCAACTCACCCACCAAGTTTGACGTCACCCTTCCACAACTTTTTGAAAGATTGTGTTGCATGTACATATCGTTTTGCCAGATCTCTCAATGGTGACGAATCACCTAATTATTATAGTGGTCGCAGATCCAGAACCGGGATCTTTTCCAAATCTAATCAATTTGTCCTCTCGCACACCCAATCTGCCCACCAAGCTTTGTCTTGAATATATCCATAACTTTTTTGAGATATCCTGCTCACAGACTAACAGACAAACAAACACCGGTGAACACATATCCTCCGTCCACCTCATATCAGGTAGTGGAGATAATTCGAATAATTAAATCATTTTTCTTCTCCCTTTCTTCCCTTTATAAGGGGTTGAGGCCAAATGTACCAGCTTCTGCCCTCCATTGAATATAATACTTTTCAACGTCCGTCTGTCATGAAGCGACCTCTCTCCTCTCTCCAACCAACCCACCTTATGAAAACACTCTTCCTTCCTCACACAATCTTCCCATCTGAGCCATGTCGTACTACTTTTCCTCCTACTTCAACAAACTCAACCTAAGCATTTTCTTTGCTTTGTTCTTCCTCCATCCGCACCGAATGTCCAGCCAACTCAGCCGGCTATTTACCAATCTCCCATCAAGCTCATCTGCAACCCATCTTGCTCCTCAGTTCATCCATGCTCTTCATTTCCACCCTCTTCACTCCTGCAATTTGTCTGACCCAGTTGTTCTCACATACTCAAATCTATTTCCTACTGATCTCCTTCCCCTGTAACCTGATATTCATTTTTTATCTCTGCTGGCTGACCCACATTACCTCCATCTTCTCCATATCTCCTTCCATTCCACTTACTCTCAGCTACAACACCACATCGTCTGCATATATCTTCTCCAGAATACGCTTCATTTTTACCTTCTGTTTTCCAACTCTATCACCATGATAAATATAAGTGAGCTAAGAGAGCTTCCCTTGCGCAATCCGATGTTCACGCTAAACTCCTCTGACGTACTTAGGACCAACCAAACCTCTTCATTTGTTTCCTCATCTTTGCAGTCCCTTCCATCAACCAAACTTCTGCTTCTGACATTCTCATCCATCTCAGTGTCACCATCACCATCTCTCTCAGGCAGTGTTAAAGACCTTCTCAAGATCCACAATTCCCAATAGCATTTAATCTTGCACTTCCAACAACTGTCTCAGCTTGAACATCCCATCTGGGTCGTCCCACTGCCATTTCTAACCCCTTGCTGTTCTTTGCATTCTCCCTTGCCACACTCTCCTTTTCCTCCCATCCAGAATCCTTTTCAGTACCTTCATGACTTTCAATTAGCAATACAATTGGAAGAATCCTTCCTTTGATAAATTTTTGCTTTTTGAAACTCCATTTTCACTCAACACTTCCAAAATATCAATCATATCTTGTCCATCATACTCAAAATTAATACAGACAAGATGCAAATATTCAAGACATGGCAACATTTATATTGCAAAATACATAAGTATATATTGGTAAGAAAAAACAACATTTATTTTATGATGCCTTGGACACACTTTTTTCACATCTTCAGCTATGATAAGTATTTGGTTTTAGAACATTTTGAACACCACTCTAATATTCCTCAATAGGTGAGATTTTTCTTAAACTCTTTCAAATTTCTCAATTCCATTATCAAACTTACTTTACACAAGCAGGTGGATGAGGCTCTATTCTGCAGCGATGGACTTTCGAGCATCACTTGCTGTGTATCGGGAACAGACCACCAATCATATGAAATCTCCATTATGTTTCCACCCCTCTGGAACATTTCTCTTATCGAGGTGCATCTGTGATGCAATTCAATGAAAAGAGTAAGCGAAACAACAGAGCAAATGTAATGGTCGTTTGAACGAGGAAAAGGTGTTCTCTGACATTTTAAGTTTATGATATTCCATTACATTTTAAGCTCTCTCAATGCACAAGCTTCTCTGAGATGTTCAAGCTTTGTACAAGCCTTTTCATAAGGAATTTTAAAATTTCCAATTACTACTTCAAGTAATTACCAACATCGGGTAATCTGATTCCTACATTTAATTGTTTTTTCTTTTTACAATGCACATGAGTTGTAATTAAGACTTAAAAAATAAATGCTTTATCGAAATTCTTAAATGTTTTCATAATAACCTGAAATTAATGTTCAATGTTTCTTCTTGTATTGTTCAGCTTCGTGGTGCAATATGCAATGAAATACAAACATATGCCTAAAATTATGCTGATCAGTGTTGATATATAGAAGTGAGCTTGAAATAAATAAATGAACACAGGTTTATCCAATAAAACAGTTTATTTTTAAGCGGTGAAGCTGCTTAAATATTTGGTATGTCCTTCTTCTATCTGTCGGTAAAATGAAAGGATGATTCTTTCCAACTCACCGAGTTCAATTCTAAAAAGTTTTCAAAGCGTAATTCAAGACTGTCTAAAGGTACTTCTCCAAGCTTCTAAAGGTATTTCTAAAGGCTTCTAAATGGAATTAAAGATATAAGGGGTTTGAAAGGGATTTACAGCTGACATGACACACAAAAGGCTGAATGTCGAACTCTGTGTTGCTTCAAAAATTGTGTCCGAAACCCATTGCTTGTTGTACCCACCTTACCCAGTTTCCCCGAGCTGTTCCTGGATCTGTGTCTTTTCTCCTGACAAGGTGGAGAGTTTGCTGTAACCTCGACTCAGATTCTGCAACAGGTCAGACGGCATCAGCCACATGTCTAAAAACTTACTCTGCTGCTCTTGCTCACCCTCTCTCTGTTCAATTCACCCTCTATTTTACTCAAGGTTATCTGCTATCTGCTTGGAAATCAGCAAACATTACCACTCTGCATAAAAAGGTGCAAAAAACAGATCCCTGCAACTACAGACAATCAGCCTGCTCCCAATCATCAGCAAGGTTATGAAATCCACATTGATTCGAATTAAATTCTTCCTCTTCTCCAATGGCTTGATTTCCAATCATCAATTTGGATTCAGACCAGGTCACTCTACCTAGATATTCTACTTCTGCTTCCAACAATGGATAGAGATCCTCAAGGCCAGAAGTGAGGATCAGTGCATCTTCCTCGACATATCGCAAACTTTCAATATGGTCTGGAATCCACACTGCTCACCAAACTCTCTCTTATGGTATCCAAGCAATCTCCTGTCATGGTCACAGACTTCCTCTCCTGTCGCAGTCACGCACGGCTCTTGGTGAAATTCTCTCATCTCCTCTTCCGTTCCAGTCTGGAGTTCCTCAAGGCAGTGTTCTGGCCCCGTTTTGTTCTGGTTTTCTTCAATGAACTCTTTGACTCTCTGAGAAATACTCTATCTCTTTGCTGATTAATCCACCCTCTGCCGTACTATCTGTCATTCCTCAGATTGGCAAACAGCAGCCTCTTCACTCTGCAGATCTGGATAAAATCACAAGCTGTCAAACACGTGGAACATGTCTTTCAATCCTGACAATCTCACACTCTCAGTAAGTCTCTCCCAAGACCACTGGAAAAAAAACCCCCAAGAAGTCCTTTCATTCAAGCTTTGGGCCTCACTATCTGCCATGTTCTTTCCTGGGAAACCACATTTCCAAGCTGGTCTCCAAAGCCAGTCACCGACTGGGCATTTCCGTCCTGCAAAGTCCTTCCTTGGCACACGTGAGCTCCTAAACCACAGAAAAATTCTTCATCCCCAGCCTGATGGAGTACTGTTCTCCCTCTGGGGTGATGCTCCTGCCTCACACAAGCTTGGCTTCACGCAGTGGAAACAAAGGCTTTTAGGATCATTGGTATCTCCCACGATGAAGCTGAGTATTTGGGTCTCCACTCTCACGCAAGCAGGTTGGGTCTTTCTGTCTTCTGCCATTTCCTCTCTGTCCTTGCCCCCCCCCCTGCTCTGTCTGTGCTCTGTCCCACCTATATTTCACCAGGGCACTTAAGGTCCACAAAAACCTCTTCTGGTGAACTGCCAAAATCAAGAATCACTGCTCACCTTCACTCTTTCATTCCTTTTTTCCCCACCCTCTGGTACAAACTCACACACTCTCTTCAATCGCACTCCTCCCTCCAGGTAAAACAGCTGTTCACCACATTACTCATATCTTCCCCCATCCAAAACCTAGATCTTTTCTTCCCCATTAATCCCCAAACCCACTCCTTCAAATTCCCTGTTTTCCTTCATGAAAGTCTCTGGAGTGTCCATCTTGTTTACGCTGTGTACCCTTCCCCGTCCTCTCCCTTCCACAGATCTTCTCATGTCTCCAATTCCCGATGTTTTGTGCTTCCTTTCCCACCTCTCTTGTCTCCTGTCCCCTTGTTATATGTTCTGTGAGGTGCTCTTATACAAGCCTTGACAATGTATTCAAAAAAAGGGTACTTCTTAAAGGGTATTCTAGAGGGTTCTAAAGGGTAATTCTAAAGGTAATTCTAGAGGGTTCTAAAGGGTAATTCTAAAGGTTTCTGAAGTGTAATTCTGAAGGGTTCTAAATGTTAATTCTAATGGGTTTAATTCATTTCTAGGCTTGGCTAGTTCCTATTAAAAATGCCAAACTGAACTACTTCCTTAAACACAGGTATGATTTTGTAACTGTCTATGAGTCATAATAAACTTGCTGATGACATCAAAAAGTAATACTGCTAACAATCTGGCAGCCATGAGCACACACAGCCAGAGTCTTACAGATCAGTTATCGGTAAGTATTGTTTCTCGGTAGGGTCCCATCTATGTTTAATGGGTGATTAAATGTTCGTGCGCTGCGGAGTTATTTTGATAGTCAGGGTTTTCTTTTCATATTTACATCACTTACACAATAAACACCTTCGCTCCATCTGATGCCATAACGCTCGCAGTGGGCGGAGTTCAAGAAGGACTTGGCGTCTCTCTCGACAATCAGAGAGATGCGAGCCGAGTTTGCCATCGGCGGCCAATGAGAGCCAACGCAGGACAATATTACTCCTCTTCCTGTATGAGGGGCAGTCCGCCGTGACGCCCGCCATGCCCCCCCCCCCCCGGTTCAATCAGTGGACTTGGCCCTTTTGGCCAATCACGGGGGCAACGAGCGCATTTGCGCACCAAAAACTGTCCAGTGAGGGAGAGTGGTCGGAGAAGCGGCTCTCCCCTCTGGAGAAGGAGTGAATAATTGTTCGGCGCGATCAGACTGGTGGGGGAGTTGGTTTTTGTCTGCCGGATCGTCCAGATCGCCTGGCCTGCCTGCGGCTCTCGCTGCCTTGTGCCTCGCGCCTGGTTGGTGTCTGCCCTTCATCCTCCGTGCCTGGTACTTGGAGTGGCATCGTGGTTGCGGGTTCGAGCCACCCGGTCCAGGACGTCGAAGACCACACGAGGTTGGACAGGTCCAAGATAGCTCTGGTTTCCAGCTCATCTTCCTCGAGGCTGGAAACCTTCAATGAAGACCCGACGGGGTCCATTTATTTGGGTGTGTCTGAGTGTGGGCCCATCTCTAAGTAGAATCGTTAAG
The DNA here is from genome assembly GCA_035128595.1 of Eptatretus atami. NCBI lineage: Eukaryota > Metazoa > Chordata > Myxini > Myxiniformes > Myxinidae > Eptatretus > Eptatretus atami. Next base: position 158,684,236 of record CM068953.1, read on the forward strand.
TGCTTGCGTTATTGTATATTGGAATATATTCGGTTGTAATCTGCTCTTTGTCTCCCTTCCCGTTTTTGCCCATTATTGTAAAAGAAATCCCCTCTTGTTGAATATCCCAGCTCGTCCTTGTCCTTCTATCATTGGTTTGCATGCTGCAAACGGGAACTAGGAGGCCTTCATTGCTGCCGTAATCGTGCAATCGGCCCAGCAGGATTCTGGTACTCTCCGCTCAGGGTACGACTCGGATCCGGATCGGTAACGGCCCTGATCGCGCAGATCCTGCCGAGGGTGAATTTCCCCGGTAGTTTGGACGACGTGGGTATTTAGGTATATTGAAATTGGCAATTAACCCTATCCCACGTGGTCGTCCTATTGGCGATCTTCGGTCCGATAAGGGACCGTCGGCTCTGGAGTTATCCGGGGTGACGACCTATAAATTCCGGGTGTTCGGTGGAGCCGACTCTACTGCTCCATCTAGCGGTCGTGCTCGCCGCCGAGACCTGGCCCACAACAATACAATTGAGGATATATCCATGTTTTTACAAATAAAAAGAAATTCAATGAAATTAATGGGGGTCTCAAAGGCTTTGCCCCAATCCGTCATGTTCTGGTGAGCTGCCCTGGCAAGAAAGCAAAAACTTACACGCAACAAAGCAAAAGGCCCATAATAGCAGATTTAACTCACACACATTATTTCTTATACAATCTTATTTACACAAGACATGGCCATCATCCAATCAGGGAAGAAGAAGAAGAAGAAAAAGATGGCAAGGAGAATAACTTGAGAAGAAAAGTAAAGTACAGAAAAAAGAAAAGTAGAGTCCACTGCTTTCCACTCACCTTACACAGCCTATCGGGGCTGCGGCAGTCAAAATATAAGGCGTGTGAAAAGGATGGAGAAGATGGGCAATGGCAATGCAGTGTGATGGGACACACAACCACATCTCTGAGGCATCTAGACCAAGTAAGCAAGTCGTCTCCTGGCACGCAGAATATGTGACGGCAAGAAACTCGTTCCATTTCTGCTGGGCTTCCGTGTCCAGCAGCTCCTTATGAACCAAACCACATTCTGGGCATTCCACACTGCCCTCCTTTGCACAATGGGCTTTCTGCTCCTCACAGGACAAGCTTTGAGCTACTTTCTGCCTGCATGACATCTCTTTTTTTTCTTGTCTCGTCTCTTGAACTCCTGTCCTCTTCCTCTTCCTCTCAGCATCTTTCTTTCTCCCCGTCTCTGCTTGTGCAAGCCTCTTCCTCATTGGTTCACATCCGATGGGGGTGACTCCAAAATGCATCTTGAGGAAAATGCCACATCATTCTGTGGGAACTTTCAAAACAGCACCCACCGCTCCCTTCATATGCCCAAGGCCACAACAAGAGCCCCTGCTCCCTCCCTCGTGTGTAAGCGTACATTGTACAGTCTCTACTGGAACCTGCCTGCGAGATATGGCGCACCCCACCATGCATGGGAAAAGCACCGCACCTCGTTCCATGAATATGCATGTGAGAATGGACACAGTTCCATTTTGGTGAAGGTAATCCGATCGGCCCAAAGGAGGAATGACCCCAGACGTACATAGTGTGCCCAATTAAATAATGCACGAAAGTAGTGAAAACGGAGAGGGACGCCGCTGGACCTAGGGCCGAAGGGATGGCTGCGAGCAACTGTCTATGCTCAGGTCTCCTCCATTCTTCCCTTCTTCCCCCTGGAGTAAGTTTCCAAAACCATAACAATATATGCACACACACACACCACCACACACACACAACCACCACACATCACACACACACCACCATCACAGGCACGTTTCTAGCGTGTTTCAGCATTCGACACACAAGTTCAGGCGATGAGGAATCATTTCACCAAATGTTTTTGAACACTGTGGAACGAACTCTGAGAAGTTTAATCTCTTATTGGCAAATTATTAGCGACAGCACAAACAGAAATGCATAGCAACGAGGCTCCCAAGGATGTACCACGTGCAAACGTCCAAAAGCAATCAACATATAAATGAAACACAAAGACCTACTCACATCTCTCACCTGTAAATGGAGGGAAAAACCAATTTGCTCTCACCTAATCAAGTAACCCAGGTGGCGAGGATTATATCAATAAATTGACTTCTCTGATGATTGATCCCCGTTGGTGTGCATTTCTGCACTGTCACTGATTATTCACCAAAAGCGATGATTCAACTGGTCTGGCAGCTGAGGGGTGTGAGCTGGGGGTGTGTAGCTGAGGGGGGCTGGGGGGGTTGGCAGCAGAGTTACATTTTCTGAATGTCTTTGCGGCTGTGGAAGAGCTCTGGGAAGGGATGGAAACAGCAAAGGGCTTCCATGTGTGGCCTTTTGTGGTTGGTTTGCAGCTTCCTCAGCTCGAGAGCATGGAGGAGTTGTATTACATGTGTATGTATATATATATATATATAATATATATATATATATATATATATATATATATATATATGTGGGAAACTACATGCGCAGAATGGGAATCAATGGGAATCAAACCACAGGTCCTCTGTGTGAACTCTCCAGTGCTCTGCATCTAAGCTATCTTGGCAACCCACAAGTGAGCACATAATTTCCCACACATAGAAAGTACTAGCAAATACAACCTGTGGCTTCACTGACAGGGACAATAAAGGGGGGGAGGGAGAGAGAGAGAGAAAGAGGAGACAGTGTCGGGTGAGGGAAGGCAGAGATGATGAAGAAGGGGGAGGTGGGGGAGGCGACACCTCACAATGTTGTTATTCACTGCAGGAGGGAGGATGCATGCGTGTGTGTGTGTGTGTGTGTGTGTGTGTGTGTGTCTGTGTGTGTGTGTGTGAGAGAGACAGACAGACAGACAGACCGGCAGGCAGAGACAGTGAGAGAGTCAGAGGTGTGGGGAGGAGGTACTCAGACCAGAGGACTCGAGCCACATTCTGAAACCCACATACATAGATACCAATCAACAACAACCACACACACACCAACACACACACACGACTGTGGATACTTTCAGACCTGGAGGATCCGTTCCACCTTCTGAAACCCGCATATTCAAAATACACCACAGCTTGTCAATGAATCGTGACCCCTTACTGAAATGAAGGTGGATACTTTGAGCTCGCCTTGGAGAGACTCTCTCTCTTG
>CM068953.1:158696372-158709141 GCA_035128595.1 Eptatretus atami
GCTAAAAGCAGCTTTGGCGCTGGAACACGTGACTAAGAGCACGCAGACATGAGGAGGATGAGTAGGAGGATAAATGTGAGGAGGATGAGGAGGAGAAAACAACTTGAGAAACCCCTCCTATTGTCAGAGTCAAACGTTGGGTTAATAAAATAGGTATTATTTTGATGCTGCTTCTGGTGTCATTACACGATTTTAAATAATATAATTCTTCCACTCTGACCTACTTAACATTCATTTATCTAATGCCTTCTGCACGAGGCATAATTCTGGTTTCTTTTTTGTGTTTGTGTGGAGAGATTGTATATCTCCCAAGCTGAGAATAGCCATTTGTTAGCAGAATTACCTTTTAAAAATCTAAAAGAAGAGCCAAAAGCATTCATTATAGAGTACTCTTACAGCTGCAGTTCTTTGGCTGGTTTATAGGCAAAGCATGTAGTCTCTTTCTTTGTGACACGGCTGAGCATCTGGCTTTTTATTGCCCTTGTAAAGCCTTGAGCCAAGGGAAACCCGATCATAAATAAACCTTGAGCCAAGGGATGCTCAGTCATAAACAAGCCTTGAGCCGAAGGAAGCCCGATCGTAAATCAGTGCTATTTTGGCACAGCACAACAGCTGCTTCCATTTCCAAGAAGTAGAATAAAGAAAGGAATGTAAAGGCTCTTAAGAAGTAAGCCGTCTTCCTGACACCCTGGCTGGATAATGACCAAACCAGATGGCTTTTAGAGCCCAAAGGGAGGAAACCAGCACCAGCCTTTTTACCTTGGAGGATTGATCTTTGGGAAAAAGTCTCAATAGAAAACAGTGATGGGAGCTGGGCCAATCAGGAAACAGATGGTCCCACAAGGGGCAGGGCAAATTGATATAACGCAAGCCAAAGTGCCAAGCTAGCAGAGTTAGATTGAGCTGGACTTACTGTGGGTATTCTGTGTCTCTCTATATCTCTCCATGTATACATGTTTGATGTGAATTTAAGCTCTTCTCTACCAAGATCATACGTGTGGACAGCGCTCGATCTCAATCAGCACGGACACCGTGTCTGACATTTGGCGTAGTCGGCAGGATAAGACGGACCAAGGAGGAAAGCGAGACTGCCCTGGTGAGACAAAGGAGGACAGAAGCCAGCCGGCTTAAAGATAAGGTAAGAAGAACTGCCTCTTTTCTCGCACCAGGGCATACAAGTTCGCTGCTCTTTGTGATCTGTCCTTATCTTAAAAAACAAGGAGGAGAAGGAGCTTTTTACACATCAAAAGGGGGGTACCCCAGGAAGGTTAGGGTCCATTGGGAGGTTGAGGAAACCAAGGAAGGGGTAACCCAAGAACACCTCGGGGACAGGGTCCAAACGGGAGATTCCGTTGGGAGATTGAGGGTGCGGAGGTGTGCCAGGGTGTGAGGGTCTCGTGGGAAGGTGTGAAAGATGCCCGACCCAGCCCGAAAATACTGTCCCGACCCAAGAATACTCTAGGAAGGACCAAGGGAAATGGAGATAAGTTTGTGAAACCAAGTCGGATAAAAATGCCCGCCCACGAATACCGTGGCGGAATGATGTATGAAAAATATGGAGTTAAGTCATGTACTCAATTGGATTGTGGTATAAGTGGACAAAACAGGATGCACACCCATTTCCGAGATGGGTTCCTTAAGAGCAGAAATTATAGATAACTTGTCATGCCGATTAGAACAACGACAAGTGATAGTTAGAACCAGAGCCAGACCTTGAAGCTTGTAAAATGTGGGAGGAAGAGGTCCTCAAAGTAAGTGAAGTGGCTAGAAATTTGTAAAACGGAAACTGTTGGAATTAGAAACACAGGTTAAAGGATTGCCACAACAAGGATTGAGATTACCGCCCCTGTAACTGCCTCTGAAATCGTAGTACAAGGGCGGGAAGCTCAGGAAGTAATGCAGGAGATCCATCTGCATATGTTAATAACACACCAAGTTTGTATCCGAACCTGGAAGGTATGGGGCTGATGGCCACACCTCTGCCTTCCCGGGTCAAGAAATAACTCCGCAGGACCAGGGGAGTGCAAGCTCAGTCAGTGTACCGACCGTTTAAAGAAATCGAATTAAGATCAATGAAGGAAAGAGTGTTAGATCTGAGAGGAAATGTCGGAGCAATAAAGGAATTAATAACGCAGTGGGTTGAGGCACACCGTGCACGCATACGACATTGGGTGTTATGTCAAGCCGTTTGTCTCCATATGTGTGGAAGAAAGCTAGGAGGGTGCTGAATGGACAGCGGACGAACCAGCAGGATGCACCGACGCAGATCGCAAGATAAGCGAGGGCCTGAATGATGAGATTGAAACAGCTTGCGACCCAGCACTAGATTGGGATAAGATTTATGAAACAAAGCAACGTCAAGGGGAACGGGCATCCGAATTCATGGATAGATTAATGCAGACACTCTTTACAATATGGGGTTTTCAAGTTGAGGAAGACATACCGCAGGAACACTGACTAACTTCGTAATGGAAGGGCTCAGGCCTCAAATTAAGAAGCAATTAAGTATGTAATGCTAGGTTGGCAGGGCAAAGGAGCAAGTGAGATTTGTTATAGCGGCTGATCAATGTTTGGACCGAGCAGAAGAAAGGGAGGACGCAAAGACAAAAATTGAAGACGAAGTGTTGCAGATGGTGTTGTTAGACAAAGCAGCAGAGAAAAGAAATATAGGATTGGAGAAAGTGGGAACTGGAGGAAGATGACACAGATCGGAAGAGGATGCGGCCAGACAATGGGACGGCTAAGGAGAGTTCTGCAAAGACCCTCACCAGCAGCACAGGATGAATGGCCCAAGAAAGGGAGTGGAAGAAACAAAAGTTGGAGACAAGCGCCACCACAGACCGCTCAAGAACTAGCAGCAAGGGCAGGTACAACCAACAGCGCCGCAAGGATGTTTCCAGTGCGGACAACCAGGACATTGGAAAAGGAATTGCCCCAAAGAAAAACGATCGGGTTCCAGCAGGAAGGAAGATCAAACCAACCGCAGGATGGTAGGTCATATTTGACAGACCGCGGGTGGCCTCGTGGTGCAAGGAGCGATGCTGACTTAACACCAACAGAAGAGCCGACCTACACTCTGGATGTCTCAGGTAAGAAACTTTCCTTTTTAGTTGACACGGAGCCACTCACTCAACTATTGCAGCCAAAGAGCTGCCAGGGGTTGAAAATCCAATGCTAATGTACAAGTAGTAGGGTTAGGGGGTAGATACAGACATTAAGTGCAACAACACAATTACAATAAGATGTGGACCTTTGCAGGAAAAACACGCTTCCTTCTCACAACCACTACACCGGTGAATCTGTTAGGCAGAACTTGTTGTGTAAGTTGGGATGTACGATAGCATGCGCAAACAAAGGGGTTTTTGTTGATATTCCCCGCGATAAAACACATCAGCAATGAGATTTTGATGACCGCATCCTGTCTATTGTTGGAGGCTGCCAAGACAGCCGATTAGTGATGTTTGATATGTTTAAATGCAATCTTAGCCGAAAGTAAGGAAATGCAAAGTGGCAGACAATGCACAAGTAATGACACACACCTACTATGACCCCCACATTGTACAATCTATTATGATGGCGAATGGAAATGATGTTGAATTTGCGGAGAAATTGCTCCGCGTCTGGAAACATGCAATGATTTACTGATTTGCCATTTAAGATTGGTAAGGAAGGTGTTGCAATGGAGGTTAAGCTCACGGAAAACCAAAGGCAATTGACAAAATACCTGCGGAGCAACCTCGCATGTGACAATAACTACTGCAAAGGGGTATCACCCGAAGGATTTGGGTTTTATGGTTTATCGCTGCAGGGGCAGTAGTGACCTGCACAACAACAGTGCTGCATTGGCAAGTGCATAAGCTAGCGAATGATGAAGGTGGATTTGTGATTTTAAGGAACAGATGTTACGAGGATTGGTGGAGGAGGTTAATCTACCACTAAGCGCGAGATGATGAAGGAAATGGCAAATGAAACAGGAAACTAAAGGTTTGATAGAAAGAGTCCCACAAGAACTGTGGACCCGACATTGACAATGATGTGGGCCGTATCATTGGGGCAACGCCACTAGTGGTTAAACTCAAACCTGGAATGCCTTGGCCGAATGGCGTCAATACCCTCTCCGAAAAGAGGCTGAGGCCGGGATAGCACCAGTAATTGAATCTTTGAGAAGAACAAGTATAATTGAAGAATTTCAAGCCCATGTAACACGCCTATTACTGCCAGTGAAAAAGCCACAGAAGAATAGTGGAGATTTGTCCAGGACTTACAGGAAGTAAATGAGGTGATTAAAAGTATCCACCCATGGTACTAGTGCAGAGGGGTTGATAACATCTATACCTGCAAGCTCCACCCATTTTACTGTCATTGATTTATTTCTGCGTTTTTCTCCGGACCCATTGATAAGGAATCGCAGTTTTTATGTGCCTTCACATACAAGGGCCGTCAATATACATGGAAGTTTTGCCGCAAGGGTTTGCCGATAGTCCACATTTGTTTCACGTGCGTTGCATAAAGATTTAGAAACTATTGTCCTCGAGGGTAATCATGTGCTGCTACAAATATGTGGATGACTTGCTAATTTGCTCCCCAAAACAAAGCAGCGTGTGAAACAGATACGCTGCAGCTGCTACAGGCATTAGCAAGGAAAGGCCACAAGGTAAATAAGACAAGCTGCAATTAGTGCAGGAAAGGGTTAAGTATCTGGGACACCACATTTCACACGGAAAGAGGGATTGGACAAGGGAGGGGATAACTTCAATTGTGGAAGTGCCCCGCCCTCCACAAAGAAAGAGATGATGCGATTTCTAGGTATGGCAACCTACTGTAGACAGTGGGTCGTCGATTATGCAATCCTGACTAAGGAACTGTATGTTGTCGTGGGCAAAAACCAGCCCAATGTAATTGAGTGGACTGAGAAGATGGGGGAATGGTTTACCCAACTAAAAACAGCACTCTCGACGCGCCAGCCCTGGGCTAACAGACTATGAGAAACCATTTTTTCTTTATTCTCACGAACTAAAGGATTGGCAGGCTGTGCTGACACAATCTCAGGCGACCGCCAGCGACCAATTGCATATTTCAGCCGAGCTGACCCGGTCGAACGTGGCCTACCCTTTTGTTTGCAAGCAGTGGCCGCAGCCAGCTACGCAGTTAAGCGCACGGCAGAGATCGTAATGGGTCCCCCTTACCCTAAAGTACCTCACTGCGTCGCGGCTTTATTAACCCAAAAGCAAAACACAACATTTAACCAACACGCGCCTGATGCAGTATGAGACAACTCTCCTACACCAGCCGAACCTGCAGGTTGAGAGATGCAACGTTCTTAATCCTGCTTCCTTGCTGCCAACGGAAGAAGATGGCGATCCTCACGATTGCACAGAGGCAATACAAGAAGTATCCACCGTGCGCCCGGATCTAAGGATCAACCCTTAGAACACCCGGACCTCACCTTGTTTGTCGATGGTTCGGCCTATAGAGGCCAAGAGGCTCGGGGCATGCAGGATACGCCGTGTGCACGACAGTGAAGTTATTGAAGCGATTACGCTGCCTCACATTTTCTGCCCAGCAGCGGAGTTGTGTGCCCTTATAAGGGCATGTGAATTATCTGCCGATATCTCGGTAAATATATACACTGACTCTAATTATGCTTTTGGTGTAGTTCATGACAAAGGTGCGATATGGAAAATGCGAGGGTTTCTACCTCTGCAGGAACACCCTAAAAAATGGTGGGTTAGTTTCTGAGCTGTTAAAAAGTATTTCAGCAGCCAGCGGAAGTTGCGGTTATTAAATCTCGCGCACACCAGAAACTGACTACGGATATATACAAAGGAATGACAAGGCAGATAAAGCTGCAAAGGGGGGGCTGGCCTGCCTATCCCTTTGGTAATGCCAGCGCGACTACCAACGGAACAAATTAAGCTGCATCAGTATAGCTTGTCAGATATATTGCAATTCAAACTGCAGCATCGCTAAATGATCGTAAAAATGGCAAGTTGCAGGAGGAACAGCGGATGAAGACGGACTATGGTCAAACAAAGGGAAGGTCATAGTGCCTACTGAGATCCTACCATGCTTGCACGCATGCCCATTTGAATGGACATGTGTGCAAGAGGGGACTGTGAGACAGGTACAAGAATCCTGGTATGCACCAGGAATTGGGAAAATAGCAGAAGGGTTTGTAAAAGCTGCCAGGTATGTCAACAGCATAACCAACAGAAAGAGGGAAAAACAAAAGTTCTGGGAGCCCATCCAGCCCTTGGGGCCGTTTGTGCACCTACAAATTGATTTTATAAAAATGCCTCCATCATGCGGTTCAGCAATGTTTTGGTAGTGGTAGACATGTTCACTAAGTGGGTAGGCATACCCATGTGCAAAGGCTGATGCCGCTACCGTGGTAAAGCACCTGCTAAAAAACTTTTTCTGCCATTTGGCATCCCTATAAAGTGTCCCACGATCAGGGGGACACTTCACGGGGGAAGTGACACAGGCAGCATGCAAAGCACTGGGAATTAAACAAGCATTTCATTGCGTTTACCACCCACAGTCAGCAGTGCTGCTTAGAACGGCAGAATGGAATCTTAAAGAACAAATTGGCAAAAATAATAACGGAAACGGGGTTTAAAATGGCCAGATGCATTACCCCTGGCACTAATGAACATGCGATCGACAGTAAACCGGAAAACAGGGTTATCCCCTCACGAAATACTAATGGGAAGGCCGATGCGGTGCCCGTGACTGCCCCACAAACATGAATAAGTGAATATTACAATGATGGACGAGAACTTGCTGACATTTTGTAAACAGCTCTGCAGGATCGCAAGGACAATACACACAAGGGTAAAAGAGGCCCTACCCGAACCAGTGGAAGAGCCGTACCACGCCTTCCAGCAGGAGACTACGACTGATAAAACACTTCACAGGAAAACAGCCTTGGAACCTCAGGTGGAAAGGACCATTTCAGGTACTGCTGACCACTCCGACTGCGGTAAAGTGCGAAGGTAAGACAGCCTGGATACACGCCACACATTGTAAGCTTGCAATACCAGCAGAGATAGGGGCAACATGAACAACACCTATCTTACCACACTCTTTGCGCACTAGTTTGCAATGCCGCACTGTAAACGTGATGATGAAGAATCACTAATAATGTGAGAACTACAATAATTGAAAAGGGAGAGAGATTATATCAGGGAGTTAAGGGGTGGTAAAAGAAGAGGACGAGAATAACCCTACATAAAGAATTGACCGATCATCCACTGAACACCTACTTGGCACTATCCCTACAGTACGCTCGGGCGGTGAACAAAAGGAATGTTGGGTATGCTCCCACCTCCCACACTCCTCAAAACACGGTACCCTTGTATGCAGTTCCACTTCAGGGGGAGGACATGTGTGGGTACTTAGTCCGTAGGCAAGATAGGCCAATTTTAACTAAAGTAGAGAAGACACAGCATCAGTGAAAGAAAGAATAGTGAAATAAGGAGTAACTGGGAGAGGGATACAATTGTACGAGCTTTGAGCATTGGTATTACCCTAAGTACAGAACTATTGAGCGGGGAGTCTGATACAGGGCCCGGCGAGAGCAATAAAAATAACAAACTTTGACGGATTGAAGATGGGGGAAGGATTAGAAAAGTACTCCACACTTTCAACTCATGCACAAACAAATTGGACTAATTTGCCTTGTTAGAAGACAGGGCGGGACCCCACTTAGGAGAATCAACGTGCCGAAATTATGCTAGACATGGTAATGAGGCGGGCACCATTGAAGCGAATAAATGGGACAACCATACCTGTAAATATAGAAGAAAATAACCTCGTCGAACCACAGGCACCCCTGAATGGTACATATTTTGTGTGTGGATATAAGGCGTACTCATGGCTACCGGTGGGATGGACAAGGTCGTGCTATTTGGGATTTGTACTACCCCGGATTCGGATCACTGACCAATCGCCATTTATGCCACAGGCCAGATCGAAAAGAGCCATTTCAGAAGTTGAGAGGTTTTTCATGATTGCATTCCCCTTTTATGGAGCGGGCAAAAGTGCAAGGGAAATTATCAATTTGCAGCATCATTGGAGAAACTGGCTAACACCACTAGCGAAGGATTCCACAAAACAAGTGCCGAGCTGGTAGCTATACGGACAACCGTTATGCAAACCGTATCGCCCTGGATATGCTGCTGCAGAAAAGGGAGGGACTTGTTCGGTTATAGGGGCAGAGTGCTGCACATACATCCCAGATAATTCAGAAAATCGATAATTTGGCTAACAAAATAAAGGCCGAAGGTGCAAAATATCATAATTTTAACAAGGATGGTCAATGGGATCTTGGTTGATGGGTATTTGGCAGTTGGGAGCCTGGATATCTCTTGGTTGTTCATCGGCTCATGATCTTCATAGCTGTGATCGTTGTCATCGCTTGTATTAAAAGTCTCATCAGGGAGTGCGTGAGACGATGTTCCTCCGCAGCAAAGAAGACAACAAAAAACGAAGACGGACCTGGAAGGCCTGCTGTGATTGCCGTGGTCAAGCCGCTGCCAGCACCTCACCGTCTCTACCCTCCCCGATAATTCACTTTCTCTCTCTCCCCAACCCATAGACCTGAAATATACTGTGAACTTGATGGGACTGTTGACCCACTGTCAATCTCACATTGGATGAGTGTCTCGAATTGCTTGCGCAATGGAGGGCATGGGAGAAATACTATATAACCATTGCCTTGCTGGCAAATATTGGGATTTTGTACTTCTATTTACTCTGGATTTTGTACTTCTATTTTACTTGGGATTTCTTTCTTATTTTACTTTGGGATTTTGTACTTTCTTATTTTTACTCTGGATTTTGTACTCTGGCTTGCAGTTAGCCAAATATATTCTTACTTATCGTTCATAAGAACACAGTAGTTAGCCAATATATATTTTCTTGTCGTTCGTAAAGGACACTGTAGTTAGTTAAAATACATTTCTGTCTATTATGCATGAAGAACCTTCCGTGAGTGGCTTTAAAAGTAACTCTGCTTCCTCACAACCTATGCTTAATTTAGAATCGTTGAAATGTATCCACTATTCTACAGAGGGGTGGTGTTGGTGGGCGGTTAGGGGGTAGAGAGGGGGCTTTTCTATAAGGTTAGAAGATGCAGGAGGAGCCTCCGTGACGTCATGGGCCACTTGGAGCTGACCATAAGAGTGGACCACCTGTAGAAAATAATCCTGCCTGCCGTCCTACCGATCCATCGATGCTCCATCTCTCAAATTTATTATGTAACTGTTTGTTTCTTTTTCCACAAATGTTCCAAAGTAACAAGAGGAGCGATTGTGGAGAGATTTATATCTCCCAAGCTGAGAATAGCCATTTGTTAGCAGAATTACCTTTTAAAAATCAAAAGTAAAAAGAGCCAAAGGCATTCATTTATGATACTCTTAACAGCTGCAGTTCTTTGGCTGTGTTAATAGCCAAAGCATGTAGTCTCTTTCTTTGTGACACAGCTGAGCATCTGGCTTTTATTTGCCCTTGTAAAGCCTTGAGCCAAGGGAAACCCGATCGTAAATAAGCCTGTAACCTTAGCCCAGAGAAGCCCATCGATAAACTTGAGCCAGGAAGTCTGTCTAAACAGCCTTGAGCCGAAGGAAGCCCATCGTAAATCAGTGCCATTTGACACAGCACAGCTGCTTCACTTTCCAAGGAGTAGAATAAAGAAAGGACGTAAAGTCTTAAGAAGTAAGCCGTTTCTGACACCCTGGCTGGATAATGACCAAACCAGATGCTTTTAGAGCCCAAAGGGAGGAAACCAGCACCAGGCTTTTTAACCTTGGAGGAAATTGATCTTTGGGAAACAAAGTCTCATAGAAAACGTGATGGGAGCTGGGCCAATCAGGAAACCAGATGCCCACAAGGGCAGGGCAAATTGTATATAAGGCAAGCCAGAGTGCCAAGCTAGCAAGTTAGATTGAGCTGGACTACTGTGGTATTCTGTGTCTCTATATCTCTCCATGTATACATGTTTGGTGTGAATTAAAGCTCTTTTCTACCAAGATCATACGTGTGACAGCGCTCATCTCAATCAACACGGACACCGTGGTCTCAACATTTGTCTTTCCACAAAATATGGAGGAATTTTACTTAAATTACAGTTAGGCCAGTACCAGCAACGAATCAGTGAGAGCAACACAATTACAATACATGGTACAATTCCTAATTATATTAATTGATTTGATAAGTGCTGTTTGGTCTAGTCATTCTTTCTATTTCTGTATTGTGGTTAATATAAATACCATTCTGATTTTTCTCATATATTGATTTTCCCCTTACAGTTAGCTAATGATTCCAAATATATAATATTGACCAATCTCTCGATCAATTGAATTAAAAAAATAAAAGACCCCAATGTAGCTTATAATACATTTAAAATAAGATTATGAGACTTATATGAGAAAGCTTTCCTAATTTGTAATTCCAAAACAAAACTTGTTATTAAACTGAATGCTGGATGACTGATGGGCTGCCAAAATTGATCAAGAACAAATCGAGGTTGTATAAAAATTCTTTCATAAACCTTCAACTGATAACGAATCCAAATTCAAACAATTTCAAAACAAACTTAATCTGTTGACTAAACAAGTAAAACAAAATCACCACAAAGAGAAGCCCTCCCAATAGAACTCAAATATCAAAGGAACCTAGTATATCATCAACCCATTAATTATAACCAAAAGAAACATGAAGGTTCCAATTCCATCATGAATTGTAATGGAGAATACCATAATTTTTTGACGAGCTGAGTTTGAAAGTAATTAACACAGTTACCGTACACAACCTCCACTAGTTAACAGCTCTTCCCCATGTTTATGTATGTGACCGGGTTTGGTTGCATCATGGTAAACAGGTGTGTGAAAATCACTTTTCTGAAGAATAACACATGCAAACATTATCATGAGTATCACCTGTCCATCACTACAATACAAGTCAAAGCGCACTGGTGTGCTGTTGCTAGGTTGTTATAATTCAAAATAGATTCCCAAAATAATTGAAAGCTACGTTGCACATTGTTACATTAATTTAACAGGAGAGGGTATCATAGTAGTCACAGGGCGATCATTGAGGAGTCTTTCTCAGGACTCCCAGCTCTGTGAACTCCCCCATTGTGAGAGGGGTGGGTCCATGCCACTCGGTCTTGACATTTTACAGCAATGTGAGTTTTTGAACTACAACACTTGACAGTGTCCCCAAACCACTTTGGCTACCGAGTGTTCATTTGGGATCATTTTGGAACAAACGCTTTTGACAACATGGGTAAAAGATACGAAATTTCTCCCAAACAGTTTAAACCATACCAAATGCTAAGGTTGTTTAATCAATATCCGCATTGTGCCTGCGACAACTCACCTACTCCTCGCGAAGGAAACACCAACATGGCAAAAAGTTTGGGTAAAGTATATTTGCATATTTATCCAATCTCTCCCGAACAGCTTTATGGTCTATCAATGTGACAGTAAAACAAAACTGTAGTCCAATTAAACTTGATTCATGAATTAACCTGACAAATAAAGGATCATATAACAAAATTTAAAGACAACAAAGATGTTTTTGCTTCAACTACTCGCTCAGGCAAGTTTACCTTGGCAGGCTTGCCTGCAAACTTGCAAATCAGAGGCTTGCCTGCAAGCCTTTGGAATGTTCTTGTGATAAAGCCTGCAAAGGCTGTGGGCCTGGGGAGCATTAGTCCCGCCCGTCAAAAGCATTCTTATTTTGTTAAGTACATAGCTTGCTACATGTCTTTATCCGGGTTCTTGAATGTATGATATTTATGAAGGTTTGAGTTTTGAAGGTTGGATGCTTTGCGTTTTGCCTGCTTGAATCAATATCGTCCTCTGATAAAGCCCATACTTGTTAATGAGCATTTGTACCATCAAAGGGTTACACTGGCTGGTTTGCCATTGAATTCCCAGCAGTAGTTTGAGCAGGAATTTGTCTTTAACATCCATCAACGAATGCCATCCATCAACTTTAACATTCGCAAACTAATGAAGACAGCACGCCTAGTTTAACGTCCATCCGAGGGATCACACATACATTAATAATGCCAGTGCTCTGTCTTTCAATACAAGCCATAAACCCAGTTATTTTGTTGACACGCCAAAGCTACAACGACATGTGAGGAATCTGACGTGACCGTACTTCCTCTGAAATCAGAGATGTGCACCTCTCCTCATTCAGAGTCTTCACAGTGTACGGTGACGACCAATCCTTATCTCCAGTTTCCATGCTTATTCATTCCCATAAGCTTCACAGTTCACAATACACAAATTGAAACATTGCTATATCATACGCAAACTATATCAACACTCGCTTACTTAATGTAATAAGTCAAATCGTACAACACTTAGTACGACATGCAAATCAATGCAATTCATTACACATACAACATTCAATGAAAGTCATAAAAATTCTGTACAAATACACAAACTCACAAGAGCTCTATCCTTTTAAGATTCAGGTGAAAATAAACCCACAATTCTGTCAACTCCAACTTCTGCTTGGAAAACAATTAATTTCGTCAATTTGTCCCTCCATCTCAAGTGGAGATATCAATATTAGTGAATTTATCTCTCCACTTCAGGTGAAGATAACAATAAACACACAATATATCCCTCCACTTTAGTCAATTTACCTAACTTCAGATTAGATGAGCCAAACTATGTCCCAGCTTCATGTGGAACAGCCACATCACAGTATATCCATACTTCAGATAAAGACACCGATTTCATATATA
>CM068953.1:158720372-158736400 GCA_035128595.1 Eptatretus atami
TTTATTTTAATTCGAACTGTGACTTCTGTATGACCTGGAGATAAAATCAGTAAACTTCTGTATCTTTGGAATACAACGGCCGTTTATTTAAGGATATATAATTGTGAATAATGGCTAATTCACCAGTCAATTCACATCAGTCGGGCTTGGATAATTTATTAATTTATAGCTTTTTCAATATTAATATTTTTGTTATTACTATTCTTTATGTTTAGATTGCCTTTTGTAATATTTGATAATCAATATCCGTTCTTGGGATACACCAAAGATAGAACGCATCTTACCACATAAGTCATTTATATTAGAATTAAAAATAATGGTCATAATTTTTTATTATTTGTTGAGTTGAAATACACATTAGACATAATTACACAAACAACTTGAAATTTAATTCTTGGACTTGAAATGTTTGATAAACCACCATTCTGTAGAATCTGTTATGACTCAACATGCGTGGAAGACCAAAACTATCAAATAATATTTTCTTGAGCTATTAAAAATACAAACCCAATGAGTAACCGTTCCCATTTATTATCTTCTTAGTTCATAATAATATTATCTTTACGTTTAGCACGTTTGTTAATTCATCTCTCATAAAAATAACCACATTATGAATTTTAATTTCTTTACAATATTTGACAAGTTCTAAATGATGTTGTCTCTTTCCAAATTCTTTTAACTACAATCATCAATGCCTCATATTTATTAGGAAAGATTAATCCATTACCCTTTTAGTAAATTTTACAACTGCTATGTGCGGATAGAAGAAAGCATATCTCCAACTAACAATCTCGCTTTACAGGGCAGACTTTCAAGTTTTTTTACAGAAAACTCAAATACTACCAACTTCCACTAATTTGTTTCTCCAACTCTTTGTTATGTCTTTCACAATTATTTTGAGGCCGAGTTGAGCCTTCCTTTCGTTGGAACAGTTCACCGCTGTTTGAAATACCCGTCAATGCTCCACCAGCACTTAAACCAGCAAATAAAGATATTAGAAATGGGAGAAATCCTCCACTCGTCTCTTATTGAATATTTTGTTTCACATGTGTTTTGCCATTTTAATTTTAAGCTGAGCCAGTATCTTCAAGAATTTTACCTGTTCTTTGTGAGCGAAAACATCAAATTCTGTACTGCTCCTTTTTTGAATTGTATTCATCGTTTAATTACAAGGCTTTTGATTTTGAACACAGATGATAGATTTTATGAGATATTGATTTGATGTAAACATATCCCAGTTGGTACGTTTACCATCATGTTATTTAACAAAAAATTATGTGAGACTAATTCATAACACCATTATCTGTATTTAAAGTCTGATATTCTGTTTTTCGAAAGCAAACAATATGTATCAAACTTCTTCACTCTCCTCTTTCAATATAGGGAAGTATCCACTCGATTGAGACTTTAGAGTTTCTTTTTGGAGCACTTCAGGTCAAACGCATAGAGTTTATACAACTTTTAAATGCGTTCATATACAAAATGAGGTTCTTTCTTCCATTACTTTCACATACCTTTTGGTAAGACTTTGTTGCTTCAGCAAAATCATTTTTTCCCAATTATTCCAATCTATTCGCATGGATAATGTTTCATATCGAGAAAAACACGATAGTCTGTATTTCACACTTAGCATTTCATCCAATGCATATTCTTATCTAGTCCGCAGTATCACCATTTGGTTTAAAAAAATGATCCACAGATATCGTGGCTTTCTTCCAGAACACCCAAATATACCACCGTGTAAGTGGTTTGGATTTAGTTTAAACCTGTTGACATCTTCTTTTGAGGTATGATACACTGATTGGTTTTTTGAGTTAAGTCTTCTGTTTCAAGATCTCTTCTGTTTAAGATTAGGGTATATTCACTAATATACCAACTCTTTCATCATTACAAATTTATTCTGAGGCACCAAAAGCTACAACACCAAAAAAGTAATCTAATTTTCATTATCATTCCTTTTGTAGTTGAACTCTAAAATTTTAAGTATGTTATCTCATGATCACAAAATCCAAATATACTTTAAGAGGAACTGCCACAGTAAAACTATTACTGCTTTTGTATCCTCATGATACATTCCTTCCTTTTGGAGTATATCCGCGGTCTGTGTTTGTTCCCATTGACATTATCAGAATAAACCTTCGACAGCCCTTTCCCATTCTATCACTGAATGAATTAGGTATAATTTCATCATTTCAGATACAGCAGAGACCATATATCAACCACTTCAACTTCTTGTGTTCCAATGTACAAACGAAACACTATCAAACATTTCCAGAAGAAATCATTTACGAGTGTAGCGTTTGTGTTATTCCCAGACCTTAGTGAATGTAATTTACACAACAGAAACTTTCGGATAGCTATTCAAATAAGTTTGTTGATTTATTTATTTCAAAACTTTTTGTACCATTTGCATTCAGCTGTTCCATTTATTGCATTACTGAAGTAATCTGCCTTTTTTTTAAGTGGAGTTTTGAGATGATAAATAGTATCACACCAAATCATCAGATACTTAATTGCTTCCATACTTGTATTTATTTTAGGAAAAAAGATGTTAAAAACTTTGAAACCTGACCAAGTTTTGAATTATTTTATGTCATTCTTGGGAGACAACTTTGAGTTTTTTGCGCTTTTCTTAATTTTCTTTTTGCTTGTAATTTTGAGATTCATTTTTGGGCCATCTTTTTTGCTCTTTACAGCACCTGCTAACATTTCCAAGCAGAAGCAGTTTGACAATTAGGTCTTATGTTTAAGAATAGTTCAACCGATACCCTTAGATATCAATTATCCGCATCTCCTCTCAATTGAATGTCCGACACCCCTTTGTCTCTTAGGTTTATGTATGCCTCTACCAAGATATATACCTTCATCCCTTGTAGTATGGGGAAAGGAACTCCCATCCCCTGTAATCTATTTTATATTTTCGGCCAACCGTGTTTCTCACAATACGCATCGTATTTATTTATTGGAAACTTCACGTAGGTGAATTCTGAGGATATAACTTCTCCACTAAAAGAAATCATACGATTATCTTGGTCGTTATCCTAAAATTACTCATGTGGTGTGGGTTTTTTCTGACACAGGGAGTACCCTCTTTTTTGGGTCCATATTGAATTATAACCATTGGGGTTGAAAGTAATGCGGTGAATCGAAAATATTGTATTTGTTTTTATTCCATCATTATAAGCACATCACTATCAAATCACAGTGATTTAATACCGAATTTATTCCTGTAGGATTTTGAATGAATTATACTGTAAAACGCCCATTAGTTTCAATCTTTTTTTGAGGAGAACGCCAATAACTCTCTTAAATGAATAATCCATTGTGAAATACCTTGTAGTTTATTTTTAAGTTTAATGCCCTTGCTTTTTAAGTATGTTTTTTGAATATCTATAACAATATTTTTGGTTCATCACCCTGTTCTCTTCATAGACGAACAATTTCGGAAGATATTTGAGAATCTCATTGCCTCGCGGGTGAGAGTGTTATCGTTTTGTATCCTTCCCCGGATTATAACTAAACTTGTCATTTTTCTCAGTTTATATTAAATAAGGTATTATAAGTTTCCAATGGACAATAAAGATGCTCATATTCTTTTGTTGGGTCAAGTTGTAGTGGTCTGGGAACGAAAGATGTGTGGTCGCTTGTTGTGAAATTAAAACTAAGGCTTGTGGCTTCTCGTCTTCATTTAATTGAAGATAAATGTCTTTATAAATTGATATTTATTTAATTATTTTCATGTTCATCACTGGTCTAAAATGGCTGATGGCTTATTAAAACATTATTATTTCCAGCCTCTTTACTAACCGAACAACAATAACATCCTATTAACTATTGTGATGGGTTCATTTGGAAGAAAACTAACACCTGAACCAAGGATAACTTAAGCCTGAATATGTGATTCTTCCCTTTTTTTCTTTCATTCTTGCCACATTTACCAGAAAGCACTAACGCCTATACTTAACAGAGTTCAGCAGATCAATATATACCTTCATGCATTTAATTTCTTCATATCCATGGTTTATCAAAAAATACTTTGGATTCACCCCTCACAGTTGAGCTTGTCTTCCATCTTTTGTGAGAAGAAACATTACTCTGGGGGTTATTTAACAGGGGGGTTTGAGCAAGAACTCAGAACCTTAATTCATGCATTAAATATCAATACCTTTTTCTTGAAAAGAATGAAATATTGCTGGTTGTTTTTCTGTTGAAGAGACCTGCTTTGGGTTTTTGTTCGCTGAATATCATTGTTTTGAAGAGCATTCACAATATAATCAGGGGGGTGACTCAATCTTCTTCCAGTTGTTGAAATAATCCTCATCATCATATTTCTAGATTCTCCTATATGCTTAATTCTTCCCCGTCCATTTGACTGAATCCTTTTATCTTTGAAGTTTTTTAGGATCATATTCTATTGTGGGAATGTGGAAACTGACAATTTTCGTTGGAAGTTTTTAAAAAGTGGTTAAAAAATTTCTCTTGTTTTTCAAATGCTTCTTCACCCGTTAGTTTCTGTCTGCGTTTCTTTTCATGTCTTCTGTTGTTTTACACTTTTGAAACCAAACGTCTTGAATGTTCATTAAATCTCTGCTCTTTCTTTCGCATCCAATTTATTTATTGAAAAATTTCATTTATCTTGCTGTGAATTTTTTTTTCTGTGAAATGCAGCGTTTTTGGAATTTGAAGCTAAAAATATCACTATTTCAACAAAAATCACGCATTTTCGCTTTCAGCAATAGTGGATGCAGAACAAAAAGTTGAGTCAGACAATGCTTTGTTTGGGTGAAAAAGCTTGTTTTAGGCCAATTTTGAGCCATTTTTGCCGTTTATAAATTCTTCTTTGTGTGAAATGCAGTGTTTTGCGAATCTGAAGCTCAAAATACTCACTATTTCAATAAAATCACACGTTTTCGCTCAGAAGTGGTGATGGTGGAATAAAACGTTGGAGTCGGACAATGCTTTGTTTGGTGAGAAAGCTTGTTTTGGGCCAATTTGAACATTTTGCGTTTACAAGTTTTTTCTGTGACATCGCAGCGTTTTGCGAATTTGAAGCTAAATACTCACTATTCAATAAAATGCACAGCGTTTTTTCGCTCCAGAATAGTGATGTAGAAAAAAGTTGAGTCGGACAATGCTTTTGTTTGGTGAAAAAACTTGTTTAGCCAATTTGAGCATTTTTTGCGTTTATATATGTTTTCTGTTGAAATGCAGCGTGTTGCGAATTGAGCTAAAAATACTCACTATTTCAATAAAATCACACGTTTTCGGCTTCAGATAGTGATGTAGAACAAAAAGTTGAGTCGAACAATGCTTTTGTTGGTGAAAAAAATTGTTTTAAGGCCAATTTGAGCATTTTTTGCGTTTACAAGTTTTTTCTGCGAAATGCAGCGTTTTGACGGATTTGAGCTAAAATACTACTAATTTCAATAAATCACGCGTTTTTTGCTTCAGAATAGTGTGTAAGAAAACAGAAGTTCAGGTCGGACAAAGCTTTTGTTTGGTGAAAAAAAGCTTGTTTTAGGCCAATTTGAGTATTTTTGCGTTTGACAATTTTTTTCTGTGAAATGCAGCGTTTTTCCGAATTAGAAGCTAAAATACTCACTAATTCATAAAATCACAGCGTTTTCGCTTTAGAGATAGTGATGTTGAACAAAAAGGTGAGTCGACAATGCTTTTTTGATGAAAAAAGCTTGTTTTCTTAAAGGGCCTTCGAGCATTTTTGTCGTTTACAAGTTTTTTCTGTGAAATGCCAGCGTTTTGTGAATTTTGAAGCTAAAATACTCACTATTTCAATAAATCACCCGTTTCGCTTTCAGAATAGTGGATGCTAGAACAAAAAGGTGAGTTCGGACATGCTTTTGTTTTTGATGAAAAGCTTGTTTTAGCCAACTTCGAGCTTTTTTGCCGTTTACAAGTTTTTTCTGTGAAATGGCACGCGTTTTTGCGAATTTGAAGCTAAATACTCACTGTTTCAATAAATTCACGCGTTTTTGTTTCAGATAATGATGTAGAACAAAAAGTTGGTAGGACCATTGCTTTTTGTTTGGTGAAAAAGCTTGTTTTAGGCAATTTTGAGCAATTTTGCGTTTTACAGTTTTTTTTCTGTGAAATGCAGCGTTTTGGGCGAATTTGAACCTAAAATACTACTATTTCAATAAATCACGGCCTTTTACTTTGGAAATAGTGATGCAGAACAAAAAGGTGAGTCAGAAATGCTTTTGTTTGGTGAGAAAAGCTTGTTTTAGGCCAATTTGAGCAACTTTGCGTTTACAAGTTTTTTTTCTGTGAAATGCAAGCGTTTTTGGCGAATTTGAAGCTAAAATACTCCTATTTAAATAAAATCACGCGTTTTCGCTTTCAGTATAGTCATTTAGAAACTAAAAAGTTTAGTCGGACAATCTTTTGTTTTGGTGAAAAAAAGCTTGTTTTAGGCGCAATTGAGCATTTTTGCGTTTACAAGTTTTTTCTGTGAAATGCAGCGTTTTGCGAATTTTGAAGCTAAATACTCACTATTCCAATACAAATCAGCACGTTTTACTTTCAGAATAGTGATGTAGAAACAAAAAGTTGAGTCAGACAATGCTTTGTTTGGTGAAAAAAGCTTGTTTTAATGGCCAATTTGGCATTTTGCATTTACAAGTTTTTTTCTGCGAAATTGCAAGCGTTTTGCGAATTGAAGGCTAAAATACTCACTGTTTTCAATAAAATCACACGTTTTCGCTTCGGAATAATGATGTGAACAAAGAGTTTGAGTCCGGACAATGCTTTTCTTTGGCAAAAGCTTGTTTTAGGCCAATTTGAGCATTTTTGCGTTTACAGTTTTTTTCTGTGAAATGCAGTGGCTTTTGCGAATTTGAAGCTAAAATAATCACTATTTCATAAATCAGCGTTTTTTCCCTTCAACAATAGTGAATGTAGAACAAAGGTAGTCAGACAATGCTTTTGTTTTGGTGAAAAAAGCTTGTTTTTAGGTCACTTTGAGCATTTTTTTGCGTTTACAAGTTTTTTTCTGTGAATCAGCGTTTTGCGAATTTGAAGTTAAATACTCCACTATTTCATAAAAATCACGTTATCACTTCAGAATAGTGATGTACAACAAGAAGTTGAGGTCGGAATGCTTTTGTTTGGGTGAAAAAACTTGTTTTAGGCCAATTTGAGCGTTTTTGGCGTTTACAAGTTTTTTCTGCGAAATGAAGCGTTTGCGAAATTTTGAAGCTAAAATACTCACTATTTTCAAATAAATCACGCGTTTTTGCTTCAGAACCTAGTGTTGTTAGAACAGAAAGTTTGAGTCCAGAAAATGCTTTTTGTTTGGTGAAAAAGCTTGTTTTAGGCTATTTGTGCATTTTTACGTTTACAAGCTTTTGTCTGTGAATGCACGTTTTGCAATTTGAACGCTAAATACTCACTATTTCATAAAATCACGTGTTTTTTGCTTCAAAATAGGTGTTGTAAGAACAAGAAGTTCAGTCGGGCAATGCTTTTGGGTTTGTGAAAAGCTTGTTTTTAGGCCAATTTGAGTATTTTGCGTTTAAAGTTTTTTTTTTGTGAAATGCAGCGTTTTGCGAATTTGAAGCTAAATACTACTGTTTGCAATTAATCACGCGTTTTTGCTAACAGAATAATGATGTAGGAAAAAAGTTGAGTTTGGACATTGCTTTTTGTTTGGTGAAAAAAGCTTGTTTTAGGCAAATTTGAGCATTTTGTTGCGTTTACAGTTTTTTTTCTGGAAATGGCAGCGTTTTGCGAATTTGAAAAGCTAAAATACTCACTATTTCATAAAATCACGTGTTTTCGCTTCAGTATACGTGATGTAGAACAAAAAGTTAGTCGGACAATGCTTTTGTTGTGAAAAAAGTGTTTGAGGGCCAATTGAGCATTTTTTTGGTTTAGCAGTTTTTTTCTGTGAATGCAGCGTTTTGCGAATTTGAAGCTAAATATACTTCATGTTTCAATAAAATCACCACCGTTTCGCATAAGAAATAATGGATGCTAGAACAAAGAGTTGGTCGGATAATGCTTTTGTTTGGCGAAAAAGCTTGTTTCGGGCCAATTTGAGCATTTTTGCGTTTACAAGTTTTTTTCTGTGAAATGCAGTGTTTTTCGAATTTGAAGTTAAATTAATCACTATTTCAATAAAATCACGCGGTTTTCCCCTCACAATAGTGATGAAGAAACAAAAAGGTGAGTCAGACAATGCTTTTGTTTGGAGAAAAAAGCTTGTATAAGGCCAATTTGAGCATTTTTTGCGTTTAAGACACAAGTTTTTTCTGTGAATGCAGCGTTTGCGAATTTGAAGTTAATACTCACCTATTTCAATAAATAACACGTTTCGCTTCAGAATAGTGATTGTAACAACAAAAAGTTGAGTCGGACAAGCTTTTTTGTTTGGGGAAAAAAAACTTGTTTTTAGCCAATTTGAGCATTTTTTGCGTTTAACCAGTTTTTCTGCGAAATGAAGCGTTTGGGCGAATTTGAAGCTAAAATACTCACTATTTCAATAAAATACGCGTTTTGCTTCGAATAGTGATGTAGTGAACAACAGTTTGAGTCCAAGAAAATGCTTTTGTTTGGTGAAAAAGCTTGTTTTAGGCTATTTGGGTGCATTTTACGTTTACAAGTTTTTTTTCTGTGAAATGCAGCGTTTTGCGAATTTGAAGCTAAAATATCACTATTCCAATAAATCACACGTTTCCATTTCAGAATAGTGATGTAGAAAAAAGTTGAAGTCAGACAATGCTTTTGTTGGTGAAAAAAGCTTGTTTTATGCCAATTTGAGCAGTTTTGCCATTTACTAGTTTTTTTTCTGCGATGCAGCGTTTTGGCGAATTTGAAGCTAAAATACTCACGTGTTTTCAATAAAATACAACTTTTCAGCTTCGTGAAATGAATGTAGAACAAAGAGTTGAGTCGGACAATGCTTTTTTCTTTGGCGAAAAAGTTGTTTTAGGCCATTTGAGCATTTTTTGCGTTACAAGTTTTTTCTGTGAAATCAGTGTTTTTGCGATTTGAAAGTCTTTTTTTCTAAAATAATCAACTATTTCAATAAAATCAGCGTTTTTTCCCTTCACAATAGGCTGATGTAAGAACAAAACGGTGAGTCAGACAATGGCTTTTTGTTTTGGTGAAAAAAGCTGTTTAGGCCAATTTGAGATTTTTGGGCGTTTACAATTTTTTTCTGTGAAATGCAGCGGTTTGCGAATTTGAAGTTAAATACTCACTTTTCAATAAAATCAACGTTATCAACTTCAGAATAGTTGCTGTACAAACAAGAAGTTGAGTCGGACAATGCTTTTGTTTGGTGAAAAAAAACTTGTTTTAGGCCAATTGGCGTTTTTTTTGCGTTTACAGTTTTTGCGAATGAAGCGTTTTGCCGAATTTGAAGCTAAAATACTCACTTATTTCAATAAAATCACGCGTTTTTGCTCAGATAGGTTGTAGAACAGCAAAGTTGAGTCGAAAATGCTTTTTGTTTTGGGTGAAAAAAGCTTGTTTTTAGGCTTAATTGTGCATTTTTAACGTTTACAAGTTTTTTCTGTGAAATGAACGTTTTTGCAACTTTTGAAGCTAAAAATACTCACTATTTCAATAAAATCACGTGTTTTTTGCTTCAAAAATAGGGTGTTGTAGAGAAGAAGTTCAGTCGGGCAATGCTTTTGTTTCTGGTGAAAAAAGCTTTGTTTTTAGGCCAATTTGGTATTTTTGCGTTAAAGTTTTTTTCTGTGAAATGCAGCGTTTTGCGAATATGAAGCTAAACACTCAATATTTCAATCAATCAGGGCGCGTTTTTGCTTCAGAAATAGTGATGTGAAAAAAGGTGAGTCGGACAATGCTTTTGTTTGATGAAAGATGTTTTAGGCATTCGAGCATTTTTGCGTTTAACAAGTTTTTTTTCTGTGAAATGCAGCGTTTTGCGAATTTGAAGCTAAACTACTCACTGTTTCAATATAAATCCGCGTTTTTGCTCAGAATAATGATGTAGGACAAAAAGTTGAGTCAGAAAGTGCTTTTGTTTGGTGAAAAAAGCTTGTTTTAGGCTAAATTTGGTGCATTTTTTTACGTTTACAAGTTTTTTTTTTTTCTGTGAAAATGCAAACGTTTTGCAACTTTGAAAGCTAAAAATACTCACTATGTCAATAATGATGGCGTTTTTCGCTTTCAGAATAGTGATGTAGAACAAAAAGTTGAGTCAGAAAATGCTTTTGTTTGGTGAAAAAAAGCTTGTTTTAAGGCCAATTTGTGGCATTTTTACGTTTACAATTTTTTCTTTGTGGAAATGTAACGTTTTGCAACTTTGAAGCTAAACACTCCTATTTCTATAATACGCGTTTTTCGCTTCAGATAGTGATTAGAACAACAAGTTGAGTCCAGAAAACTGCGCTTATGTTTTGGTGAAAAAGCTTGTTTAGGCTTAATTTGTGCATTTTTACGTTACAAGTTTTTTTCTGTGAAATGCACAACGTTTTGCAACTTTGAAGCTCAAATACTCACTTATTTCAATAAAATGACGCGTTTTCGCTTCACGAATAGTGATGTAGAACCAACAAGTTGATTCAGAAAATGCTTTGGGTTGGTGAAAAAAAGCTTGCTTTAGGCTGCATTGAGGCATTTTTACCTTTCCACAAGTTTTTTCTGTGAAATGCAACGTTTTTTGCAACTTTGAAGCTAAATACTCACTATTTCATAAAATGACGCGTTTTTCGCTTCAGAATAGTGATGTATGAAACAACAAGTTGAGTCAGAAAATGCTTTTGTTTGGTGAAAAAAGCTTGTTTTAGGCTAATTTTGTGCATTTTTTACTTTACAAGTTTTTTCGTGAAATGCAACGTTTGGCAACTTTGAAGATAAAATACTCACTATTTCAATAATGACGGCGTTTTTTCGCTTCAGAATAGTGATCGGTAGAACAACAAGTTGAGTCAGAAAATGCTTTTGTTTGGGTGAAAAAACCTTGTTTTAGGCTCAATTTGCAGCATTTTTCCTTTAACAAGTTTTTTTCTGTGAAATGCCACGGTTTTTGCAACTTTGAAAGCTAAAATACTCACTATTTCAATAAAAGAACGCGCGTTTTCGCTTCAGAATAGTGATGTAAAGAACAACAATGTTGAGTCAGAACATGCTTTTGTTTGGTGAAAAAAGCTGTTTAGGCTAATTTTCTGTGCATTTTCCTTTACAGTTTTTTCTGTGAAATGCAAGTTTTCAACTTTGAAGCTAAAAATCTCACTTTTGCAATAAAATGATGCGGTTTTTCGCTCGAATAGTGATGTTGAACCAAGTTAGTCAGAAAATGCTTTTTGTTTGGTGAAAAAAGCGCTGTTTAAGGCTATTTGGTGCATTTTTTACCTTTACAAGTTTTTTCTGTGAAAATGCAACGTTTTTGGCAACTTTGAAGCTAAAAATACTCACTATTTCACATAAAATGACGCGTTTTCGCTTCAGAATAGGTGATGTAGAACAACAAATTGAGTCAGAAAATGCTTTTGTTTTGGTGAAAAAAGCTTGTTTTAGGCTAATTTGGTGGCATTTTGTACGTTTACAAGTTTTTCTGTGAACTGCATACGTTTGCAACTTTGAAGCTAAAATACTCACTATTTCAAATAAAATGACGCGGTTTTTCGCTTCAGATAGTGAATGTAGACAACAGTTGACGTCAGAAAATGCTTTGTTTGGGGTGAAAAAAGCTTGTTTTAGGCTACTATTTGTTGCATTTTTTAACGTTTACAAGTTTTTTTTCTGTAAAATGCAACGTTTTGCAGACTTTGAAAGCAAAAATACTCACTATGGTCCAATAAAATGAGCGTTTTCGCTCAGAATTAGTGATGTAGAACAACAAGTGAGTCAGAAATGTTTTTGTTTGGTGAAAAAAGCTTGTTTTTAGGCTTATTTGTGCATTTTTACGTTTTCAAGTTTTTTCTGTGAAATGCAACGTTTTTTGGGCCCGCCCGCGGGCAAACCTTTTTTTTTGAAGCTAAAATACTCAACTATTTCAATAAATGACGCGTTTTCGCTTCAGAATAGTGATGTGAACACAAGTTGAGCCTCAGAAAAATGCTTTGTTGGTGAAAAAGTTTGTTTTAGGCTAATTTGCTGCTTTTTTACCTTTAAAGTTTTTTCTGTGAAATGCAGTTTTGCAACTTTGAAGCAAAAATACTCACTATGTCAATAAAATGACGGCGTTTCGCTTCCAGCAATAAGTATGTTAGAACAACAAGTTGATCAGAAAATGCTTTTGTTTGGTGAAAAAAGCTTGTTTTAGGCTTAATTTGTGCTTTTTTTACGTTTTCAAAGTTTTTTCTGTGAAATGCAACGTTTTACACTTTGAAGCTAAAATACTCATATTTCACATAAATGCCACGCGTTTTCGCTTCAGATAGTGATGTAGAACAACAAGTTGAGTCAGAAATGCTTTTGGTTTGTGGAAAAAAGCTTGTTTTTAGGCTAATTTGTGCATTATTTACGTTTACAAGTTTTTTCTGTGAAATGCAACGGTTTTGCAACTTTGAAGCTAAAATACTCACTATTCAATAAAATGACGCGTTTTCGCTTCAGAATAGTGGATGTAGAGAACAACAAGTTGAGTCAAGAAAATGCCTTTTGTTTGTGAAAAAAGCTTGTTTAGGCTAATTTGTGCATTTTTTACCTTTACAAGTTTTTTCTGTGAATGCAGACGTTTTGCAACTTTGAAGCTAAAATACTCACTATTTCAATAAATGACGCGTTTTCGCCTTCAGATAGTTGGATGTAGAATACACAACAAGTTGAGTCAGAAAATGCTTTTGTTTTGGTGAAAAAAGCTTGTTTTTAGGCTAATTTGTGCAATTTTACGTTTACAAGTTTTTTCCTGTGAAATGGCAACGTTTTTGCAACTTTGAAGCAAAATTACTCACTATGTCATAAAATGAACGCGTTTTCGCTTCAGAATAGTGATGTAGAACAACAAAGTTGAGTCCAGAAAATGCTTTTGTTTGGTGGGAAAAAAGCTTGTTTTTAGCTTATTTGTGCATTTTTACGTTTTCAAGTTTTTTCTGTGAAATGCAAACGTTTTGCAACTTTGAAGCTAACATACTCACTATTTACATAAATGACGGCGTTTTCGCTTCAGAATAGTGAATGTAGAACACAAGTTGAGTCAGAAAATGGCTTTTGTTTGGTGAAGAAAGCTTGTTTTTAGCTAATTTGTGCATTTTTACGTTTACAAGTTTTTTTCTGTGAAATGCAACGTTTTGCAACTTTTTGAAGGCTCAAATACTCACTATTTCAATAAAATGACGCGTTTTCCGCTTCAGAATAGTGATGTAGAACAAACAGTTGATTCAGAAATGCTTTGGGTTGGTGAAAAAGCTTGCTTTAGGTCATTTGAGGCATTTTTCTACTTTACAATTTTTTCTGTGAAATGCACGTTTTTGCAACTTGAAGCAAAAATACTTCACTAGTTCAATAAAAATGACGCGTTTTCGCTTCAGAATAGTGATGTACGAACAACAAGTTGAGTCCAGAAAATGCTTTTGTTTGGTGAAAAAAGCTGTTTTAGGCTAATTTGCTGCATTTTTTCGTTACAAGTTTTTTTCTGTGAAATGCAACGTTTTGCAACTTTGAAGCTAAAATACTCATATTTCTATAAAATTAACGCGTTTTCCGCTTCAGAATAGTGAATTGTAGAGACAACAAGTTTGAGTCAGAAATGCTTATGTTTGGTGAAAAAAGCTTGGTTTTAGCTACTTTGGGTGCATTTTTACGTTTACAAAGTTTTCTGTGAAATCAACGTTTGCACTTTGAAGCTCAAATACTCCACTATTTTCAATAAAATGACGCGTTTTCGCTTCAGAATAGTGAATGTAGAACAACAACGTTGATCAAGAAATGCTTTGGGTTGGTGAAAAAAGCTTGCTTTAGGCTCATTTGGAGCATTTTACCTTTCCAAGTTTTTTCTGTGAAATGCAACGTTTTGCAACTTTGAACTAAAAATCTCACTATTTCAATAAAATGACGCGTTTTTCGCTTCAGAATAGTGATGTAGAACTAACAAGTTGAGTCAGAAAATGCTTTGTTTGGTGACAAAAAGCTTGTTTTAGGTAATTTGTGCATTTTTTACCTTACAAGTTTTTTCTGTGAAATGCAACGTTTGGCACTTTGAAGCTAAAATACTCACTATTTCAATAAAATGAACGCGTTTTCGCTTCAGAATAGTGAATGTAGAACGACAGTTGAGTCCAGACAATGCTTTTGTTTGGTGAAAAAACCTTGTTTTAGGCTCAATTTGAAGCATTTTTACCCTTTACAAAGTTTTTTTCTGTGAATGCAGACGTTTTGCAACTTTGAAGCTAAAATACTCACTATTTCAATAAAATGACGCGTTTTCCGCTTCAGAATAGTGATTGTAGAACAACAAGTTTGAGTCAGAAAATCGCTTTTGTTTGGTGAAAAGCTTGTTTTGGGCTAATTTTGTGCATTTTTTACAGCATTTACAAGTTTTTTTCTGTGAAATGCAACGCTTTTTTTTTCAAACTTTTTGAAGCTAAAATACTCACTTTTCAATAAAATGATGCGTTTTCGCTCAGAATAGTGATGTAAACAAAAAGTTGAGCTCAGAAAATGCTTTCTGTTTGGGTGAAAAAAGCTTGTTTTAGGCTAATTTGTGCATTTTACCTTTACAAGTTTTTCTGTGATGCAACGTTTTGCAACTTGGAAAGCTAAAATAGCTCACTATTTCAAAAAATGACGCGTTTTCGCTTCAGAATAAGTGATGTAGAACAACAAAGTTGAGTCAGAAAATGCTTTTGTTTGGTGAAAAAAGCTTGTTTTTAGGCTAATTTGTGCATTTTTTTTACGTTTTACAAGTTTTTTCTGTGAATGCAACGTTTTGCAACTTTGAAGCTAAAATACTCACTATTTCAATAAAATGACGCGTTTTTCCGCTTCAGAATAGTGATGTAGAACAACAAGTTGAGTCAGAAAAATGCTTTTGTTTGTGAAAAAGCTTGTTTTAGGCTAAATTCTGTGCATTTTTACGTTTTACAAAGTTTTTTCTGTGAATGCAAACGTTTTGCAACTTTGTAACAGAAAAAAAAAAAATGAGAAGGAAGAAAAAAAAAAGGAAAGAATAAAAAAGAGAAAGAAAGAAAAAAGGAAAAAAGAAAATAGAGGGAAAAGGAAAAAAAGAATTAGGGGAAAAAGGGAAAAAAAGCAATGTGAAAAGGAAAGAAAAGAAGGAAAAGAAAAAGAAGATACAAAGCAAAAAATACTCACTATGTCAATAAAAATGACGCGTTTTCGTTCAGAATAGTGATGTAGAACAACAGTGAGTCAGAAAATGCTTTTGGTTTGGCTGAAAAAGCTTGTTTAGGCTTATTTGTGCATTTTTACGTTTTCAAGTTTTTCTGTGAAATTGCAACGTTTTGCAACTTTGATAAAATACTCATTATTTCAATAAAATACGCGTTTTCGCTTCAGAATAGTGATGTAGAACAACAAGTTTGAGTCAGAAAATGCTTTTGTTTGGTGAAAAAAGCTTGTTTTTTAGGCTAATTTGTGCATTTTTACCTTTACAAGTTTTTTCTGTTGAAATGCAACGTTTTGCAACTTTGAAGCAAAAATCTCACTATGTCAATAAAATGACGCGTTTTTCGCTTCAAGAATAGTGATGTAGAACAACAGTTGAGTCAGAAAATGCTTTTGCTTTGGTGAAAAAAGCTTGTTTTAGGCTTATTTGTGCATTTTTACGTTTTCAAGTTTTTTCCTGTGAAATGCACGTTTTACCAACTTTGAAGCTAAAATACTCCAACTATTTCATAAAATGACGCGTTTTCGCTTCAGAATAGTGGATGTAAAGCAACAAACAAGTTGAGTCAGCATTCGCGTCAGTCGGGCTTGGATAATTTTTTTTAATTTATAAGCATTTTTCATATTAATATTTTTTGTTTTATAATATTTCTGTCGTTCAGCCTGTGCCTTTGTGTAATTATTATTACACAAATTATAATTTGATTAATCTATATCCAGTTCTTGGGATACACCAAAGATAGAACCAC
>CM068953.1:158752211-158773626 GCA_035128595.1 Eptatretus atami
AGCAAACAAAGCAACCCCCACCTGCCCCAAAGCAACCAAGGAACAGACAACCGAAAACAAAAGCTTTAGAAAGGGGCCTTTTTTCCTTTCAATACTGGAATCAACAACTGGCTAATACTGCGTCCGGCAAACATGAAGGCACAGGAACACTTCGATGATTCTGTCCATCTATGGAAATAAAGGAAAGAAATAGGAAATCAGGGGTTAAACAAAGGAAAAACCCCAAAGCTACCATCCCCCCCCCTGCCCCCAACCCGGGGGCTGCGTTGGGAAGGGGCCCTCCAGAGACGGGGCCATCACGAGGGAAGCCGACAGCTCTGGACTTCCCCCGATGTAATGAGTTAACCAAATAGGATCATGGCCCGGCAGTGCCCACAAAGCCCACCTGACCGCGAGCACCCCCGACCTTTCCAAGCCCCAGGTTGGCAAGCTTGGTTGTGGACTGCATTCTGCATGTGACTTCCGCCTTCTTCGCCCTTCCTTCTGCCTTCCGCCTTCTGTGTTGACTTCTTCCCCCCACCCCTTCGACCGCACGTTAAACCCCAAGCATGTACCTCTGATGACAGGATAGCGGCCATTGCCCCATATCAGCCCAGTATCCATCCATTCCCCAGAACAGAAATCCTCTAGTCGCACACGACACAGACAGCTCTTGATGTAATTGACTATCCTATGGCACCGCTTCCCATTGCGGCAGGCACTGGATTGTGGACAGAGCCCACTATGAACACGTTTTCCAAAATGGTCCATCTGAGGGACGGCGCACACATTGATGATTCACCCAGTCCGAGAGAAACATCGGGATGACAGTTCTATCTGGGCCAAGATTTCAAACCCAGCGCTAGACAGCTTTGCAGGCAAGTGTACATACCTTGAGGCATCCGTCAGCTTCGAGGTTGTCTTAACGCACTTTAAAAAACTGCAATGTCCATGTGTTTTTAGTACGTTAAAAATGTATCTCATTTGGTATAATTCCTTTTCTTCTGGTTCAATGTTGAGCTTGGCCTGTGTGCAGGGCCGGATTTACTGCTTGGGGCCCTAGGCCAAACCTGATCAGTGCCCCCCCCCCCCCCATTTTTTTTATTATAATAATATTATATATATATATATATATATATATATATATATATATATATATCGTATATTGTAAGTTAAAAAAAAAAAGGAATACTAACATAATGTAACACATCAATAATTCAATCAAATTGGTTCCATATCCAAGTACATCAAATACATCAAAGTAAATAAAGTTCCATATCATGTACATCTTACACATAGGAATAATGGAAAAAATACAATGAAACTGAACATAATAAATTTTGCAAGCCCAACTATTGTGAAGTTCAAAATGAACATTTCCTGCTTTTTCTATGGCAAATTTGTCAATGATACTGTTTGTGTCAAGGGATTGGAGGAGTCAGATTTCATTGTATAGTAATGGGAAAGTGAGTTAATCTGGTGTCCCAAAGTGATCACAGGTGATTCTTTCACCCAAGATAGAGTTATGAGAAAGACCTCCTTCCTTGACAGTTTGTAAATGGGGATGATAAGCGAACATTCTTACCAACGATACTAATGTTTGGAAAGGCAGTTTCAAATACCATCTTTAGACCTCAACAAAGTGGGAAATGTCTTGACCTGTCAGATTCAGAAGAACAAAAGTCTTTAAACTGCCAAAAAATCATTCTAAAACAGATTGCCTTCCAGGTCAAACTGGAATAGGTTACTGACAAGGAGTTCCAGTGAGCTTTGAGGTCATCTAGTTCATTACTGTCTACTCTGTAAAAAGCGAAACAGCGTCTTTATTTGCTTGACTATTCACTCTGCGCTCTAATTCATTCCTAAGGCAACTCTAATATTGTGTAAAAATGTCCACCATGAACTCTGACGTGACAAGATGAGTTTCTATCCAACTGGCATTCATTCAGAAGAATATTTTTCTCTTTTTTGTTGTATTCTGTGTAGATAGGCTCAGAAAAAAGTCCTCGCCTGATCTTTCTATTTCCATCAAAACTGACGCTGTTTCATTTAGAGAGATGCTGGAGATCAAACTCTCATACAGAGTTCACAACTGACAGAAGCGTCAGTCTCAACTTTTTGAAGTGATAATCTGGTTGCCCATTAAACCTTGTCAAAATCTTATACCTATTACAGTAAGAAGTGCTGTTTCAAATGATTCCATTTTTTTTGAGACCTTCACCTTCAAGCTTTGTAGCCACAGTTGTCCGCTGTAGAACATATGTTCTCCAGTGCTGACTTTATCTTCATGCCGTAATGTTAAAAACACTGCTTCTAACAGCATCAGCCAATGCCACTCCAGCGAGTTTCTGATTAGGATTTCAGTACAAATACCTGCAGCTGGTAGTGCGGGCTTTTCAAGTGAATCCCATCTATATTGTGAGACGGGCTGAGAAGAAGTTATATAAGCTTTGTAAAAAAAACTGAAAATATGAAACAGACGCAAGGCAACTGCTGGCAGCTTGATGTTCCTACAAGTTCAAGGAGTGGACCTGCAAAAAGGGACATAATATGCCAGGGGATTCATAGCTTATTCGGCTGAGACCAGTGTAAATGCCAGACATATGGCAGATTGTAATAACTCTGGCCTCTCATGGTCACGCAAATAAGACCACATCTTCCATTAATTGTACAACAGTTTGCAGGCTATGCTCTTCTGCCCATGGGTCATGTTGTCTATGAACTTCAGAAACATCGTCAACCAGGTTTACCGACGGTTTTACTAACAAACTATGAATGTAAGTGGTCAGATGATAGACGTACGGTGTGGAATAACACTAACTGGATAAGATTTGGCTTGGTTATTCACTTATGAATAACTGAGGTGAATTTCTTCGCAAGATTGATCATGTCATCAGAAACGTTTTTGAGAAAGTATTAGAAGTCTTTCACTACTACAGCACAGTACTTACTCAGATGCTGTGCAAGAAGAGCGTCAATTTGCTAAGTGTCTATAGTACTCCAAGGTAATACCATTGTTGCAGAAGCCAAATTTTCTCACTACTTCTGCAGAGGGAAGACCTCTTTGATGTCAAAATTTTAGTGTTTCAACTATGCGCAACAGAACTTCTCTCCAATATTTTTTCCTTACTACTTGCAAGCCAAAGTGGATCAATTCGACTTGCTGGAACTTGTCCTTACACCCAACAGTACATGAGTTTTTATGCTCTTTTTACTACTTTCATGTTCAAGCAACTCTACGCTGGCAAGTTTTCCAGTCACTAAACCCACTTGTAAAGCAATGAGACTTGCTTGCTGAAAGTGCATGGACACAAAATACATCGCCAGTTTTTGGAGAATACACAAGCCATTCCCTTTTAACTTTTTCATTCATTGCCATTTTATGTAAACAAGGATATGGGCACATATCGAAACTCTTTCCTAATCACCCTCCCACACTTCTTGCGGATTTTGAGAAGTCGCACTTGGGTTCACAGTTTGATCAAGGGATGATTTACTTAAATTATTCAATCAATTGTATCATCAATTATCTGCCAGTTCAGCTGATCCACTCGATACACACAAATCAGCACTAACATCTTGTTCCACAGAATGTTTTCTTCTCGTTCAACTGAGGATGAATCGGATGAAAGCTTCAATCCACAGGTGCGTACTTCTACTTCCATGCCTGATTCACTCGATATCTGTACTGTGACTCAGCTGACCTATGCTTTTCGTTGTTCATCAACCTGGGAGTTTTACCGTTCACCGGTACTAGGCTCTGAATCTTCCTTTTGCGTTTTGGTTTTAAAAAGGTTGTCACTTTGACAGTGATTGGAGTGTGCAGCTTTAGGTTTTTTAACTTTTCTCTTTTGTGAGCCACATCGTATATTTCTTCTGGGAGACATAATTAATCTATTCATGAGAATCCCAAGATTCCAAGAATAATCTGCTAGCATTAAAGTAAATAATAAATTTAGTTCAAGTCTAGTATAAGAGATATCAATATCACAAAATAAGAACCACAAAATACACGTGATATAACAATGAAGTTCCTAAATACAACACTGTAATGTATATAATCTAAGATAGACAGATGGTGGGAAACGGGCATTTAAAAAGTTGTAGTGTTATATTTTTTCGTTACGTTATTTATTTCTATTCATTTTACTATAAGGGCCTACCTACCCACTCCTTGGGCGATCAGAGAACCACAAGTCCCCGGGGGTCCCCAGTTATCTGGTGGCCTAGGACAATGGCCTAATCGTTGCCTATTGAAAAATCGGCCTGCTTTCTGGAGCTTTCAAACGTTAGGGTGGGAAGTGGCACTTTGGAACTGGAGACAGCCGGACAATGGGAATGCCTATGCACGACAGCCAACCACAGTGGAAGTTCATCAATGGAGTACGCGTTCTCACCATGGAGGGATGGCATGGGAAAAATGGCTGCCATTCAAATATATACAAATATGGTGCTTAAAAACTACTACCAGAGTGACGTCGTTAAGCATTTATAAGCATCCTTTTATTCTCAAACGTTTTCATTGACTAACAAGAATGAAAGATATGTGAAAAGGACATCGCCTTAAAGTACCAGATCGAGAGATTGCAAAATCGCTGAATTGTGTCATCCTCAAAATGTCTGATGAATATCAATTGTGCAAAGCACCAATAATGGCTTGAAGTAATTAATATGATTACTGGAAGAAAGTACATTCTCTTGTGTTATTGCAGCACTACCAATAATACATAAGAAAATTTAATCAGACTTTAAAAATTAGGAACCATAAACACACTGAGGCGATGACTTCTGGCTGTACTGCCAAGCACGGCTTGGTGGTTCCTCGTAGAACAGTTCGACAAGTAGCTTGTGAAGATTGTAAGTCTTTCATTCCAGATGTGTAATCACCAATCGGAGAGTCGTACTGCAGCATTTATCGTTTTCTGAATGCACAATGCTAAGCAACAGTGGATTGAAGAAAATACGGTGATGTATTGGTTTCATCTTCATCTTCCTTCCTTCTGTGCTGTAGTCCGCATAAACGCCACGCAGAAGATGGTGTTTACCCACTTTTTTTCAGACCTCAGCGTTTACTCATTTATGTATTTTTATTTTATTATCTTTAACAAAGGATGCTGATAACTTCAAATCATAGACAATACTTTGTAATTTAAATTGTAATAAATAACGGCATGGGTGGGTCCGTAGCCAGACTTTATCACAAGGGAGCCAGCAATGATGTATTCATCAGTTTATTGAAGTACCCTTGGGTCTATGATTGAATCGGGTGGCCAGTTGTGGCAAAGTTCTGTCTTATGCCCTGAGGACGTTTGTGATTTTTGTAAGAATTGCCTTTGCTGCTTCAAGATTGATGGGAGACTAAAGTCTGTGTTCACGTAATAAGCTCATCTAATGATGGCAATTGGATATTAGAAAATTCCTCAATGGTACTCAGGATTCTGACCTAATTCCCAGCAAAAAAATCATGCCTTGCACAACCTGCAGCTATTGACAGTGACAACAAACGTGACTGGTAAGGGCCTGGTTTACACTGTACCTACTTGTATATCTACAGATGTCTATATGCTGTACACATGTAACACAATCCAATTTGGGTTAGCGGATTATGAAGGCCTCATTTAAGGGATGAGCAATAGCTTATATGTATATAAAGTTCAATTCCAACCAATGACTCATTTCACTGACTGACTGATATTAATTGTTCGGCTCACCTTCCAGGGTGACATAGAAAGCTGAAATTTCGTTGCTTGAAGGAATTGAAGCATACACGGAGAAAATAAATTCACAGAAACGTAGGAAATGCCCTAAATGAAATATCTGAAAATAAGTGAGCCTTGTGCTCACTGCTGAGAGTGACCCGAGACAATGGGACAAATGGAGGTCATTGTGCCAACTGCTGCTATTTATTATGTACCAACGTACGAAGCATGGTTCGTTATTGCTTCAATATGTATGAGCATACCACACTGGAATAATATATATATTATATATATATATATATATATATATATTATATATATTATATAATATAAATTCACATTCTCAACACTTGTTTGAATGTTATTATAATCTTTTAACTTACTGTTCAGATGGAGAAAAGGTGATACAGCCAGACATCTCGATGAAGAGCTAACATTACTGCTGACTGAAGTGTGTGGCTGTTTGCCTATTTGAAGTTTCCATTATGTTGTTATTGTTGAAGAATAACTCCATCCGTACGGCACAGACTGACCTGCAGCGCGGGATGGCAACTCAATCCACAGAAGCAGCCTAAATTTCCCCGCAACTGAGATGCCATGCTGCTTGCTGTGACATCGAAGACCAACTGATTTCGACAGAGGTGTATTATATATATATATATATATATATATATATATATATAGCTTTTGCGGTTCTTGGAACCGCATGCTCCAGCATTAGTGGTCCCAAGACTTATTCCATTAATATATGTTTAGATAGTCCCTTCCCTTTTCTCTAGCAGGAAACGTGATGTGCGTTGCGGTAACCAGCTAGCTAGGTTTTGCTTACATATTAACTTCATTTCTACTCTTATTTCTGCTTATTCCTGAGGGAAAAATCTGAGCCACGCTGCCACCTTCCTGTGAGAATGGCGTCTCAGCAAAGGCCAAGCAGGCATTAACGGGACAACTCCGTAGAAATACAGCCTGCAAATTGCACGCGCAGGGTAATTTCCACCAATGGACAGAAAGCACACTGCAACATGACGCCACGCTGCACCGCAACACGTACCGAGGAGAACGGAAGAAGACAGCACCTTAAATGCTGCCAACTTTTCAGTAACCCGCACCTGCGAGATACAGCGATACTTCAACTAACTTCTGTGGGGGAAGGCATAGAAAGGGCTTCAAACACCACATGAAGCATCGACAGCACAGAGCTCCGTTCCTCGAGCGATCCCTCAATCGATGGCCGATAATGGAATGGCAACCCACGCCATGTGTGGTGGGATGCGAGTGTGCAAGGCACAAGCGGCGCGTACTTTTTAAACCCATTTCTGCGACTAATTATATCATTGGTGTTTCGCCCCGCGCACATGGTAGCAAGATCTGGTGAGCGCCGAGCGCTTGACCAACGTGTGGGCCAGGCAGATCTGCACATACTGCCGCGAAACTGCATGATTTATCTTACACTTTACCGAGTCGGTCCTTGCTGGCGGCCATGGATGTTCGCCCACAGACGGCGGGACGGTTTCCCCGCCTCTTCCGCGCCAGCGCAGCCGCGCTTCAGGCAGAGGCTTGTGGTGCAGTCGCGGGATCGCTCGCCGGCACGTGATGCATCAGAGGCAGGCACATTGACAACGTGGGCGGGGTGCCCAAACGGGGTAAGTGGGAACCAATGCTACTCTCGAGCAGTCTCAGGGCATGGCCCGGTGGTTCGGTGCCCAGGCAATTCATAATGCGGAGTTCGGTGTTGATGCGATTCATTATGCATGTCAGTGAGATCGGAGCAAAGACATTTTTTTACGGCTTTGAGTCATCTTGCGGGAAG
The DNA here is from genome assembly GCA_035128595.1 of Eptatretus atami. Lineage (NCBI taxonomy): Eukaryota > Metazoa > Chordata > Myxini > Myxiniformes > Myxinidae > Eptatretus > Eptatretus atami. The sequence continues at coordinate 158,759,700 of CM068953.1, forward strand.
GTGGAAATGTTGCGGTTTGCGGCCGTGACAATTGCAGGGGCGGGGCCAATCGGAGTTGCCTGATTCGCGGTGACGACACAGCACTCGGGGTGGCCCCGCCGTCCTGCGGCGCCGGGGCCTATAAAGGTCTGAGGCGGGCCTTCGATCTTGCTCTGCCCTACTCACCTCCGCTCAAGCTTGGACTTCGACATCCGCCCTCGACCTCTGCCTCCTTCGACTTCCATGCACACTGGACCCGCTTTTCCGTCCATTCACTTGCGACTCCGCCTCCTGTCGTCATCGCCTGGATCCCGCCCTCTCCAGCCAAGTCTCTTCCTTCACGCCGACAGTCTCATCTCCTCTCCAGCCGCATCGCTAGCTACACGAAGCCCCCGAAGCAAGAGACATGCTACACAGCTGTCAGGGAGCAATCACACCACGGAGCATCCCCCCAAATGTAATTGGTGGCAACGTTCGACGCAAGCGTGCAGAGGTACTGAGAGACGTAGCCTCAACTCCTTCTCCTGTTCTTGGCTGCAATACCTTCCTTTCATCGGGTTTTCTCGTGTGCTGTGTGTGTGTGTGTGTGTGTGTGTGTAGTGTGTCGCTGGATGCCTATCCACATAGGTCAGACTACAATAAGATTATTATTATTATTGTTATTATTTCACGTTAAGTCTGCTCTTTGGTCCCTTTTGTAAGGTGCTTGTTTTATTGTCGCAACCACATACCTTTTTCCACATCTCTGCTTGCAACGCACACAATAAATTATTGATCATACCACATACCTTTCTCACCTGCTTGTTAATAAATTTATTAATAGAAATGTTGCCAGCGGTCGTTTTTGTTTTTCTTTATTGATCCAGCATGTTCGAATCCTAGCTTAGCCGGACTTTATTCCCAACGGATCCGTTCTTCTTAGCCGGTACGTCCTTGCAAGTGTCGATCGATCTGCATCGATCCAGTCTGGTAAAGTGATCCGCGTGGAGAGGCGCTACCGGGGGTGTTCCCGGCGTAAATTAAATCACTGTGATTAATTAGGTACCCGGTTAACCCCAAAGACAGGAGGACCTTAGGTACGTAGTTGAGTTATTGCGTCCACGGTCGGTTAGCGATCCGCCGTGTCACGGAATTATCTGTGTGCGACGGGCCTACAATCCGGTAGTCTGTGGAGCCGAGCATAGCTCCCCCCCCCCTTGGTCTTCTCACCCGACCTTCCGGCCGACAACATATATTATATATGTATATATATATTATATGTTGTATATATATATATATATATATGAGCGAGAGAGGTGGGCGGAGCTATGCTGCTCCGCCACCTTCCCCGTGCTCTGCACCCTGGGCCTCCTGGCGGGGACGCTCCTTGCAATGGCTTAGCCTTCATTTTGGCTGCTTCCAGCCTCAAATTAATTTGTATAGTTTACCCACATAATTTTTTATCGCCACAACATGCGTCTCTTCCCTTTTCATGGTGATGTCTAACCATTACCAAGCTTCTGCCTTGCCTTGACCATGATACTCTGCTCGTCCCGCCTGACCTCAAGCCAATCTCTCCACTCTCCAACCACCCTACATTATTGATATCACTCCTCACACAATCCTTCCCATCTAATTCCAATCCAAATTTTGTTTTTGCAATTTGAGTCATCACAAAATCTATGAATTTTATTTAACATTTTGTTTTTTTTCTTACTGAAGCAATGTCTTCAATTTTTGAAATATATGAAGTAACCCTGGAATTTTTACCAATATGTTTTATAGCTGTTGTTTCTATGCAAGACAAGTCGTTTCATTCAAGGCTGGTGAAACAATTGAGCTTTGATAAAAATGGAGACTCCTCCAGCGATCTAACGACTGATCATCTGGTTGCCTCGAGGGAGCAATTAGGAATTGAATTCTCTGTGGTTGGTTCAATTCAACTCTTCAGTTCCTCCCAGAACTGCAACTGCACATTGATATTGATAAGATCCTGTGGAATGCCAAAAGAAAAGGAGGTGATATTCTTTATAAATATTCAATAACATAAATATTTTATTTTCTGTGTTGTTTGATGTTTTGTCAAATGTCACAATCTCAATCAGCTTAGGAAAAGGCTATACGGCCCATCTCATCCACACTACAAAACTCCCTGCAGCACTTCATGGATTTTAACAGTGCATTCTGAAATTGGTCCAAGTTTGGGTGGGTGGGGTTGTTTGGAATGCATGTACATAAACTGATAAGGAGGAAGGGAGAAGTGGGAAAAGGAAAGAGGCAAAGTGGGTGGGAGATAATGGTGAGGAGTTACATGGCGCGCAACCCTTCACAAGATCACAAGGATGGTTGTTTTTATGGGGGAGGGGGGCAGGGGAAGCACAATTGAGTGGGGGTTGAATTCGCTGTGCAACAAACATGTTCACACTGATAAACAAACAATCTTTGAGATCACAAAGTGAGATTGGTGCTAGTCCAAATGCAGTGCATCAGATTGCATTTCGTTCCTTGAGTGAGGCATTATGCCAGGAAAGATGAAAGAAGTGTCATCACCAATCAATTCAATGGTTAGATCCGTTCAATATCATAAAAAGCCGTGAAGGCCAAGAAGGGATTCAAAGTGACTTACAAGGCAATGGCAGTGGCCAAACAGACTCTAAAAGGAAGTACCTCTACCAAGTCTTGTTGCAGAGCTGGATCCGCTGAGTAAACTGCACCTGCAGGCTCGGGAGGGGAGGGGTCAGCATGCGCTGCATTCGGGATATGCCTGCACATATTGAACCTTCATCAGGGATTCCTTTCGACCTCATCCAATGAATGGTACCATCCCAGCCTAGGGTGGATGTTGGCAATCTCAAGATGAAAGATTAATTGAGTAGTTTGCAAACAGGTTGCATAAGAGTGAAAAGGGATCCTGACGAGTTGTGGAGTGCCTTCAAGACTCAATCCTTGATGTTTCCAGTGGGTGTCTGAACCCATCATCAGGCAAAGAGGAAGTTTTCTCCCAAGGGACACGGGATAACCAGTGTCATAGACCAGGCTTGATGGCAGAACTGAGCTGTTCATGGAGCCGAGGCGTAAAACTGTACATTCGCTGAGGGGCAGACAAGGCCAATGTGTGAGGAATCTGTAAAAGGGTAGAGCTGAATTACCTGTGGTTGAGTGATTCTCGTCCTGCTTATGGAGGGATTCATGCATTGTGCTCCTCCACCCTGTCCCTCAGTGTACTGCGATTACAGCGAAGGGTGGTGAGCTCTTGACAGAGGAGTCTGAAGTAAAGGCCTGCTGGGCCAGTTACTTTGAGCAATTTTACCAGGCTGACTCACCAGCTGTTGGTTGGATATTCAGGGGTGTTAACTATCCCTTTTTGCTGACCCTTCCAATCAACTGTGAACATCTTTTGTTTGTGGAAACATAGGCTGCAGTGAACTATTTAAAAGGGGGCAAAGCTCCTTGGATTTGTTGCATATATGCTGAGGATTCTCAAGACTAGTGGAAATGCTGTTCATGTCATTGCATGCAATGCTGTGCTGTGTTTGGAGCCACAGGCATCACCCCAACTGACTGGAAGAGGGGCCTTGTTGTGTTCCTCTTTTGGAAAGGAAGGGTAATTGCCAGGACTGCAGCAACTACCTAAGGGGTGATGCTATTCTTCAGTGCTGTGCAAGGTCTTTGCTCAAGTAATTAATCATCGGGTAAGCCACCATATGCTTGAGCACCAGCAACCAGAGTAGTCTGGCTTTACAAACAAAGAGCCAGCGATCCTCACTGAACATAGGCGAAGTTTCAGCAGGGGCTGCTTGCAGCCTATTTTGATCTCTGTTAATGCGTTTTACATTCCATGATGTGGAATCCCCTCAGGATTACATCAGTCTTTGTGGTGTGCCAGAAAGCTGAAACAATGTGATTTCCGAAACTACAAACTCTGGTACTGAGAGTGCTGTGAGGTGTGGTGGTTCCATCTCTGCCTTATTTTCAGTAGATACTGGAGTTCTTTGTGTTGTATTGGCCCCACACTTTTCGTTGCTTGTATGGACTGCATTCTGGGGAGGATGTCAGAGAGATTGAGCTGCGGTGCATTTGTTTGGAATTTCAAGATCTCTCACATTTATTTCACAGATTTTGCAGTTATCTTTGTGGGACTGGACATCCTTATGGGTCCTCAGTTCACTGAATGAGGAGTTTGAGCCACTGTGATTTACCGGTCTCTAGGTTTCAGACAAAGATCCAGGCTCTCAATGACATCTTGAATGCTGCTATATTGTCTGTACCTCTCTGTGTGTGAGAATGTTGAGATCAAAGAGAGATTCACTTACCTTGGCAGTGATATGAATGTGTCTGCCATGTTTTGAGCAGGAGGTCAATAGACGTCTGTGTTGGACCTGGGGAGTCGTGGATTCACTGGAGCGTGGGGGTGTGCACCGTCAGTACCATTGCAGAAGATGAAAGTCCGAGTCTTTAATTCCTTGGTGCTTCCATTCTTGCTCTAGGGATGTGAGACTTGGACTCTGACGAAGGATTCAGACACACTACTTAACTCCTCCAGTACCAGTCATTTTTAATGGATGTGTTCCAGATAGTGCTAGTCTTAGAGCGATGTGCTTACCTCTCAGCCAATCTGCCTTGTGTGGGGATGCATGGTGTTGATAAACTTCTAATATAAAAAAGGGGCTTGGTCTCAGCATGCCTGCATCCCACCCTACATCCCTGTGTGTATGCGCCTGTCAGGGATACCACTAATCCCTACACAATCAGCAGCGCAGCCTACAACAGTTTGATGTAGTTGAGTAAGGCTGAGATAGATGAGGCCAGTTTCAATTGACTTTTAACAAAAAACTCTTCTACCTAATCTTCTTCTTCACTGATAATAATGGTGAGTCTCATTCAATCCCGTTTCTCATGTCAAATTCGATTCAGATATTGCTTGCTATATCATTATTCATTCCTTTTTTTTTCAAACATTCCCATTTTATTCACAAAAAGGTAATATATCGTATTTCTGATTATACATCACCTTGTAAAGCATCACAAAGCAGGTCTCTCTGCTCGCAACACAGAGGAGAAAAGGATATGAACAAAAAAGCAATTGATATTTCAATAATTTATTCGCGACCATTTTAAAATGGTTACGCTAAGATTGGTATTCCGTCATGAGGGAGGGTCTTATATTCTAGTTAGTTAGAACAGAGGCCCGGGGTTATCTTGCCCCTTCCAACGTGTCTGAGAACTCCGGCTGTATGGACATGTGGCTCGTTTTCCTGACGCTGATCCTGCCTCACAGATTCTCTCAGCGAGGGAGTTCATGAGTGGAGGAGGCCAATGGGCGACCACGTGCCTCGTGGTTGCAGCAGGTTGACCAGCATCTCAAGGAGATGGAGATAGGCCTGGCATCTGCCTGGGGAAGGCCAGACGGAGGCCCCTGAAGTACCGGGAAAGTGGACGCAGCGACGCGCTGTTCTGGCACATGCTCCCATACCTGACCTGACCTGAGAACTCCACAAGAGGACATTCTGTTCTTCTTTACTTATTCTTGGTGATGGAGTTTGGTTGATGTTTTGAGGATGTTGATGTGTCGGTTCATCAGCTCGTGGTCTCGAAACCTTCTGGAAGAAGCTTAAAGCGGTCTTCTGCATTGCTTTCTTATTTTTTTTCAGCAAAGCATTGCTTTGTGGCCACTGAAACGATTTTTCCAATTCTCTCTTGAACTTGTAGTTCAATTCTCACATTGCTTTACTCATTCTAATACTCCTGTTATGTAATCGTTCTTTTAATTCGATCTTTAATTTAATTTATTTTGCCTTCCTAACTACGGGGATTCCCACGGATACCCATCTGCGGTCGCCAAGCCACTGCTTGCGCAGCGGGAGTTTGTGGCGATCCTCAGCTTAATTATTTTTGTAGCACTCAATGAAGTCACACTTTGGCACATTCCTTAAGCTTTTGTCACTCTGTAATTATCCAAACAATAAAAAAGCTAAGTTTAATGCTTTGGCAATGTCACATTTTCTTGTGTCAATATGGAGAAGGAGGGAGCATTGCCTTGATTAAAGTATATATATATTATCATAAGAATCGCTAAATTCTTGAAATTTTCAGATTTCACTCCAGAATTCTGACCCTTAATTAGTACATGAGCTCCAATTCCCAAATCCAAGACAGATTTTGATTATATACTTTAGTCCTTGAGAGGCCGTCTTGGAAAATTGCTCATATGAATGCATAAACATCGCTACAAGCTCCTAATTTGAAATCATAGCACTACAAAAGCGATGTATACAGCATTTTGTAGGTATGAAGATTAGGCATGAATCATATGAGTGAGGAAAGTGAAAAAATAAATTTTTGAGCGCTTTATTGCACAGAGAAACGGGTGCAGCTGTTCAAGTGCTTGTTGAGCAGGCCGAAACATTGTTGAGCAGGCCGAAACAAGATGGCATCTCAAGACCCTGTGAGGTGACAAGCACACTGAACAAGATGGCATGCCTTTTTTTATTATTCTTATGAGCACAACCTAGATTATCTTCAAAAGGGTGTTTAAATTACCCAAATACCCAGTTTTCATTCATGCACTCACCCCGTTAGAGTTCCCTCACGAAGCGTGCAAAGTATTGGGCGCTAGGTTTCATCGTTTTGAGTTATGGAGGACACACACACGCACGCACACACCACACACACACACCACACACACACACACACACACACACACACACACACACACTCTCTCTCTCTCTCTCTCTCTCTGTCTGTTTCTTGTGCGTGTGTCTGTGTCTCTGTGTGTCTCTGTCTCTGTCTCACACACACTTACTCTTTAATTATTATGGATGGAAGCAACTCCTGCCAACACAACTTGTATCATTTCTCTAGGTGCCGAGTCTGTATGCAGCTCACCTTGCCTGCCTGGCACACGCAAGATGTCTCGAAAAGGAGAACCATTCTGCCTGCTTTGACTGCATTCCATGTTCAGCTGGGGAGTATTCCAACAATAGTGGTATGCTGGTCACTCTTCAGCTTCACAAATTCCATTCGAATAACTTTTGAAGAAACTGTCTTTTCGTTCCGATTAAGAGAAAAAGTTTTTTATTACACAACATTAAACATCTAATCACTTTGTAAAAACAGGAGAAAAAAGATATAAAATGTCATAGGCCCGTGGTTTTCCTAATTTTTTCTGGACGGAGTTAAAGGGCGAGCCCACATTTACAAGATTTACAGTATGTGTATGTGCAACTGACAAGTTTTGAACAAAATTGGACAATGCATGTTCAAGAAATGGTTGGGGACACGTTTAAGTAATAAAATGGGCTCAGTTGGTCTTCATGGATCTGATCTCTAAAAAAATTATATGCTTATGTAAACCATCATTTGATATATGTGTGCCAAGTTTGAACAAGATCCGTAAATACATGCCTGAGAAATGGTTCAGGACGTGTTTTAACACCGGGGTTTTTTTTTTTTACAACTAAAATGGCTGCCAGTCTACCAGTCGGCCATCTTCGATCAGATTGCAAAATAAAGTGTGGAGCACATGTATGCCATCATATACTGTGATTGTGCCAAGTTTGAACAAAATCAGACCATTGCATGAGAAATGGTTGGGGACACGTTTAAGTCAGGAAATGGCCACCAGTCGGCCATCTTTGATCGAATCGTGAAACAAAATGATGTGCTTACGCATGCAGGCATGTTTGTCTTTGTGCCAATTTGAAACAAAATCGGTTCATTCATATCCGAGATATGGTTTTCGTGACGGACACGTGGACGGAAAAGACCCAATCCATAAGTCGGCAGATAAGTGAAATATTTGGGAATTGTGCCTTTGATGATACAACATGAACTTTGGCACACTGTTAGATCATGCCTAAGGAAGATATTTATTCATCGGGCCATCGCAGAATTGTCCTGTGGCCAAAATGGCGGCCATTTTCCAATATGGCCGCCACCGGTTGTTATTTTACCAGTAAGCTCAGGTTCCAGACCAGCTAGGATATTGATTCTGGTGGCTAATCGTACATTTTCAGGATGAGGAATGCAGTGTACTATTTATAACATGCTAGCAACTACCACTACCATATATCTAGATTCAGGAATTAAATAATAGTAAAACCATCAAATATTAGTGGAGTTATGCACATTTTCCAGAATTTCAGAATCGGCCCATGAGTTGTGTGATGACCTCATAATTATGTTTATGTGTATTCATATATTTTGCTGCTATTCACACAAGAACATCATAATAATGTCACAATGATAATCTATGTTGTTAGTACAGCTTTTGTGTACTTGTATACACCTAGTAACAACAACCTAATCTACATGTAATCTCTATGTGTTCAGTTGACCTGGACTGTGACTGTGGTGGCAGCAACATATTTTCCTGGAGATTTCAGCTTATGGTAGAGTGGTAGTGGTATAACTAGTAATACTGTTCTCATATTATAACTAGTAGATACTGTTCTAAAGTAGCACAGTGCATAGGGACAATGGCCAAACTACACAAGGTGGTGGACCCGATGAGCCAAGCTCATCAGGTAAACAGTGCCGACCACAGACTGGAACAAATGTGTTTCTGTGTCAGGAAGACACAGATGAGTGCTGACATGTCCATATAATTCAGCACGTGGCACAGATGGGGCAGGATACAGACCATAGCTGAGCATCTTGTAGCATTCGACAAGATCAGTTGCCTGCCAGAACACTAAAACTGTCACAACTGGATGAGGGTCAGGGCATTGAGCAGCATTCCGGGTTCACAAAGCCAAATGGCATGACTCCTGCAGACTGCAGTATAACAAAACAAAAACTTCAGAGGGCTGAAAAGAGGAAAACACACCACGATGATGACCCAGAAACCCACAAGGTCACCTGTCAGAGCATTGAACGTAAACTCATTCAACAGAGACATGCTTCTTCTGTGGCAAATCTGCAGCAAGAGATGCTTTGCGTAATGCATCAACATTCGAACTTGACCTCGTGTGAGGCAGTGTGCCCTCAAACTACAGGACAAACACCTATCCAAACTCAATGTTGAAGATCTCATTGCCAAGAGGCTAAGTACCATGCTCAGTGTCTTGCTCTTCTGTACAATAAAGCGAGGGACACAAAGCACAATAATCTAATGTAGACACTGTTAACCATGGAATTGCATTCGCTGGACTTGTCACCTATATTGAGGAAGTGCGCATGGACAATATGGTTGCACCAGTGTTCAAGCTAACAGACTTGGTGAATCTGTACAGTACCAGGCTGGAACAACTGGGGACACATGTGACGGGCGTGTACACTCAACTAAACTCAAGAACAGAATACTGGGTTACTTCCCAGACATGGACGCTCACAAGCAGGGTCGTGATGTGGTGCTCATGTGCAAATGAGGATGTTGGTGCTGCATTAGGGAAAGCATGTGAGCACGATGCTGACAATGATGCAGTTCATCTTGCCACAGCTTTGATCAACGAGCCTTTGATGACGTCACTAGAGCCTTCTGTGCCTTGGCTGCCACCCAGACACCATAGACCAACTGGATGGAGTCTCTGGAGTGATTCGTGGTATTGCTCTATGACCGCACTAGCAGCCTGGAATCAGTCAATCAGGCACGCAATCAGCTGTTCACCCAGAAAGGTAGAGACATTGAAGGACTCCTCCAACACAAGCAGCACTGATTCAGCACACAAAGAGGGCTGCCTACCAAGCTGGTCACTGCTGGGGACAGATGATGGTTGGAGTCCCGGAACTCCCATCCTCAGGTGACTGGGGTGGAGAAGAAGGACACAGGTGGATGGGAAGTTCACTGGACCACACTGCCAGAAGCGACCCAGGCCTGTCGAGAGCTCATACGCTGTGGATGCAAAAAGGGGTGCAGAGGACAGTGCAAATGTGTCAAGGCAGCACTTCAGTGCACTGCCCTTTGCCACTGTGTGGGACTGTGTTCTCAAAACTAACATTACATTTCATTGAAAACCTGTAATTATACCATGGAAGGCCTTACCTGGTAATAATGGAAGGACTGTCGTAGATTTTCCCTCACCACTAACATGTTCAAATAACAATGGGACATGCACTATTGATTTGCAAGATACAGCATATCTCATGAACTGTGTGCTCATAAAATAAACTACCAAATATTATAAAGGAAACATTGCGAAGACTGCATTGTTATCTCATGAATATGTCACAGTTTCAAAACATGTTAACATGTTATAACTGCACCAATATAATGCGTTTATAATTTTTACTATTATTTATTTCCCTGAAAGCTAGATACAGTATATGTAGTTAGGTAGTTGTTAGAGGAGTTATAGCATGTTGTAAATAGTACCACTGCATCCTCATCCTTGAAAATGTACGATTAGCCACCAAGAATCAATATCCGAGGTAGTCTAAGACCTGAGCTACTGGAAAAAATAACAACCGGTTGTGGCCATTTTGGAAAATGGCCGCCATTTTGGCCACAGGACAATTCTGCGATGGCCCTATAGCTAAATATCTTCCTTAGGGCATGCTCTGACAGTGTACCAAAGCTCATGCTTGTATCATCAAAGGCACAATCCATTCCCATATCTGCTGGACTAGTTCAAGACTAAGTCCAACAGGGACTAATAATACAATTAACTTTTTACCTCTGCCATTGAAGGTGGGCAGAGGTTATGATTACACCCTTGTCTGTTTGTCTGTCTGTTTGTCGGTCTGTTTTTCTTTAAACAGAATATCGCAAAAAGTTGTGAAAGGATTCGCACAAAATTTAGTGGACCAGTTGGGTGTGTGATAAGGATGAAGTGATTAGATTTTGGTGAAGGTCTGGATACGGATGCAGATCCGAGAATTTTTTGAGTGAATCGTTATCATCGAGTAGTGATGTGCGAAAAACGATATGTATCACAATATCTCAAAACATTATGAACAGATTCGGACGAAACTTGGTGAACAATTCGGGTGTGTGACAAGGGAGAATTGTTCAAGAAGACTTGTTTTGATTTTGGTGAAGATCCAGATCGGAATCTGGATGTGAGAATTATTAAAATTATTTAAGTGATTCTTCACCATTGAGAGATGGGCCAAGAATGGTGTGGGTAGAGGATAAATGGGGCTTCTGATGCATCCATGCAAATGAATGGGGAAAGGGGGAAAACTCTCTGAATCAACCCCAAAAAACCCCAACAGGAGTCTCATTCCTCCCCCCCCATACAAATTAATAGGGGAAGCTCTCTGACTCGAGGCTCATTTGGTTAAACAGGAGAATGATTTTCTCCCCCTCCCATCCAAGCTCATGTTAAATTGAGACTGTCTCAAGGCCCCAAAAAACAAAATAGGAGAATGATTCCCCCCCCCCACTTCCTCAAAGTCCCTGTCGTATCCATCGTGTTCACCCTGTGTTCCTCACTCCATCCCTTTCCCTTTCACCTATCTCCTCACGTCTCTGTTCCACACTGTTTTCCCTTCCCTCTCCCCCCCCCCCCCCCCCCCCCACCCCTGCTCCCTCTGACTCTCGGCCCATCAGATCAAAAGAGGAGACCGATCTCTGTCCCATTGAGCCGCATGTTAAACTGAGACTTACTGATTTCCTTTATATTTTCATTCCACTCAAAAGAGTGATCCAATGAATATTTTGTCCATGTTCTACTTAAGGAATAAATGAATTTTCCGATCACATTCATCACCATCAAGTATATTCACAAATATTATTTTAAACTTAGTTCTTGTTTTATATGTCTTTGTTGAGCAGAAATAAAATGATAAACTTCTCTCAATGCTCTTGTTTGACCACCTCCTGATCCACATATCATTTTGAGATTGTAGTAAATTGTTTTTCCATTGTTCAATTGTAACCATCAAAGTTTTCAGTCCATTCAAGGATATTTATTTTTTCCTTTACATCCTCAACTTATTTGTAATTAAATTTATCCGCTTATTTGTTTTATTTACTTTTTACCCGGTTATTTCTTTCAATAAGACTTATTTGATATTTCTCACATTCTTTATGTTTCCCATTTAAATACCAAGGCTGATTACATCTCCACTCTTTGATTTGGTTTATTGCCTGTTCTCTCATTTATAAATCAGTAAAAGACGCCCCCTTAACACTTATACTTATAACCACAAGGGATACTCTTATTCCTTTCTCTAAAATATATCTTTTATCATCAAAGCTACTAATGCTTTCTTATTTATCTCTTCTGTATATAATTGATGTTTATAACTTCTTATTGTATTCATTTTTCTGTCCTCTCCTTCTTTAAGGTTAAACAGTTGTAATAATGTTTAAAGTTTAGTTTCCTTGATTATATTTTTCTTTATTCCCTTTAGCTTCTAATCACACCTTTCAATGTTATTATTATCAATATACGTAAAAGCAACAGACTTTGATCTCAAACCCACAAATTCACTCTGACCTTTCCACCCAACTCATCCTTAAACTTACACAATATCCTTTTATTCTTTCATGAAAAACAACATACTATCAGACTTATAATTACTTGTATCATACATATCAATATTATCAATCATATCCTCATATACATCACCTTGTCTTAATTTCTAATATAAACTTCTGTATCCATATATAACAAATGACACATTATCCTTATACTTTAATTTTAAATATTATCGTAATAGTCATACATTAACGACTTTGACAAGTCAAGAATTGATGTTCCTATATAAATAGGTTTATCCATCTCAATTAATTTGTATGGGGGGGGGAGGAATGAGACTCCTGTTTGGGGTTTTTTGGGGTTGATTCAGAGAGTTTTCCCCCCTTTTCCCCATTCATTTGCATGGATGCATCAGAAGCCCCATTTATCCTCTACCCACACCATTCTTGGCCCATCTCTCAATGGTGAAGAATCACTTAAATAATTTTAATAATTCTCACATCCAGATTCCGATCTGGATCTTCACCAAAATCAAAACAAGTCTTCCTTGAACAATTCTCCCTTGTCACACACCCGAATTGTTCACCAAGTTTCGTCCGAATCTGTTCATAATGTTTTGAGATATTGTGATACATATCGTTTTTCGCACCATCACTCGATGATAACGAATCACTCAAAAAATTCTCGGATCTGCATCCTTATCCAGACCTTCACCAAAATCTAATCACTTCATCCTTATCACACACCCAACTGGTCCACTAAATTTTGTGCGAATCCTTTCACAACTTTTTGCGATATTCTGTTTAAAGAAAAACAGACAGACAAACAGACAGACAAACAGACAAGGGTGTAATCATAACCTCTGCCCACCTTCAATGGCAGAGGTAAAAAGTAATTGTAATTATTAGTCCCTGTTGGACTTAGTCTTGAACTAGTCCAGCAGATATGGGAATGGATTGTGCCTTTGATGATACAAGCATGAGCTTTGGTACACTGTCAGAGCATGCCCTAAGGAAGATATTTAGCTATAGGGCCATCGCAGAATTGTCCTGTGGCCAAAATGGCGGCCATTTTCCAAAATGGCCACCACCGGTTGTTATTTTTCCAGTAGCTCAGGTTCTAGACTACCTCGGATATTGATTCTGGTGGCTAATCGTACATTTTCAAGGATGAGGAATGCAGTGGTACTATTTACAACATGCTATAACTCCTCTAACAACTACCTAACTACATATACTGTATCTAGCTTTCAGGGAAATAAATAATAGTAAAATTATAAACGCATTTAATATTGGTGCAGTTATACATGTACATGTTTTGAAACTGTGACATATTCATGAGAGTACAATGCAGTCTTCGCAATGTTTCCTTTATAATATTTGGTAGTTTATTTATATGAGCACACAGTTCATGAGATTATGCTGTATCTTGCAAATCAATAGTGCATGTCCCATTGTTATTTGACATGTTAGTGGTGAGGGAAAATCTACGACAGTCCTTCCATTATTAACCAGGTAAGGCCTTCCATGGTATAATTACAGGTTTTCAATGAAATGTAATGTTAGTTTTGAGAACACAGTCCACCACAGTGGCAAAGGGCAGTG
>CM068953.1:158773651-158791337 GCA_035128595.1 Eptatretus atami
CACTGAAGTGCTGCTTGACACATTTGCACTGTCCTCTGCACCCCTTTTTGCATCCACAGCGTAATGAGCTCTCGACAGGCTGGGTCGCTTCTGCAGTGTGGTCCAGGTGAACTTCCCATCCACCTGTGTCGCTTCTTCTCTTCACCCCAGTCACCTGAGGATGGGAGTTCGGGACTCCAACCATCATCTGTCCCCAGCAGTGACCAGCTTGGTAGGCAGCCCTCTTTGTGTGCTGAATCAGTGCTGCTTTGTGTTGGAGGAGTCCTTCAATGTCTCTACCTTTCTGGGTGAAGCAGCTGATTGCGTGCCTGATTGACTGATTCCAGGCTGCTAGTGCGGTCATAGAGCAATACCACGAATCACTCCAGAGACTCCATCCAGTTGTCTATGGTGTCTGGGTGGCAGCCAAGGCACAGAAGGCTCTAGTGACGTCAATCAAAGGCTCGTTGATCAAAGCTGTGGCAAGAATGAACTGCATATTGTCAGCATCGTGCTCACATGCTTTCCCTAATGCAGCACCAACATCCTTCATTGCACATGAGGCACCCATCACGACCCTGCTTGTGAGCGTCCATGTCTGGGAAGTAACCCAGTATTCTGTTTCTGAGTTTAGTTGAGTGTAACACGCCCGTCACATGTGTCCCCAGTTGTTCCAGCCTGGTACTGTACAGATTCACCAAGTCTGTTACTTGAACACTGGTGCAACCATATTGTCCATGCGCACTTCCTCAATATAGGTGACAAGTCCAGCGAATGCAATTCCATGGTTACAGTGTCTACATTAGATTATTGTGCTTTGTGTCCCTCGCTTTATTGTACAGAGAGCAAGACACTGAGCATGGTACTTAGCCTCTTGGCAATGAGATCTTCAACATGAGTTTGGATAGGTGTTTGTCTGTAGTTTGAGGGCACACTGCCTTCACACGAGGTCAAGTTCGAATGTTGATGCATTACGCAAAGCATCTCTTGCTGCAGATTTGCCACAGAAGAAGCATGTCTCTGTTGAATGAGTTTCACGTTCAATGCTCTGACGGGTAGGACCTTGTGGGTTTCTGGGTCATCATCGTGGTGTGTTTTCCTCTTTTCAGCCCTTGAAGTTTTTGTTTTGTTATACTGCAGTCTGCAGGAGTCATGCATTTGGCTTTGTGAACCCGGAAATGCTGCTCATGCCCTGACCCTCATCCAGTGTGACAGTTTTAGTGGTTCTAGGCAGGCAACTGATCTTGTCGAATGCTACAAGATGCTCAGCTATGGTCCTGTATCCTGCCCCCATCTGTGGCCACGTGCTGAATTATATGGACATGTCAGCACTCATCTGTGTCTTCCTGACACAGAACACATTTGTTCCAGTCTGTGGTCGGCACTGTTTACCTGATGAGCTATGGCTCATCGGGTCCACCACCTTGTGTAGTTTGGCCATTGTCCCTATGACTGTGCTACTTTTAGAACAGTATCTACTAGTTATAATATGAGAACAGTTACTAGTTATAGCCACTACCACTCTACCATAAGCTGAAATCTCCAGGAAATATGTTGGCTGCCACCACAGTCACAGCCAGGTCAACTGAACAATAGAGTTACATGTAGATTTAGGTGTTGTTACTAGGTGTATACAAGTACACAAAAGCTGTACTAACAACATAGATTATCTATTGTGACATTATTATGATGTTCTGTGTGAAATAGGCAGCAAAATATATGAATACACATAAACATAATTATGAGGTCATCACACAACTCATGGGCCGATTCTGAAATTCTGGAAAATGTGCATAACTCCACTAATATTTGATGGTTTTACTATTATTTAATTCCAATGATGCTAGATATATGTGTAGTTGGTTAGTTGCCTAGCATGTTACTAAATAGTACACTGCATTCCTCATCCTTGAAATGTACGATTAGCCACCAGAAATCAATATCTAGTCGGTCTGGAACCTGAGCTACTGGTAAAATAACAACCGTGGCGGCCATTTGGAAAATGGCCGCCATTTTGGCCACAGGACAATTCTGCGATGGCCCATGACTAAATATCTTCCTTAGGGCATGTCTAACAGTGTGCCAAGTTCATGTTGTATCATCAAAGGCACAATCCCCAAATATTTCACTTATCTGCCGACTTAATGGATTTGGGTCTTTTTTCCGTCCACGTGTCCGTCATGCAACCATATCTCGGATATGACATGAACCCGATTTTGTTTCAAATTGCACAAAGAACAAACATGCCTCATGCGTAAGGCACATCATTTTGTTTCAACGATTTCGATCAAAGATGGCCGACTGGTGGCCATTTCCTACTTAAACGCTGTCCCCAAACCTTTCTCATGCAATGGTCTGATTTGTTCAAACTTGGCACAATCACAGTATATGATGGCATACATGTGGCTCCACACTTTATTTTGCAATCTGATCGAAGAATGGCCCGACTGGTAGACTGGCAGCCGATTTTAGTTGTAAAAAAAAAAAACCCCGGTGGTAAACACGTCCTGAACATTTCTCAGGCCATGTATTTAATCGGATCCTTGTTCAAACTTGGCACACATATATCCAAATGATGGTTTAACATAAAGATATTAATTTTTTTAAGAGATCAGATCCATGAAGACCAACTGTGCACCATTTTATTACTTAAACGTGTCCCCAACCATTCTGTGAACATGCATTGTCCAATTTTTGTTCAAAACTTGTCAGTTGCAAAACATACACATACTCGTAAATCTTTGTAAATCGTGGCTCGGCCCTTTAACTCCGTCCAGCAAAAATTAGGAAAACCCCGGGCCTATGACATTTTATATCTTTTTTCTCTTTTTTACAAGTGATTGATGTTTAATGTTTGTGTAATAAAGAAACTTTTTTCTCTTAATCGGAACGAAAAGACAGTTTCTTCAAAAGTTATTCGAATGGAATTTGTGAGCTGAGAAGTGACCAGCAATACCAAACTATTGTTGGAAATACTCCCCATGCTGAACATGGAATGCCAGCTCAAAGCGCGCACAATGGTTCTCCTTTTCGAGACACTTGCGTCGTGCCAGGCAGGCAAGGTCGAGCTGCATACAAGACTCGGCACCTAGAGAAATGAATACACAGTTGTGTTGCAGGAGTTGCTTCCATCCAATAATGAATTAAAGAGTAAAGTGTGTGTGAGACAGAGACAGAGACACACCAGAGACTACAGACACACACAAGAAAACAAGACAAGAGAGAGAGAGAGAGAGAGTGTGTGTGTGTGTGTGTGTGTGTGTGGTGTGTTGTGTGTGTGTGTGTGTGTGGTGTGTTGCGTGCGTTGTGTGTCCTCCATAACTCAAAACGAATGAAACCTAGCGCGGCCATACACTTTGCACGCTTCGTGAGGGAACTCTACGGGGTGAGTGCATGAATGAAAACTGGGTATTTGGGTAAATTTTAACACCCTTTGAAGATAATCTAGGTTGTGCTCATAAGAATAATAAAAAAAGGCAATCCATGCTTGTTCAGTCTGTGCTGTCCACCTCACAGGGTCCTTGAGATGCCATCTTGTTTCGGTCCTGCTAACAATGTTTCGGCCTGCCACAAGCACTTGGAACAAGCTGCACCCGTTTCTCGTGCAATAAAGCGCTCCAAAAATTTTATTTTTTTCACAATTTCCTCACTCCATATGATTCAATAGCCTAATCTTCCATACCTACAAAAATGCTGTATACAATCGCTTTTGTAGTGCTATGATTTCAAATTAGGAAGCTTGTAGCGATGTTTATGGCATTCATATGATGCAATTTTTCCAGACGGCCCTCCAAGGACTAAAGTTATATAATCCAAAATCTGTCTTGGATTTGGGGATTGGAGCTCAATGTACTAATAGGGTCAGAATTCTGGAGTGAAATCTGAAAATTTCCCAAGAATTTTAGCGATTCTTATGATTAATATATAACTTTAATCAAGGCAGATGCTCCCTCCTCTCCAATTGACACAAGAAAATGTGACATTGCCAAGCATTAAACTTAGCTTTTCTTAATTGTTTGGATAATTACAGAGTGACAAAAGCTTAAGGAATGTGGGCCAAAAGTGTGACTTCATTGAGTGCTACAAAATAATTAAGCTGAGGGAATGCCACAAGCTACCCGCTGCGCAAGCAGTGGCTTGGCGACCGCAGATGGGTTATCGCGTGGGGAAATCCCCGTAGTTAGGAAGGCAACATAAATTAATTAAAGATCGAATATCAAAAGACGATTACTAACAAGGAGTATTAGAAATGAGTAAAGCAATGTGAGAATTGACTACAAGTTCAAGAGAGATGGAAAATCGTTTCAGTGGCCACAAAGCAATGCTTGGGCTGAAAAAAAATAAGAAAGCAATGCCAGATAGACCGCTTAGCTTCTTCCAGAAGGTTTCGAGACGCATCGAGCTGATGATCCGACACATCAACATCCTCAAAAACATCAACCAATCCATCCACCAAGAAATAAATGTGAAAAAGAACATAGAATGTCCTCTTTGTGGAGTTCTCAGTCAGGTCAGGTATGGGAGCATGTGCCAGAACAGCGCGTCGCTGCGTCACTTTCCCGGTACTTTCCAGGGGCCTCCGTCTGGCTTCCCCCAGGCAAGATGCAGGCCATCTCATCTCCTTGAGATTGCTGGTCACACGCTGCTGCAACCACTGAGGCACGTGGTCCCCATTGGCCTCCTCCACATCATGAAACCTCCCTCGCTTGAGCAGAATCTGGTGAGGCAGGATCTAGCGTCAGGAAAACGAGCCCACATGTCGCATCAGCGCGGAGTTCTCAGACTACGTTGGAAGGGGCAAGATACCCCGGGCCCTGTTCTAACTAACTAGAAATATAAGACCCTGCCCTCATGATCGGAATACCATCTTAGCGAACCATTTTAAAAATGCGTCCGAAGTAAATTATTGAAATATCAATTGCTTTTTGTTCATATCCTTTTCTCCTCTGTGTTGCGAGCAGAGAGACTCTTTGTGATGCTTTTAAACAAAGGTGATGTATAATCAGAAATACGATAATATTACCTTTTTGTGAATAAAATGGGAATGTTTGAAAAAAAAAGGAATGAATAATGATAATAGCAAGCAAAATCTGAATCGAATTTGACATGAGAAACGGGATTGAATGAGACATCACCATTATTAATCAGTGAAGAAGACAGATTAGGTAGAAGAGTTTTTTGTTAAAAGTCAATTGAAAACTGGCGCTCATCTATCTCCACCTTCTCAACTACATCCAACCTGGTTGTAGGCTGCGACGCTGATTGTGTAGGGATTAGTGGTATCCTGACGGCGCATACAAACAGGGATGTAGGGTGGGATGCAGGCAATGCTGAACCAAGCCCCTTTTTTATATTAGAAGTTTATCAACATACCATGCATTCCCCACACAAGCAGATTTGGCTGAGAAGTAAGCACATCGCTCTAAAGACTAGCACTATCTGGAATCACAACTCATTAAAAAATGACTGGTACTGGAGGAGTTAAGTAGTGTGCTGAATCCTTCGTCAGAGTCTCAGAGTCTCACATCCCTAGAGCAAGAATGGAAGCACCAAGGAATTAAAGATCTCGGACTTTCATGCTTCTGCAATGGTACTGACGGTGCCACCATGCCCACGCTCCAGTGATCCACGATCCCAGGTCCAACACAGACGTCTATTGGACCTCCTGCTCAAAACATGGCAAGACACATTCATTATCACTGCCAAGTAAGTGAATCTCTCTTTGATCTCAACATTCTCACACCACAGAGAGGTACAGACATAGTAGCACATTTCAAAGATGTCATTGAGAGCCTGGATCTTTGGTCTGAAACCAGAGACCGGTAATCACATGGCTCAAACTCCTCATTCAGTGAACTGAGGTGACCCATAAGGAGTCCAGTCCCACAAAGATAACTGCAAAATCTGTGAAATAAATGTGAGAGATTCTTGAAATTCCAAACAACATGCACCGCAGCTCAATCTCTCTGACATCCTCCCCAGAATGCAGTCCGCATACCAGCAACGAAAAGTGTGGGCCAATACAACACAAAAGAACTCCAGTATCTACTGAAATAAGGCAAGAGATGGAACCACCACACTCACAGCACTCTCAGTACCAGAAGTTTGTAGTTTCGGAAATCACATTGTTTCAGCTTTCTCTGGCACACCACAAAGACTGATGTAATCCTGAGGGGATTCCACATCATGGAATGTAAACGCATTAACAGAGTCAAAATAGGCTGCAAGCAGCCCCTCTGAAACTTCTCGCCTATGTTCAGTGAGGATCGCTGGGCTTTTGTTTGTAAAGCCAACTACTCTTGGGTGCTGGTGCTCAAGCATAATGGTGCTTACCCGATGATAATTACTTGAGCCAAAAGACCTTGCACAGCCACTGAAGAATAGCATCACCCCTTTTGGTTAGTTGCTGCAGTCCTGGCAATTTACCTCCTTCCTTCCTAAAGAGGAACACAACAAGCCCCTCTTCAGCAGTTGGGTGAATGCCTGTGGCTCCATAACACAGCACAGCCAATTGCATGCCAATGAATGAACAGCATTTCCACTAGTCTGAGAATCCTCAGCATATATGCAAGACAATCCACAGGAGCTTTGCCCCCTTTTAAATAGTTCACTGCAGCCTATGTTCCACAAACAAAAGATGTTTCACAGTTGATTGGAGGGTCAGCAAAACAGGGATAGTTAACAACCCCTGAATATCCATCCAACAGCTGGTGAGTCCAGCCTGGTTAAAATTGCTCAAAAGTAACTGGCCCAGCAGGCCCTTTACTTCAGACTCCTCTGTCAGAGCTCAACCACCCTTCCGTGTAATCGCAGTAGCACTGAGGGACAGGGTGGAGGAGCACAATGCATGAATCCCTCCCATAAGCAGGAACGAGAATCACTCAACCACAGGTAATTCAGCTCTATCCCTTTTAACAGATTCCTCACATCATTGGCCTTTCTGCCTCCTAGCGAATGTACAGTTTTTAGCGCGTCGGCTCCATGAACAGCTCAGTCTGCCATCAAAGCCCTGGTCTATGACACTGGTTATCCCGTGTCCCTTGGAGAAAACTTCCTCTTTGCCTGATGATGGGTTCAGACACCCACTGGAAACATCAAGGATTTGAGTCTTGAGGCACTACCACAAACTCGTCAGGATCCCTTTTCACAATCTCTATGCAACCTGTTTGCAAACTATCAATTAATCTTTCATCCTTGAGATTTGCCAACATCCACCCTAGGCCTGGATGGTACCATTCAGTTGGATGAGGTCGAAAGGAATCCGCTGATGAAGGTTCAATATGTGCAGGCATATCCGAAGCGCGGCATGCTGGACCCCTCCCCCCCGAGCCTGGCAGGTGCAGTTTACTCAGCGGATCCAGCTCTGCAACAAGACTTGGTAGAGGTACTTCTTTTAGAGTCCTGTTTGGCCACTGCCATTGCCATTGTAAGTCACTTTGAATCCTTCTTGGCCTTCACGGCTTTTATGATATTGAACGGATCTTAACCATTGAATTGATTGGTGATGACACTTCTTTCATCTTTCCTGGCATAATGCCTCACTCAAGGAACGAAATGGCAATCCTGATGCCTGCAATTTGACTAGCACAATCTCACTTGTGATCTCAAAGATTGTTTGTTTATCAGTGTGAAACATGTTGTTGCACAGCGATTCAAGCCCCCACTCAATTGTGCTTCCCCTGCCCCTCCGCCCATAAAAACAACCATCCTTGTGATCTTGGAAGGGTTGCGCGCCATGTACTCCTCACGATTATCTCACACCACTTTGCTCTTTCCTTTTCCCCACTCTCCCTTCCTCCTTATCAGTTTATTGTACATGCAGTTCCAAACAACCCCACCCCCCAAACTTGGACCAAATTTCAGAATGCACTGTTAAATCCATGAAGTGCTCAGGGAGTTTGTAGTGTGGATGAGATGGGCCGTATAGCTTTTTCCTAAGCTGATTTGAGATTGTGACATTTTGACAAAACATCAAACAACACAGAAATAAAATATTTATGTTATGATATACTTATAAAGAAATATACATCCTCTTTCTTTTTGGCACCTTCACAGACTTATCATATCATGTGCATAGTTGCAGTTCTGGAGGAACTGAAGAGTTGAATGAACCAACCACAGAGAATTCAATTCCCTAATTGCTCCCTCGAGGCAACGCAGATGATCAGGTCGTAGATCGCTGGAAGGATCTCCATTTTTATCAAAGTCAATTGTTTACAGCTTTGAATGAAACGACTTTCTTGCATGAAACAACGCTATAAAACATATTGGTGAAAATTCCAGGGTTACTTCATATATTTCAATAAATTAAGAGCATTGACTTCAGTAAGAAAAAAAAGCAATAATTTTTAAATAAAATTCAATAGATTTTTGATGACTCAAATTGCAAAAACAAAATTTGGATTGGATTGAGATGGGAAGGATTGTGTGAGGAGTGATATCAATAATGTAGGGGTGGTTGGAGAGTGGAGAGAGTTGGCTTGAGGTCAGGGGACGAGCAGGAGTATCATGGTCAAGGCAAGGCAGAAGCTTGGTAATGTTAGACATCACCATGAAAAGGGAAGAGACGAGCAGTGTTGTGGCGTAAAAAATTATGTGGGTAAACTATACAAATGTAATTTGAGGCTGGGAAGCAGCAAAATGAGGCTAAGCCATTGCAAGGAGGTCCCGGCCAGGAGGCCCAGGTGTGCAGAGCACGGGGAAGGTGGCGGGCAGCATAGCTCCGCCCACCTCTCTCGCTCATATATATATATAGTATATATACCATATAATATATATATACATATATATATATATTGTTTGTGGGGGCGGGCCGGAGGTCGGGTGAGAAGACTAAGGGGGGGGGGAGCTATGCTCGGCTCCACAGACTGACCGGAATTGTAGGCCCGTCGCACTACACGATAATTCCGTGACACGGCGGATCGCTAACCGACGTGGACGCCAATAACTCAACTACGTGACCTAAGGGTCCTCCTGTCTTTGGGTTAACCGGGTTACCTAATTAATCAAGGTGATTTTAATTAGCCGGGACACGCCCCCGGTAGCGCCTTCTCCACGCGGAATCAACTTTACCAGACTGGATCGGATGCAGTCGAGCGACACTGCAAGGAACCGTACCGGCTAAGAAGAACGGATCCGTTGGGAATAAAGTCCCGGCTAAGCTAGGATTCGAACATGCTGGATTCAATAAAGAAAAAGACAAAAACGAGCTGGCAACATTTCTATTAAAAATTTATTAACAAGCAGGTGAGGAAAGGTATGGTGGTATGATCAATTAGATTTTTGGGGTGTGCAAGCAGAGATGTGGAAGAAAGGTGTGGTGCGACAATAAAACAAGCACCTTACAAAAGGGCAAAGAGCAGACCTTAACGTGAAATAATAACAATAATAATAATAATCTATTGTAGTCTGACGCTTATGTGGATAGGCATCCAGGAACACTACACACACACACACACACACACACCAGCACACAGAGAAAACCCGATGAAAGGAAGGTATTGCAGCAAGAACAGGAGAAGGAAGTTGAAGGCTACTGTCTCTCAGTACCTCTGCACGCTTGCTCGAACGTGCCTACCAATACATTTGGGGGGATGCTCCGTGTGTGGATTGCTCCTGACAGCTGTTGCATCGTTCTCTTGCTCGGGGGGCTTCGTGTAGCTAGCGTGGCGCTGGAGAGGAAGATGAGACTGTCGGCGTGAAGGGAGAGACTTGGCTGGAGAGGGCGGGATCCAGGGCGATGACGACAGGAGGCGGAGTCGCAAGTGAATTGACGGAAAGCGGGTCGCAGTGTGCATGGAAGTCGAAGGAGGAGAGTCGAGGGCGGATGTCGAAGTCCAGCTTGAGCGGGAGGTGAGGTAGGGCAGAGGCAAGATCGAAGGCTCGCCTCAGACCCTTTATAGGCCCCGCGCGGCCGCAGGACGGGGGGGGCCACCCGAGTGCTTGTCGTCACCGCGAATCAGGCACTCCGATTGGCCCCGGCCCCTGCCATGTCACGGCCCGCAAACCGCAACATTTCCACTTCCCGGCAAGATGACTCAAAAGCCGTAAAAATGTCTTTGCTCCGATCTCACTGACATGATAATGAATCGCATCAACACCGAACTCCGCATTTATGAATTGCCCTTGGGCACCGAACCACCGGGCCATGCCCTGAGACTGGCTCGAGAGTAGCATTGGTTCCACTTACCCCGTTTGGGCACCCCGCCCACGCTTGTCAATGTGCCTGCCTCGTGATGGCATACGTGGCCGGCGAGCGATCGCGGACTGCACACAAGCCTCTGCCTGAAGACGCGGCTGCGCTGGCGCGGAGAGGCGGGGAAACCGTCCCGCCGTCTGTGGGCGAACATCCATGGCCGCCAGCAAGGAACCGACCGGTAAAGTGTAAGATAATTCATGCATGTTCGCGGCAGTATGTGCAGATCTGCCATGGCCCACACGTGGTCAGCGGCTCGGCGCTCACAGATTCTTGCTACATGTGCGCGGGGCGAAAACCAATTGGAATATAAAATTAGTCGCAGAAATGGGTTTAAAGTACGCGCCGCTTGTGCTTGCACACTCGCATCCCAGCCACACAATGGCGTGGGGGTTGCCATTCCATTATCGGCCATCAGATTGAGGGATCGCTCGAGGACGGAGCTCTGTGCTGTCGATGCTCATGTGGTGTTTTGAGCCTTTCTATGCCTTCTCCCCACAGAAGTTAGTTTGAAGTATCGCTGTATCTTCGCAGGTGCGGTGTGTACTGAAAGTTGGCAGCATTAAGGTGCTGTTTCTCCGTCTCCTCGGTACGTGTTCGCGTGCAGCGTGGCGTCATGTTGAGTTGTGCTTTCCTGTCCATTGGTGGAAATTACCCTGCGCGTGCCATTTGCAGGCTGTGATTTC
This sequence comes from Eptatretus atami, assembly GCA_035128595.1. Lineage (NCBI taxonomy): Eukaryota > Metazoa > Chordata > Myxini > Myxiniformes > Myxinidae > Eptatretus > Eptatretus atami. The sequence continues at coordinate 158,784,512 of CM068953.1, forward strand.
TACGGAGGGTTGTCCCGTGTAATGCTGCTTGGCCTTTGCTGGACGCCATTTCTCACAGGAAGGGTGCAGCGTGGCTCAGATTTTTCCCTCAGGAATAAGCAGAAATAAGAGTAGAAAATGAAGTTTAATGATGGTAAGCAAAACCTAGCTAGACTGGTTACCGCAACGCACATCACGTTTCCTGCTAGAGAAAAGGGAAGGGACTATCTAAACATATATTAATGAATAAATGTCTTGGGACCACTAATGCTGGAGGCAATGCGGTTCCAAGAACCGCAAAAGCTATATATTATATATATATATATATATATATATATACACCTCTGTCGAATCAGTGTGGTCTTCGATGTACACAGGCAGCAGCATGGCATCTCAGTTGCGGGGGGAAATTTAGGCTGCTTCTGTGGATTGTAGTTGGCCATCGCCGCGCTGCAGGTCAGTCTGTGCGTACTGGATGGAGTTATTCCTTCACAATAAAACATAATGGAAGACCTTCACATAGGCAACAGCACAACACTTCAAAAGTCAGCATAATGTTAGCTCTTCATCGAGATGTCTGGCTGTATCACACCTTGTTCTCCATCTGAACAGTAAGTTATAAAGATTATAATAACATTCAACAAGTGTTAGAGAATGTGGAATTTAAATATATATATATACTAATATATATATATTATATAATATATATATATATTCCAGTGTGGTATGATACATATTGTAAGCAATTAACGAACCATGCTTCGTACGTTGGTACATAATAAATACGCAGCAGTTGGCACAATGACCTCCCATTGTCCGCATTGTCTCGGGTCACTCTCAGCAGTGAGCACAAGGCTGCCTTATTTTCAGATATTTCCATTTAGGGCATGTTCCTACGTTTCTGTGAATTTCATTTTCTCCGTGTATTGGCTTCAATGTCCTTCAGCAACGAAATTTCAGCTTTCTATGTCACCCTGGAAGGGACCAGAACATTAATATCAGTCAGTCAGTGAAATGAGTTCATTGGTTGGAAATTGAACTTTATATACTATATAAGCTATTTGCTCATCCTTAAATGAGGCTTCATAATCCGGCTAACTCCAAATTGGATTGTGTTACAATGTGTTAACAGCATATGGATCTGTAGATTATACAAGTAAGGTTACAGTGTAAACCAGGCCCTTACCAGTCACGGTTTGTGTCACTGTCAATAGCTGGCAGGTTGTGCAAGGCATGAATTTTTTTGCTGGGAATTAGGTCAGAATCCTGAGTTTACCATTGAGGAAATTTTCTAATATCCAATTGCCATGCATTAGATGAGCTTATTACCGTGAACACAGACTTTAGTCTCCCATCAATCTTGAAAGCAAGCAAAAGGCAGATTCTTACAAAAATCACAAACGTCCTCAGGGCATAAGACAAACTTTGCACAATGGGCCCCCGATCAATCATAGACCCATAGGGTACTTCATAAACTGATGATACATCATTGCTGGCTCCCTGTGATAAAGTCTGGCTACGGACCCACCCATGTCCGTTATTTATTACAATAAATTAACAAAGTATTGTCTATGATTTTGAAGTTATCAGCGATCCTTTGTTAAAATAATAAAAAAAAATACATTAAATGAGTAAACGCTGAGGTGCTGAAAAAAGTGGGTAAACACCATCTGCGTGGCGTTTATGCAGGACTACAGCACAGAAGAGAGGAAGATGAAGATGAAACCAATACATCACCGTTATTTTCTTTCAATCCACTGTTGCTTAGGCATTGGTGCATTCAGAAAAACGATAAATGCTGGGCAGGTACGACTCTCCGATTGGTGATTACACATCTGAATGAAAACTGTACAATCTTCACAAAGCTAACTGTCAACATGTTTCTACGAGTGTAACACCAAGGCCGTGCTTGCATACAGGCCAGAAGTCATCGCCTCAGTGTGTTTATGGTGTCCTAATTTTTTAAATCTGATTAAATTTTTTATTTTATGGTATGTGGTGCATACACAGAGAATGTCACCTTTCTTCCATGGTAATCAATGTAATTACTTCAAGCCATTATTGTGCTTTGCACAATGATATTCATCAGACATTTTGAGGATGAACTAATTCAGACGATTTTGCAATCTCTCGATCTGGTACTTTAAGGCGATGTGTCCTTTTCACATATCTTTCATTCTTGTTCGTTAATGAAAACGTTTTGAGAATAAAAGGATTGCTTATAAATGCTTAACGACGTCACTCTGGTAGTAGTTTTTAAGCACATATTTGTATATATTTGAATGGCAGCCATTTTTCCCATGCCATCCCTCCATGTGGAGGAACGCGGTACTCCATGATGAATTCCACTGTGGTGGCTGTCGTGCATTGTGCATTCCCATGTCGCTGTTCCAGTTCCAAGTGGCCACTTCCCACCCTAACGTTTTGAAAAGCGATTTTTCCAATAGGCAAGATAGGCCATTGTCCTAGGGCCACCAGTAACTGGGGGCCCACCGGGACTTTGGGTTCTCTGATCGCCAAGCGAGTGGGCTAGTAAGGCCCTATAGTAAAATGAATAAAATAAAATAACGTAACGAAAAAATATAACACTAAACATTTTTTAAAATGCCCCGTTTCCCACCATCTGTTATCCTATCTGTAGATTATATACATTACGTGTTTGTATTTAGTGGACTTCATTGTAATCACGTGGTGTTTTTGGTTCTTATTTTGTGATATTGATATCTCTTATACTAGACTTGAACTAAATTTATTATTACTTTAAAATGCTTAGCAGATTATTCTTGGAATCTTGGGAATTCTCATGAGATAGATTAATTATGTCATCCAGAAGAAATATACGAGTGGCTCACAAAAGAGAAAAGTAAAAGAAACCTAAAGCTGCACGACTCCAATCACTGTCAAAGCTGACAACCTTTTAAAACCAAAACGCAAAAGAAGATTCAGAGCCTAGTAACGGTGAACGGTAACCCAGGTTTGATGAACAAACGAAGAAGCATAAGGTCAGCTGAGTCACAGTACAGATATCGAGTGAATCAGCATGGAAGTAGAAGTACGCACCTGTGGATTGAAGCTTTCATCCGATTCATCTCAGTTGAAACGCGATTAGAAACATTCTGTGGAACAAGATGTTAGTGCTGATTTGGTGTGTATCGAGTGATCAGCTGACTGGCAGATAATTGATGATAAATTGAATTGAATAATTTACGTGAATCATCCCTCTGATCAAACTTGTGAACAAGGCGACTTCTCAAAATCCGCAAGAAGTGTGGTGAGGGTGATAGGAAAGAGTTTCGATATGTGCCCATATCCATTGTTTACACGTAAAATGGCAATGAATGAAAAAGTTTAAAAGGGAATGGCTTGTGTTTCTCCAAAAAACTGGCGATGTATTTTGTGTCCATGGGCAAGCCAGTTCAGCAAGCAGTCTGCACTTGTTTACAAGTGGGTTAGTGACTGGCAAAACTTGCCAGCCGTAGAGTTGCTTGAAAATGAAAGTAGTAAAAAGAGCATAAAAACTCAGTCTGCTTGGGTGTAAGGAAAGTTGCAGCAAGTCGAATGTGATTCCACTTTGGCTTGCAAGTAGTAGGAAAAAATATTGGAGAGAAGTTCTGTTGCGCATAGTTGAAACAACTAAAATTTTTGACATCAAAGAGGTCTTCCCTCTGCAGAAGTAGTGATGAAAGAATTTGGCTTCTGGCAACAATGGTAATTAACCTTGGAGTACTTTAGAACTCTAGCAAATTTGAACGCTCTTCTTGCACAGCATCTGGGTAAGTATGGTGCTGTAGGTAGTGAAAGACTTCAATATCTTTCTCAAAAACGATTTCTGATGACAATGATCAATCTGATGGCTGAAGAAATTCCGCTCAGTTATCATAAGTGAAGTGAAACAAGCCAAATACTTATTCCAGTTAGTGTTTATTCCACAGCCGTACGTTAGTCATCTGACCAACTTACATTCATAGTTTCGTTATGTAAAACGTCGGGTAAACCTGGTTGAGCGATTTTCTGAAGTTTCATAGACATACATGAGCGCCATGGTGCATGAAGAGCATAGCCTGCAAACTGTTGTACAATTAATGAAGATGTTGGTCTTAATTTGCGTGACATGAGAGGCCAGAGTTATGACAATGCTGCCAATTGTCTGGCATTTACACTGGTCTCAGCCGAATAAGCTATGAATCCCCTGGCATATTATGTCCCTTTTTGCAGGTCCACTCCTTGAACTTGTAGGAACATCAAGCTGCCAGCAGTTGCCTTGCGTCTGTTTCATATTTTCAGTTTTTTTTACAAAGCTTATATAACTTCTTCTCAGCCCGTCTCACAATATAGATGGGATTCACTTGAAAAGCCCGCACTACCAGCTGCAGGTATTTGTACTGAAATCCTAATCAGAAACTCGCTGGAGTGGCATTGGCTGATGCTGTTAGAAGCAGTGTTTTTAACATTACGGCATGAAGATAAAGTCAGCACTGGAGAACATATGTTCTACAGCGGACAACTGTGGCTACAAAGCTTGAAGGTGAAGGTCTCAAAAAAAATGGAATCATTTGAAACAGCACTTCTTACTGTAATAGGTATAAGATTTTGACAAGGTTTAATGGGCAACCAGATTATCACTTCAAAAAGTTGAGACTGACGCTTCTGTCAGTTGTGAACTCTGTATGAGAGTTTGATCTCCAGCATCTCTCTAAATGAAACAGCGTCAGTTTTGATGGAAATAGAAAGATCAGGCGAGGACTTTTTTCTGAGCCTATCTACACAGAATACAACAAAAAAGAGAAAAATATTCTTCTGAATGAATGCCAGTTGGATAGAAACTCATCTTGTCACGTCAGAGTTCATGGTGGACATTTTTACACAATATTAGAGTTGCCTTAGGAATGAATTAGAGCGCAGAGTGAATAGTCAAGCAAATAAAGACGCTGTTTCGCTTTTTACAGAGTAGACAGTAATGAACTAGATGACCTCAAAGCTCACTGGAACTCCTTGTCAGTAACCTATTCCAGTTTGACCTGGAAGGCAATCTGTTTTAGAATGATTTTTTGGCAGTTTAAAGACTTTTGTTCTTCTGAATCTGACAGGTCAAGACATTTCCCACTTTGTTGAGGTCTAAAGATGGTATTTGAAACTGCCTTTCCAAACATTAGTATCGTTGGTAAGAATGTTCGCTTATCATCCCCATTTACAAACTGTCAAGGAAGGAGGTCTTTCTCATAACTCTATCTTGGGTGAAAGAATCACCTGTGATCACTTTGGGACACCAGATTAACTCACTTTCCCATTACTATACAATGAAATCTGACTCCTCCAATCCCTTGACACAAACAGTATCATTGACAAATTTGCCATAGAAAAAGCAGGAAATGTTCATTTTGAACTTCACAATAGTTGGGCTTGCAAAATTTATTATGTTCAGTTTCATTGTATTTTTTCCATTATTCCTATGTGTAAGATGTACATGATATGGAACTTTATTTACTTTGATGTATTTGATGTACTTGGATATGGAACCAATTTGATTGAATTATTGATGTGTTACATTATGTTAGTATTCCTTTTTTTTTTTAACTTACAATATACGATATATATATATATATATATATATATATATATATATATATATAATATTATTATAATAAAAAAAATGGGGGGGGGGGGGGCACTGATCAGGTTTGGCCTAGGGCCCCAAGCAGTAAATCCGGCCCTGCACACAGGCCAAGCTCAACATTGAACCAGAAGAAAAGGAATTATACCAAATGAGATACATTTTTAACGTACTAAAAACACATGGACATTGCAGTTTTTTAAAGTGCGTTAAGACAACCTCGAAGCTGACGGATGCCTCAAGGTATGTACACTTGCCTGCAAAGCTGTCTAGCGCTGGGTTTGAAATCTTGGCCCAGATAGAACTGTCATCCCGATGTTTCTCTCGGACTGGGTGAATCATCAATGTGTGCGCCGTCCCTCAGATGGACCATTTTGGAAAACGTGTTCATAGTGGGCTCTGTCCACAATCCAGTGCCTGCCGCAATGGGAAGCGGTGCCATAGGATAGTCAATTACATCAAGAGCTGTCTGTGTCGTGTGCGACTAGAGGATTTCTGTTCTGGGGAATGGATGGATACTGGGCTGATATGGGGCAATGGCCGCTATCCTGTCATCAGAGGTACATGCTTGGGGTTTAACGTGCGGTCGAAGGGGTGGGGGGAAGAAGTCAACACAGAAGGCGGAAGGCAGAAGGAAGGGCGAAGAAGGCGGAAGTCACATGCAGAATGCAGTCCACAACCAAGCTTGCCAACCTGGGGCTTGGAAAGGTCGGGGGTGCTCGCGGTCAGGTGGGCTTTGTGGGCACTGCCGGGCCATGATCCTATTTGGTTAACTCATTACATCGGGGGAAGTCCAGAGCTGTCGGCTTCCCTCGTGATGGCCCCGTCTCTGGAGGGCCCCTTCCCAACGCAGCCCCCGGGTTGGGGGCAGGGGGGGGGATGGTAGCTTTGGGGTTTTTCCTTTGTTTAACCCCTGATTTCCTATTTCTTTCCTTTATTTCCATAGATGGACAGAATCATCGAAGTGTTCCTGTGCCTTCATGTTTGCCGGACGCAGTATTAGCCAGTTGTTGATTCCAGTATTGAAAGGAAAAAAGGCCCCTTTCTAAAGCTTTTGTTTTCGGTTGTCTGTTCCTTGGTTGCTTTGGGGCAGGTGGGGGTTGCTTTGTTTGCTTCCAGTTGTCTATGGTGTCTGGGGTGGCAGCCAAGGCACAGAAGGCTCTAGTGACGTCATCAAAGGCTCGTTGATCAAAGCTGTGGCAAGATGAACTGCATCATTGTCAGCATCGTGCTCAC
>CM068953.1:158801287-158815110 GCA_035128595.1 Eptatretus atami
TCACAGCGAAGGGTGCACGTGGCTCAGATTTCCCTCAGGAATAAGCAGAAAATAAGAGTAGAAATGAAGTTAATGATGTAAGCAAACCTAGCTAGCTGGTTACCGCAACGCACATCACGTTCTCCTGCTAGAGAAAAGGGAAGGGACTATCTAAACATATATTAATGGAATAACTGTCTTGGGACCACTAAATGCTGGAGGCATGCGGTTCCAAGAACCGCAAAACTATATATATATATATATATATATATATATATATATATATATACACCTCTGTCGAAATCAGTGTGGTCTTCGATGTACACAGGCAGCAGCATGGCATCTCAGTTGCGGGGGAAATTTAGGCTGCTTCTGTGGATTTAGTTGGCCATCCGCCGCGCTGCAGGTCAGTCTGTGCCGTACTGGATGGAGTTATTCTTCAACAATAACAACATAATGGAAGACTTCACATAGGCAACAGCACAACACTTCAGTCACATAATGTAGCTCTTCATCGAGATGTCTGGCTGTATCACCTTGTTCTCCATCTGACAGTAAGTTATAATAGATTATAATACATTCAACAAGTGTAGAGAATGTGGAATTAATATATATATATATATATATATATAATAATATATATATTATATAATATATTATAGTATATATATATATATATTCCAGTGTGGTATGCTTACATATTGTAAGCAATAACGAACCATGCTTCGTACGTTGGTACATAATAAATAGCAGCAGTTGCACAATGACCTCCCATTGTCCCCATTGTCTCGGGTCACTCTCAGCAGTGAGCACAAGGCTGCACTTATTTTCAGATATTTCCATTTAGGGCATGTTCCTACGGTTCTGTGATTTCATTTTCCCGGTGTATTGGCTTCAATGTCCTTCAGCACACGAAATTTCAGCTTTCTATGTCACCCTGGAAGGGACCGAACATTAATATCAGTCAGTCAGTGAATGAGTCATTGGTTGGAATGAACTTTATATACTATATAAGCTATTTGCTCATCCCTTAAATGAGGCCTTCATAATCGCTTAACTCCAAATTGATTGTGTTACATGTGTACAGCATATAGATCTGTAGATATACAAGTAGGTACAGTGTAAACAGGCCCTTACCAGTCACGGTTTGTGTCACTGTCAATAGCTGCAGGTTGTGCAAGGCATGATTTTTTTGCTGGGAATTAGGTCAGAATCCTGAGTTTACCATTGAGGAAATTTTCTAATATCCATTGCCATCATTAGATGAGCTTATTACCGTGAACACAGACTTTAGTCTCCCATCAATCTTGAAGCAAGCCAAAGGCCGATTCTTACAAAATCACAAACTGTCCTCAGGGCATAAGACAAACTTTGCCACAATGGGCCCCCGATCAATCATAGACCCAAGGGTACTTCAATAAACTGATGATACATCATTGCTCCCTTGTGATAAAGTCTGGCTACGGACCCACCCAGATTCGTCATTTATTACAATAAATTAACAAAGTTATTGTCTATGATTTTGAAGTTTATCAGCAATCCTTTGTTAAAAATAAAAAATAAAATACATTAAATGAGTAAACGCTGAGGTGCTGAAAAAAAAGTGGGTAAACACCATCTGCGTGCGTTTATGCAGGACTACAGCACAGGAAGAGAAGGAAGATGAAGAATGAAACCAATACATCACCGTATTTCTTCAATCCACTGTTGCTTAGCACTTGGTGCATTCAGAAAACGATAAATGCTGCAGGTACGACTCTCCGATTGGTGATTACAATCTGGAATGAAAGACTGTACAATCTTCACAAAGCTACTGTCGCCATGTTCTACGAGTGCAACACCAGGCCGTGCATTGGCATACCAGCCAGAAGTCATCGCCTCAGTGTGTTTAGTGGTGTCCTAATTTTTAAATCTGATTAAATTTTTTATTATTATGGCGTGTGTGCAATAAACAACAGAGAATGTCACTTTCTTCCATGGTAATCATTGTAATTACTTCAGCCATTATTGTGGTTTGCACAATGATATTCATCAACATTTTGAGGATGACCAATTCAGCGATTTTGCAATCTCTCGATCTGGTACTTTAGCGATGTCTTTTCACATATCTTTCATTCTTGTTAGTTATGAACGTTTGAGAATAAAAGGGATGGCTTTTAAATGCTTACGACTTCACTCTGTAGTAGTTTTTAAGCACATCATTTTGTATATATTTGAATGGCAGCCATTTTTCCCATGCCATCCCTCCATGTGGAGAACGACCGTACTCCATGATACAACTTCAACTGTGGTGCCTGTCCGTGCATTAGTGCATTCCCATGTCCGGCTGTCTCCAGTTCCAAGTGGCCACTTCCCACCCTACGTTTGAAAAGCTCCACACACAGGCAGGGCCGGATTTTTCAATAGGCAACATAGGCCATTGTCCTAGGGCCCACCAGTAACTGGGGGCCCACCGGGGACTTGTGGGTTCTCTGATCGGCCAAGGAGTAGGCTAGTAGGCCCTATAGTAAAATGAATAAAATAAAATAACGTAACGAAAAATATAACACTACATTTTTAAATGCCCGTTTCCCACCATCTGTCTATCTGTAGATTATATACATTACGTGTTGTATTTAGTGGACTTCATTGTTATATCACGTGTGTTTTTGTGTTCTTATTTTGTGATATTGATATCTCTTATACTAGACTTGAACTAATTTATTATTACTTTATGCTTACAGATTATTCTTGGAATCTTGGGCCCCCCCCCCCATTTTTTTTATTATATTATATAATATATATATATATATATATATATATATATATATATATATCGTAATATTGTAATGTTAAAAAAAGAATTACAACATAATGTAACACATCAATAATTTCAATCAAATTGGTTCCATATCAAGTACATCAAAGTACATCAAAGTAAATAAAGTTCCATATCATGTACATCTTACACATAGGAATAATGGAAAAATACAATGAAACTGAAGCATAATAAATTTTGCAAGCCAACTATGTGAAGTTCAAAATGACATTTTCCTGCTTTTTTCTATGGCAAATTTGTCAATGATACTGTTTGTGTCAAGGGATTGTAGGAGGTCAGATTCAAGTTATAGTAATGAAAGTGAGTTTAATCTGGTTGTCCCAAAGTTGATCAGGTGATTCTTCACCCGAGATAGAGTAGAGAAAGACCTCTCTCTCCTTGACAGTTTGTAATGGGATGGTAAGGAACATTCTTACCAAGATACTAATGTTTGGAAAGGCATTGTCAAAATACCATCTTTAGACCTCAACAAAGTGGAAATGTCTGACCTGTCAGATTCAGAAGACAAAATGTCTTTAAACTGCAAAAAATCATCTAAAACAGATGCTTCCAGGTCACTGGAATAGGTACTGACAAGGAGTTCCAGTTGAGCTTTGAGGTCATCATAGTTCAGTTATACTGTCATACTCTGTTAAAGCGAACAGCTTCTTTATTTCTGAATAGGCATTCACTCTGCGCTCTAATTCATTCCTAAGGCAATCTAATATTGTGTAAAAATTGTCCCACCATGAACTTCTGACGTGGATCAAGATGAGTTTCTATCCCAACTGATTCATCAAAGAATTTTTTTCTCTTTTTTGTTGTATCTGTGTAGATAGGCTCAGAAAAAGTCCTGCCTGATCTTCTATTTCATCAAACTGACGCTGTTCATTTCAGAGATGGGAGATCAAATCTCATACAGGTTCACAACTGACAGAAGGTCAGTCTCAACTTTTTGAAGTGATAACTGGTTGCATTAAACCTTGTCAAAATCTTATACCATATTACAGTAAGAAGTGCTGTTTCAAATGATTCCATTTGTTTTGAGACCTTCACCTTCAAGCTTTGTAGCCACAGTTTGCCGCTGTAGACATATGTTCTCCAGTGCTGACTTTATCTCATGGTATTAAAAAACACTGCTTTAACAGCATCAGCCTGCACTCCAGCGAGTTTCTGATAGGGATTTCAGTACAATCCCTGCAGCTGGTAGTGCGGCTTTCAAGTGATCCCATCTATATGTGGAGGCTGAGAAGAGTTATATAAGGCTTGTAAAAAACTGAAATATGAAACAGACCAAGGCAACTGCTGGCAGTGATGTCCTACAAGGTTCAAGGAGTGACCTGCAAAAGGGACATAATATGCCAGGGGATTCATAGCCTTTATTCTGGCTTGGAGACCAGTGTAAATGCCAGACATATTGGCAGCATTTTCATAACCTGGCCTCTCATGTCCGCAAATAAGACCAACATCTTCGATTAATTGTACAACAGTTGAGGCTATGCTCTCTGCACCATGGTCATGTATGTCTATGAACTTCAGAAATCGCTCAACAGGTTTACGTCAGTTTTACATAACGAACTATGAATGTAAGTTGGTCAGTATGACTAACGTCCGGTGTGGAATAAACACTAACTGAATAATATTGGCTTGTTTCACTTCACTTATGATAACTGAGGAATTTCTTCAGCCATAGATTGATCATGTCATCAGAAATCGTTTTGAGAGATATGAAGTCTTTCCACTACCTACAGCACATACTTACCCAGATGCTGTGCAAGAAGAGGGTCAAATTTTGCTAAGTTTCTAGTACTCCAAGGTAATTACCATTGTTGCAGAGCCAATTCTTTCATCACTACTTCTGAGAGGAAGACCTCTTGATGTCAAAAATTTTAGTGTTTCAACTATGCGCAACAGAACTTCTCTCCAATATTTTTTCTCTACTACTTGCAAAGCCAAAGGTGGAATCAATTCGACTTGCTGCAACTGTCCTTACACCCCAAGCAGTAACTGAGTTTTTTATGCTCTTTCTACTTTCATGTTCAGCAACTCTACGCTGGCAGTTTTTCAGTCACTAAACCCACTTGTAAGCAATGAGACTTGCTTGCTGACGGCTTGCATGGAACACAAAATACATCGCCAGTTTTTGGAGAATACACAAGCCATTCCCTTTTAACTTTTTCATCATTTGCCATTTTAGTGTAAACAAGGATATGGGCACATATCGAACTCTTTCCTTATCACCCTCACCCACACTTCTTGCGGATTTTGAGAAGTCCCTTGTTCACAGTTTTGATCAAGAGGATGATTCTACTAAATATTCAATCAATTTATCATCAATTATCTGCCATTCAGTGGATCACTCGATACACACAAATCAGCACTAACATCTTGTTCCACAGAATGTTTCTTATCGGTCAACTGAGATGAATCGGATGAAGCTTCAATCACAGGTGGTACTTCTACTTCCATTGCTGATTCACTCGATATCTGTGACTGTGACTCAGCTGACCTTGCTTCGTCGTGGTCATCACCTGGGAGTTTACCGTCACCGGTACTAGGCTCTGAATCTTCTTTTGGTTTTGGTTTTAAAAGGTTGTCAGCTTTGGAAGTGATTGGAGTGTGCAGCTTTGGTTTCTTTTAACTTTCTCTTTTGTGAGCCACTCGTATATTTCTTCTGGGAGACATAATTAATCTATCTCATGAGAATCCCCAAGATTCCAAGAATAATCTGTAAGCATAAAGTAATAATAAATTAGTTCAAGTCTAGTATAAGAGATATCAATATCACAAAATAAGAACACAAAAACACACGTGATATAACAATGAAGTCCACTAAATACAACACGTAATGTATATAATCTACAGATAGATAGACAGATGGTGGGAAACGGGCATTTAAAAATGTAGTGTTATATTTTCGTTACGTTATTTTATTTTATTCATTTTACTATAGGGCCTACTAGCCTACTCCTTGGCCGATCAGAGAACCCACAAGTCCCCGGTGGGCCCCAGTTACTGGTGGGCCCTAGGACAATGGCCTATTTGCCTATTGAAAAATCCGGCTTTTCAAAACGTAGGGTGGGAAGTGGCCACTTGGAATGGAGACAGCCGGACATGGGAATGCACTAATGCACGGACAGGCACCACAGTTGAAGTTTATCATGGAGTACGGTCGTTCTCCACATGGAGGATGGCATGGGAAAAATGGCTGCCATTCAAATATATACAAAATGATGTGCTTAAAAACTACTACAGAGTGAGTCGTAAGCATTTAAAAGCAATCCCTTTTATTCTCAAAGTTCATAACAACAAGAATGAAAGATATGTGAAAAGACATCGCTAAAGTACCAGATCGAGAGATTGCAAAATCGCTGAATTGTTCATCCTCAAAATGTTGATGAATATCATTGTGCAAACACAATAATGGCTGAAGTAATTACAATGATTACCATGGAGAAAGTGACATTCTCTGTTGTTTATTGCAACACACCATAATAATAAAAAATTTAATCAGATTTAAAATTAGGACACCACTAAACACACTGAGGCGATGACTTCTGGCTGGTATGCCAATGCACGGCCTGGTGTTCACTCGTAGAACATGGACAGTAGCTTTGTGAAGATTGTACAGTCTTTCATTCCAGATTGTAATCACCAATCGGAGAGTCGTACCTGCAGCATTTATCGTTTTCTGAATGCACCAAGTGCTAAGCAACAGTGGATTGAAGAAATACGGTGATGTATTGGTTTCATTCTTCATCTTCCTTCTCTTCCTGTGCTGTAGTCCTGCATAAACGCACGCAGATGGTGTTTACCCACTTTTTTTTCAGCACCTCAGCGTTTACTCATTTAATGTATTTTTTTTTATATTTTTAACAAAGGATGCTGATAAACTTCAAAATCATAGACAATAACTTTGTTAATTTATTGTAATAAATAACGACATGGGTGGGTCCGTAGCCAGACTTTATCACAAGGGAGCAATGATGTATCATCAGTTTATTGAAGTACCCTTGGGTCTATGATTGATCGGGGCCCATTGTGGCAAAGTTTTGTCTTATGCCCTGAGGACAGTTTGTGATTTTGTAAGAATCGGCCTTTGGCTTGCTTCAAGATTGATGGGGACTAAAGTCTGTGTTCACGGTAATAAGCTCATCTAATGATGGCAATGGATATTAGAAAATTTCCTCAATGGTAAACTCAGGATTCGACCTAATTCCCAGCAAAAAAATCATGCCTTGCACAACCTGCAGCTATTGACAGTGACACAAACCGTGACTGGTAAGGGCCTGTTTACACTGTACCTACTTGTATATCTACAGATCTATATGCTGTACACATGTAACACAATCAATTTGGAGTTAAGCGATTATGAAGGCCTCATTTAAGGGATGAGCAAATAGCTTATATAGTATATAAAGTTCATTCCAACCAATGACTCATTCACTGACTGACTGATATTAATGTTCGGTCCCTTCCAGGGTGACATAGAAAGCTGAAATTTCGTGTGCTGAAGGACATTGAAGCCAATACACGGGAAAATGAAATCACAGAACCGTAGGAACATGCCCTAAATGGAAATATCTGAAAATAAGTGCAGCCTTGTGCTCACTGCTGAGAGTGACCCGAGACAATGGGGACAATGGGAGGTCATTGTGCAACTGCTGTATTTATTATGTACCAACGTACGAAGCATGGTTCGTTATTGCTTAAATATGTAAGCATACCACACTGGAATATATATATATATATATATATATATATATATATATATATATATATATATATTTTAAATTCCACATTCTCTACACTTGTTGAATGTATTATAATCTATTATAACTTACTGTCAGATGGAGAACAAGGTGATACAGCCAGACATCTCGATGAAGAGCTACATTATGTGACTGAAGTGTTGTGCTGTTGCCTATGTGAAGTCTTCCATTATGTTGTTATTGTTGAAGAATAACTCCATCCAGTACGGCACAGACTGACCTGCAGCGCGGCGATGGCCAACTAAATCCACAGAAGCAGCCTAAATTTCCCCCGCAACTGAGATGCCATGCTGCTGCCTGTGTACATCGAAGACCACACTGATTTCGACAGAGGTGTATATATATATATATATATATATATATATAATATATAGTTTTGCGGTTCTTGGAACCGCATGCCTCCAGCATTTAGTGGTCCAAGACAGTTATTCCATTAATATATGTTTAGATAGTCCCTTCCCTTTTCTCTAGCAGAAGAACGTGATGTGCGTTGCGGTAACCAGCTAGCTAGGTTTGCTTACATCATTAACTTCATTTCTACTCTTATTTTCTGCTTATTCCTGAGGGAAATCTGAGCCACGTGCACCCTTCGCTGTGAGATGGGTCCTCAGCAAAGGCCAAGCAGGCATTACACTGGACAACCCTCCGTAGAAATCACAGCCTGCCAAATGCACGCGCAGCGGTAATTTCCACCCAATGGACAGAAAGCACACTCAACATGACGCCCACGCTGCACGGAACACGTACGAGGAGACGGAAGAAACAGCACCTTAATGCTGGCAACTTTCAGTACACACGCACCTGCGAAGATACAGCGATACTTCAAACTAACTTCTGTGGGGAGAGGCATAGAAAGGGCGCTCAAACACCACATGAGCATCGACAGCACGAGCTCCCGTCCTCGAGCGATCCCTCAATCGAGGCCGATAATGGAATGGCAACCCCACGCCATGTGTGGTGGGATGCGAGTGTGCAAGGCACAAGCGGCGCGTACTTTTAAACCCATTTCTCGACTAATTATATCAATTGGGTTTCGCCCCGCGCACATGGTAGCAGAATCTGGTGAGCGCGAGCGCTGACCACGTGGGCCATGGCAGATCTGCACATACTGCGCGAAACATGCATGAATTTATCCTTACACTTTACCGTCGGTCCTTGCTGGCGGCCATGGATGTTCCCCACAGACGGCGGACGTTTCCCCGCCTCTCCGGCCAGCGCAGCCGCGTTCAGGCAGAGGCTTGTGTGCAGTCCGGATCGCTCGGGCCACGTGATGCATCACGGAGCAGGCACATTGACAAGCGTGGGTCGGGGGTGCCCAAACGGGTAAGTGGGAACAATGCTACTCTCGGCCAGTCCTCAGGGCATGGCCCGGTGGTTCGTGCAAGGCAATTCATAATGCGGAGTTCGGTGTGAGCGATTCATATCATGTCGTGAGATCGGAGCAAGACATTTTTACGGCTTGGAGTCATCTTGCGGAAGTGGAATGTTGCGGTTTGCGGCCGTGACATGCAGGGGCCGGGGCCATCGGAGTGCCTGATTCGGGTGACGACACAGCACTTCGGGGTGGCCCCCCCGTCCTGCGCCGCGGGGCTATAAAGGTCTGAGCGGAGCCTTCGATCTTGCTCTGCCCTACCTCACCTCCCGCTCAAGCTGGACTTCGACATCCTCGACTCTGCCCTCCTTCGACTTCCATGCACACTGGACCGCTTCCTGCCGTCATCACTTGGACTCGCGCCTCCTGTCGGCATCGCCTGGATCCCGCCCTCTCCAGCCAAGTCTCTCCTTCACGCCGACAGTCTCATCTCCTCTCCAGGCCGACGCTAGCTACACGAAGCCCCCGCGAAGCAAGAGACGATGCAACAGCTGTCAGGGAGCATCCACACCACGGAGCATCCCCCCAAATGTATTGGTGGCACGTTCGAGCAAGCGTGCAGAGGTACTGAGAGACAGTAGCCTCAACTCCTCTCCTGTCTTGCTGCAATACCTCCTCTTCATCGGGTTTTTCTCTGTGTGTGTGTGTGTGTGTGTGTGTGTGTGTGTGTCCTGGTGCCTATCCACATAGGTCAGACTACATAAGATTATTATTATTATTGTTATTATTTCACGTTAAGTCTGCTCTTTGTCCCTTTTGTAAGGTGCTTGTTTATTGTCGCACCACACCTTTCTTCCACATCTCTGCTTGCAACACCCAATAAATCTATTGATCATACCACATACCTTTCCTCACCTGCTTGTTAATAATTTATTAATAGAAATGTTGCCAGCTCGTTTTTGTCTTTTCTTTCATTGATCCAGCATGGTTCGAATCCTAGCTTAGCCGGGACTTTATTCCCAACGATCCGTTCTTCTTAGCCGGTACGTCCTTGGCAGTGTCGCTCGACTGCATCCGATCCAGTCTGGTAAAGTGATCCGGTTCGGAGAAGGCGTACCGAGGGCGTGTTCCCCGGTAATTAAATCACGTGATTAATTAGGTAACCGGTTAACCCAAAGACAGGAGGACCCTAGGTCACGTAGTTGAGTTTATTGGCGTCCACGGTCGGTTAGCGATCCGCCGTGTCACGGAATTATCTGTGTGCGACGGCCTACAATTCCGGGGAGTCTGGTGGAGCCGAGATAGCTCCCCCCCCCTTGGTCTTCTCACCCGACCTCCGGCCCGCAACATATATATATAATGTATATATATATTATATGTGTATATATATATATATATATGAGCGAGAGAGGTGGGGGAGCTATGCTTCCCGCACCTTCCCGTGCTCTGCACACCTGGGGCCTCTGGCCGGGGGACGCTCCTTGCAATGGCTTAGCCTTCAATTTTGGCTGCTTCCCAGCCTCAAATTACATTTGTATAGTTTACCCACATAATTTTTTATCGCCACAACACTGGTCTCTTCCCTTTTCATGGGTGATGTCTAACATTACCAAGCTTCTGCCTTGCCTTGACCATGATACTCCTGCTCGTCCCCCTGACCTCAGCCAACTCTCTCCACTCTCCAACCACCCCTACATTATTGATATCACTCCTCACACAATCTTCCCATCTCAATTCCAATCCAAATTTTGTTTTTGCAATTTGAGTCATCCAAAAATCTATGAATTTATTTAAAAATTATGTTTTTTCTTACTGAAGGCAATGGTCTTAATTTATTGAAATATATGAAGTAACCCTGGAATTTTCACCAATATGTTTTATAGCTGTTGTTCTATGCAAAGAAAGTTCGTTTCATTCAAGCTGGTGAAACAATGAGCTTTGATAAAAATGGAGATCCTCCAGCGATCTACGACCTGATCATCTGGTTGCCTCGAGGAGCATTGGGAATTGAATTCTCTGTGGTTGGTTCATTCAACTCTTCAGTTCCTCCAGAACTGCAACTGCACATTGATACTGATAAGATCCTGTGGAATGGCAAAAAGAAAGGGAGGTGATATTCTTTATAATATATCAATAACATAATATTTATTTCTGTGTTGTTGATGTTTTGTCACAATGTCACAATCTCAATCATGCTTAGGAAAAGGCTATACGGCCCATCTCATCCACACTACAAACTCCCTGCAGCACTTCATGGATTTTAACAGTGCATTCTGAAATTGGTCCAAGTTTGGGTGGGGTGGGGTTGTTGGAGATGCATGTACATAAACTGATAAGGAGGAAGGGAGAAGTGGGAAAAGGGAAAGAGCAAAGTGTGGGAGGATAATGGTGAGGAGTTACATGGCGCAACCCTTCACAAGATCACAGAGATGGTTGTTTTTATGGGGGAGGGGGGGCAGGGGAAGCACAATTGAGTGGGGGTTGAATTCGCTGTGCAAACAACATGTTCACACTTGATAAACCAAACAATCTTTGAGATCACAAGAGTGAGATTGGTGCTAGTCAAATGCAGTGCATCAGATTGCATTTCGTTCCTTGAGTGAGGCATTATGCCAGGAAAGATGAAAGAAGTGTCATCACCAATCAATTCAATGGTTAGATCCGTTCAATATCATAAAAGCCGTGAAGGCCAAGAAGGGATTCAAAGTGACTTACAAGGCAATGGCAGTGGCCAAAGACTCTAAAAGGAAGTACCTCTACCAAGTCTTGTTGCAGAGCTGGATCCGCTGCAGTAAACTGCACCTGCCAGGCTCGGGAGGGAGGGTCAGCATGCGCTGCATTCGGGATATGGCCTGCACATATTTGAACCTTCATCAGGGATTCCCTTTCGACCTCATCCAACTGAATGGTACCATCCCAGCCAGGTGGATGTTGGCAATCTCAAGATGAAAGATTAATTGAGTAGTTTGCAAACAGGTTGCATAGAGGTGAAAAGGGATCCTGACGAGTTGTGGAGTGCCTTCAAGACTCCAATCCTTGATGTTTCCAGTGGGTGTCTGAACCCATCATCAGGCAAAGAGGAATTTTCTCCCAAGGGCACGGGATACCAGTGTCATAGGACCAGGCTTGATGGCAGAACTGAGCTGTTCATGGAGCCGAGGCGTAAAACTGTACATTCGCTGAGGGCAGACAAGGCCAATGTGTGAGGAATCTGTAAAAGGGTAGAGCTGAATTACCTGTGGTTGAGTGATTCTCGTCCTGCTTATGGAGGGATTCATGCATTGTGCTCCTCCAACCCTGTCCTCAGTGTACTGCGATTACAGCGAAGGGTGGTGAGCTCTTGACAGAGGAGTCTGAAGTAAAGGCCTGCTGGGCCAGTTACTTTGAGCAATTTTACCAGGCTGACTCACCAGCTTTGGGTTGGATATCAGGGGTGTTAACTATCCTTTTGCTGACCCTCCAATCAACTGTGAACATCTTTTGTTTGTGGAAACATAGGCTGCAGTGAACTATTTAAAGGGGGCAAAGCTCCTGGGATTTGTTGCATATATGCTGAGATTCTCAAGACTAGTGGAAATGCTGTTCATGTCATTGCATGCAATGCTGTGCTGTGTTTGGAGCACAGGCATCACCCCAACTGACTGGAAGAGGGCCTTGTTGTGTTCCTCTTTGGAAAGGAAGGGTAATTGCCAGGACTGCAGCAACTACCAAGGGGTGATGCTATTCTCAGTGCTGTGCAAGGTCTTTGCTCAAGTAATTAATCATCGGGTAAGCCACCATATGCTTGAGCACCAGCACCCAGAGTAGTCTGGCTTTACAACAAAGAGCCAGCGATCCTCACTGAACATAGGCGAGAGTTTCAGCAGGGGCTGCTTGCAGCCTATGTTGATCTCTGTAATGCGTTACATTCCATGATGTGGAATCCCCTCAGGATTATATCAGTCTTGTGGTGTGCCAGAAAGCTGAACAATGTGATTTCCGAACTACAAACTCTGGTACTGAGAGTGCTGTGAGGTGTGGTGGTTCCATCTCTGCCTTATTTTCAGTAGATACTGGAGTTCTTTTGTGGTTTGTATTGGCCCCACACTTTTCGTTGCTTGTATGGACTGCATTCTGGGGAGGATGTCAGAGAGATTGAGCTGCGGTGCATTGTTTTGGAATTTCAAGATCTCTCACATTTTATTCACAGATTTTGCAGTTATCTTTTGGAGACTGGACATCCTTATGGGTCCCTCAGTTCACTGAATGAGGAGTTTGAGCCACTGTGATTACCGGTCTCTAGGTTTCAGACAAAGATCCAGGCTCTCATGACATCTTGAATGCTGCTATATTGTCTGTACCTCTCTGTGGTGAGAATGTTGAGGTCAAAGAGAGATTCACTTACCTTGGCAGTGATATGAATGTGTCTGCATGTTTTGAGCAGGAGGTCAATAGACGTCTGTGTTGGACCTGGGGAGTCGTGGATTCACTGGAGCGTGGGGTGTGCACCGTCAGTACCATTGCAGAAGGATGAAAGTCCGAGTCTTTAATTCCTTGGTGCTTCCATTCTTGCTCTAGGATGTGAGACTTGGACTCTGACGAAGGATTCAAGACAACTACTTAACTCCTCCAGTACCAGTCATTTTTAATGGATGTGTTCCAGATAGTGCTAGTCTTAGAGCGAGTGTGCTTACCTCTCAGCCAATCTGCCTTGGTGTGGGGATGCATGGTGTTGATAACTTCTAATATATAAAAGGGGCTTGGTCTCAGCATGCCTGCATCCACCCTACATCCCTGTGTGTATGCGCCTGTCAGGGATACCACTAATCCCTACACAATCAGCAGCGCAGCCTACAACAGTTTGATTAGTTGAGTAGTGAGGATAGATGAGCCAGTTTCAATTGACTTTTAACAAAAACTCTTCTACCTAATCTTCTTCTTCACTGATAATAATGGTGAGTCTCATTCAATCCCGTTTCTCATA
>CM068953.1:158815135-158833153 GCA_035128595.1 Eptatretus atami
AACTGATTCATCAAAGAATTTTTTCTCTTTTTGTTTTTGTGTATCTGTGTAGATAGGCTCAGAAAAAGTCCTAGCCTGATCTTCTATTTCATCAAACTGACACTGTTCATTTCAGAGATGAAGGAGAAAAACTCATACAGGTTCACAACTGACAGAAGGTCAGTCTCAACTTTTGAAGTGATAACTGGTTGCATTAAACCTTGTCAAAATCTTATACCATATTACAGTAAGAAGTGCTGTTTCAAATGATTCCATTTGTTTTTGAGACCTTCACCTTCAAGCTTTGTAGCCACAGTTTGTCCGCTGTAAGAAAATATGTTCTCCAGTGCTGACTATCTCATGGTAATGTAAAAACACTGCTTTAACAGCATCAGCCCTTGCACTCCAGCGAGTATCTGATAGGGATTTCAGTACAATCCCTGCAGCTGGTAGTGCGGCTTTCAAGTGATCCCATCTATATGTGGAGGCTGAGAAGAAGTTATATAAGGCTTGTAAAAAACTGAAATATGAAACAGACACAAGGCAACTGCTGGCAGATGATGTTCCTACAAGGTTCAAGGAGTGACCTGCAAAAGGGACATAATATGCCAGGGGATTCATAGCCTTTATTCTGGCTTGGAGACCAGTGTAAATGCCAGACATATTGGCAGCATTTTCATAACCCTGGCCTCTCATGTCCGCAAATCAAGACCAACATCTTCGATTAATTGTACAACAGTTGAGGCTATGCTCTCTGCACCATGGTCATGTATGTCTATGAACTTCAGAATCGCTCAACAGGTTTACTGTCAGGTTTTACATAACGAACTATGAATGTAAGTTGGTCAGATGACTAACGTCCGGTGTGGAATCAACACTAACTGAATAATATTTGGCTTGTTTCACTTCACTTATGATAACTGAGTGAATTTCTTCAGCCATAAGATTGATCATGTCATCAGAAATCGTTCTTGAGAGATATGAAGTCTTTCCACTACCTACAGCACGTACTTACTCAGATGCTGTGCAAGAAGAGGGTCAAATTTTGCTAAGTGTTCTAGTACTCCAAGGTAATTACCATTGTTGCTAGAGCCAATTCTTTCATCACTACTTCTGAGAGGAAGACCTCTTGATGTCAAAATTTTAGTGTTTCAACTATGCGCAACAGAACTTCTCTCCAATATTTTCTTCTACTACTTGCAAAGCCAAAGTGGAATCAATTCGACTTGCTGCAACTGTCCTTACACCCCAAGCAGTAACTGAGTTTTTTATGCTCTTTACTACTTTCATGTTCAGCAACTCTACGCTGGCAGGTTTTCCAGTCACTAAACCCACTTGTAAGCAATGAGACTTGCTTGCTGAACGGCTTGCATGGAACACAAAATACATCGCCAGTTTTTGGAGAATACACAAGCCATTCCCTTTTAACTTTTTCATCATTTGCCATTTATGTGTAAACAAGGATATGGGCACATATCGAATCTTTCCTTATCACCCTCACCCACACTTCTTGCGGATTTTGAGAAGTCACCTTGTTCACAGTTTTGATCAGAGGATGATTTACTAAATATTCAATCAATGATCATCAATATCTGCCATCAGTTGGATCACTCGATACACACAAATCAGCACTAACATCTTGTTCCACAGAATGTTTCTTATCGGTCAACTGAGATGAATCGGATGAAGCTTCAATCACAGGTGGTACTTCTACTTCCATGCTGATTCACTCGATATCTGTGACTGTGACTCAGCTGACCTTGCTTCGTCGTGGTCATCACCTGGGAGTTTACCGTCACCGTACTAGGCTCTGAATCTTCTTTTGGTTTTGGTTTTAAAAAGGTTGTCAGCTTTGGAAGTGATTGGAGTTGTGCAGCTTTGGTTTCTTTTAACTTTCTCTTTTTGAGCCACTCGTATATTTCTTCTGGGACGACATAATTAATCTATCTCATGAGAATCCCCAAAGATGGCACTGATAAGGTTTGGCCTAGGGCCCACAAGCAAGTAAATCCAGCCCTGCACACAGGCAAAGCTCAACATTGAACCAGAAGAAAAGGATTATACCAAATGAGATACATTTTTAACGTATAAAAACAACATGGAATTGCAGTTTTTTAAAAAGTGCGTTAAGACACGACTCGAGCTGACAGGATGGCCTCAAGGTATGTACACTTGCCTCAAAGCTGTGTAGCCTGGGTTTGAATCTTGGCCCAGATAGAAACTGTCATCCCGATGTTTCTCGGACTGGGTGAATCATCAATGTGTGCGCCGTCCCTCAGATGGACATTTTGAAAACATGTTCAGTGGGCTCTGTCCACATCCAGTGCCTTGCCGCAAATGGAAGCGTGCCATAAGGATAGTCAATTACATCAAGACTGTCCTGTGTCGTGTGCGACCTAGAGGATTCTGTTCTGGGGAATGGATGGATACTGGGCTGATATGGGGCATGGCCCTATCCTGTCATCAGAGGTACATGCTTGGGGTTTAACCTGCGGTCGAAGGGGTGGGGGGAAGAAGTCAACACAGAAGGCGGAAGGCAGAAGGAAGGCGAAGAAGGCGGAAGTCACATGCAGATGCAGTCCACAACCAAGCTTGCAACCTGGGCTTGGAAAGGTCGGGGGTGCTCCGGCAGGTGGGCTTGTGGGCACTGCCGGGCCATGATCCTTTTTGGTTAACTCATACATCGGGGGAAGTCCAGAGCTGTCGGCTTCCTCGTGATGCCGCTCTTCTGGGAGGGCCCCTTCCCACGCAGCCCCCGGGTTGGGGGCAGGGGGGGGGATGGTCAGTTGGGTTTCCTTTTGTTTTACCCTGATTTCTATTTTCTTTCCTTATTTCCATAGATGGACAGAATCATCGAAGTGTCCTGTGCCTTCATGTTGCCGGACGCAGTTATTAGCCAGTTGTTGATTCCAGTATTGAAAGGAAAAAAGGCCCCTTCTAAGCTTTTGTTTCGGTTGTCTGTTCCTTGGTTGCTTTGGGGCAGGTGGGGGTTGCTTTGTTTTCTGATTCTTTGTTTGCTGATTTATTGTTGATTTGGCCTTAAGGAGTCTTTTTACCTTTCCTATAATAAAAAAATCTTTGGCCATGAAATGCATTGCCAAGGGATTGTAGCTCTGAGTTCTCTGTGTGCCTCTGTAGGGGTTGTTTTGCACAGTTTCTCATTTCTCCATCTTGTCTGCTTGATATGTCCTTTTGTTTTTCTTGTTTGTCCTAAGTTTTCATTTGCCTTTTCCCTTCCTGCTTTTTTCCAGCCTTCCTCCTGTCTGGTAGGCCTCCCCACCAGGCAGAAGGGGAACCTTGCACTCCACTTTGCTACCTCCTCTCCCTTCCCTCTCCCCACTTCATCCCTGGTGTTGTCTCTGCCCTCCTTATAACCCCAGTATGGCGAGCAGATGCCATAATTGCGTACGCTTTTAGTTTGTTAAAGATGGAGCCATTCTGGCCTGTGAGGCTTTCGGTCGGGAGGTTTAATCAACGCGGTAGACTTTTTCTGCCTGATCTCCTTCGCCCATAGTTTCGCCCTGTCTTTTCAGACAGGGCAGAGACTTGTTGAGTTCTGGCACAGGTGGGCTGCCGTTTAGTCTTCTGGGTCACTGGCAGATTAGGCGGTTGAGGCTCTCTCAACAATTCAGGAGAGAGTTGTACACTTCTACAACAAAAGCGTGGACACCTACAATGTCAAGGTTTGGCTCAGTTGATATGCGGACATCTGTGGCCAAGTACAGCTCGTCCGGAACGGTCTCCGCAGTTGGACGGAACTCGGGAGTACTGAGTTAAGTTGCAGACGAGGGAGGAAGGCATGGTCTCCCATATCCCGAATGGGATTATGGTTGGGATGGACCGGGGTTAAATCATTTACGTGAGACAGCCGAAATTATGTCGTATATGTGGCCAACTCGGCCACTTGGTTAATGGGTGCAAAGTGGATGCCTGCACACAGTGTGGTGAGTTGGGACATTTGAGTGAGTGCTGCACCACACCAGGTTCAGTGCAACCTCTGTGGTGTGCCAGGGTACACCTTCTTCTCGTGCCCACAAAATTATGCAAGGAAGATGCGTGCATCTGTGGATGGGGGTGAGGGGGAGAGTTGCCCCAGGGACAAGTGAGGGACAGAGGGGTGCTGTGCTTGTTGTACCACAGTTGGGGATGAAGGGAGGATGGATGAGAGAAAGGAGGATAAAGGAAAGGAGGAGAAGGAAAAGGAGGAGAAGCATTTCTTGGACAAGAATTTACCAATGTTGTTGCGTTTTGTTTTTTTGAGGGGGAATGTGTAAAAGAGTTTATAAAGAAAGCAAAATACACGTATACAGATGAGTGAGATAATGCACAGACATCAGTGTGTATCACCCACTAAGCTGTACATATAACTGGAGCGATCCTGCAGCACGAGCTTCAGGGGCCAAGCAGCTGCCTTGTTGGAATACCCTTCCCTCGCTAGAGTGTGAGAGGTACAGGCATAGCTGAATGTGATGTGTTAGACTTCATTGGGTTCTGTTGACAGATTGATTCACATTTGCTTCCACATTTCCACTTTTGTTTGTTTTCCTTCGGAGCCTTGTAATGGAGCTACGAAGGTGGCTGACAAAACTGAGAATCTGATTTTAGTCAATCAGAAGTGTCAAGTTGAGTTGGTTTCAGTGCGAGATTTGAATTTCAGATCCTCAATAAAATGGAATGAAAGTGGGGGTGGGGTTTGTTGTTTAAATGACAATGTTTCTTGGACACAGAATCCTTAACAATGTTCATTGTAGACAAAGTCCATAACTATGTTCCTTACAGACAAAGCCTTGAAACATAACACACCAACAAACACCCAATTGCTCGATATCACTGTGAATCACTTTACTGGTGATTATAACAATATATGTTGACATGATAAACATGGAAAAAAAATGACATTAAATGTCATAGCCCCCATTGTTTTAGTAATTCTGCTCGACGGAGTTAAAGGGCTAGCCCATATTTCTTTTTAGCCCCTGTTGAACTTCGTCTGAAATGGGGCTGATGGATTTTGTCTCGATTTTCGTGTCCGTGCGTCCGCAACCATATCTCAGACATGTATGGACAGATTGTATTCATACTTCGCACAAAGACAACACATGATGGTAGACATAAGCACATCATTTTGTTTTGAAATGCGATCAAAGATGGCTGACTTGCAGCGATTTTAGTTGTAAAAAATAAAAACGGTATCAAACACGTCGTCAACTCTTTCTCATGCATGCATGCATTTACTGATCTTGTTTAAACTTGGCACACAGATAATGAATGATGGTTTGCATAGACATGTCATTTTCTTTTGAGATCAGATCCAACATGGTCGACTGGCGTCCATTTTAGTTGTAAAAAAAAAAACCCAATGTTGAACAAGTCCTCAACCATTTCTCGGACAAGCATTTACCGATGTTATTCAAACTTGGCAGACAGAAAACGATTGTTGGCTTACATATGCAAGTCATTTATTTTCGAGATCAGATCCAAGATGGCCGACTGGTGGCCATTTAGTTACTTAAATGTTTCCCCACCCATTTCTCATTCAGGGTCAGATTTTGTTCAAACTTGGCACAAGCGCAGTACATGATGGCATACACGTGCACCTTACTTTATTTTGTGATCTGATGATAGATAGCTAACCGGTAGACTGGCAGCCACTTTAGTTGTAAATACATATGGGCTAGCCCTTTAACTCCGTACAGCAAAATTTCTAAAACAATGGGTACTTTGATGTTTTATGTATTTTTTCCTCATTTTGAGATTGATATAACGTACCCAGAAGAAATCCCCAAGAAGCATAAAGCGCCTGATAAAGAAAGACCAAGAAAAGAAAGGCTTGGTGATTCTCAATCATTTCCCACCACAATTTCATATTCAGTAAACCAACAGAAAAACTTTTAACTAAAGGATATGATAAAGAGAATTATGTTATATATTAAAGGAACTTAAGACAATATTGATCTGCTGGTTTAAGAGTAAAGAAAATTCATAGAATTTTAAGGTTCAAACAAAGTCATTGGTTAAAGACATATGTTGATTTTAACACAGAAAAGAGAACAGAAGCAAAAACACATTTAAAGAAGGACTTTTAGAAATAAATGAATAACACTGTGTTTGGAAAGACTATGGAAAATGTTAGAAATAGACAAAGCATAAGACTTACGACATCATTGGAACAAGCATCTAAATTAATTTATAAACCAAGCTTTCAAAGAGAGGAGGTATTTTCTGAAAGCTTTTGTGTGATTCATATGAATAAAGAGAGTATTGAAATGGAAAAACCAATTTACACATGAACATTAATTCTTGACTTGTCAAAGCTGCTGATGTACGACTACTTTGACAAAAACCAAAAGAAGAAATACGAGGTCCGTCTAAAAAAGTAAACAGCACTGACTTCACAGAAATGTTATTCCAAAAAATATATTGAAATCACAGCTTGTCCCCTTCAAAATAGTTTCCTCCAATCTCACACACTTGTCCATCCTCTTCTTCCACGCTTCGATGCGCCCCCGAAGGCTTCTTCTGGAATCCTCCGGAGCTCCGTAGTCACGGCCATTTTGATGACTCCACATCAGGAAATCGGTCCCTTGATCACCCACTTGAGCTTGGGGAATAGGAAAAAATCACAAGGGGCCAAGTCTGGCGAATACGGGGGTTGCTCCAGAGTTGGCACGTTCCTCTCGGCAATGTGAGCAGGGGTGTTGTCATGGTGGAGCACCCAGGCCTTGTTCTCCCACAGATCCCTCCTCTTGTCCGACTGATCTCAGAGGGCCGGAGGATCTCCTTGTACATGTATTGATTCACTGTTTGACCTGTGTGGTAAAACTCGAAGTGGACGATGCCTTGATGTAAAAAACGTGATGAGCATCACCTTGACCTTTGACTTGACATCCTTGCTGTTTTGGTCTTGTGATGCCGACTTTTCCACTGACACTCTGCCGTTTGGTCTCGGGATCGATTTGAATATCCACGATTCATCGCCAGTAATGACTCTCCCAAGCAGGTCTGGATCGTCCTCGAGGCGCTCGTAATGTCTTGACAGACAGTGACTCTTTGCTCTTTCTGGTCCTCGGACAACAGCTTGGGGACCATATTTGTGCACACTTGCACATTTCGAGATTTTCAGTGATGATGCTCCAGACAGTGTCCTTGTTGATGGAAAGTTCCTCAGCAATCATCCACACCATGAGTCGATGATCTGCG
Source organism: Eptatretus atami (assembly GCA_035128595.1). Classification (NCBI taxonomy): domain Eukaryota; kingdom Metazoa; phylum Chordata; class Myxini; order Myxiniformes; family Myxinidae; genus Eptatretus; species Eptatretus atami. The sequence continues at coordinate 158,822,315 of CM068953.1, forward strand.
CGCACCATCTGCTTCACATGCTCGATGTGTGTCCGCCGTTATACTCATTGAAGGTCTTCCAGACCGTGGATCATCTTTAACCTCCTCCCTCCCTTTTGAACCTCTTGTGCCATTCAAATGCATGTGTACGTGACATCGTTCTTCCCGCAGACTTGCTGCAGCATTGCGAAGGACTCGGAAGGTGTTTTGCCAAGCTTGGCAAGAAACTTCAGATTGGCTCTCTGCTCACGACTCATAGCGCGACGACTCGACTGGAGAACGTGTAAAGCACGACCTGTAAAAAAAAATCACACAATGAGCGCAGTTAACCATCACCAATCACATATATTGCTGGAATGTTGTGAAAGACTGTAACGCAACCCGTTCATTCAAGTTGTGTGAGTGGAGCACACAGCAGGCTCAGTCCCGTTACTTTTTAGACGGACCTTGTGTGATGATGGAGTTAATCTACTTTATTTGGAGACAGACAGCTATATTTTGAAAATCAATACAGAAAATGTTTATCAGGAGATGTCCCAAGACATCAATATTTATGATTCAAGCAATTATAAACCGAGTAGTAGTCTGTTCTGCACACAAAAAAAAGGTTAATGGGAAATTTAAAGATGAGCTTGGTGGAGAAATTATGAAAGAATTGGTGGAGTTGAGAGCAAACACGTCTGCTTCGAAGTATGCTTTCAAATGTGATAAAAAAGTTAAACGGGATAAAGAAAAATGTAATCAGAGAGTATAAACTTGAAGCATGATTACAGCTGCTTAGCTCCTAGGAAAGAAGAATATAGAAAGATGAATACAATAAGAAGTTATAAGCATCAATGACATACAGAAGTAAATAAAAAAGCATGAAGAGCATTTGATGATAAGAGGTATGCTTTAGAAAACGGAATTGACACCGTCCCTTATGGATATAAGTTTTAAGATATATAAGTGTAAAGATTTTTTTAAAAAGATAAGATAAAGTATAAGAGTTAAGATATAAAACTGTCTCCGGTTTTTTCCTGGAATATTCATGATAGAACCAAGAAATAACCAAACAAAAGAGTGGAGAAAATCATAGCCTTAGTATTTAAATGGAAAACATAACGAATGTGGTAAATATCAAAAAGGCCTTAATGAAGAGATAACCAAGGAAAGTGTAAATATAGAATGCAGACTGGGGGCTTTAAAAAAAACTTAATGGATGTCAAAAAATCAATGGAAAAATAATGTACCATAATCTCAAATTGATATGTGGCTTGGGAATATCTCAGAGCAGAACATTGAAGGAGGTTTATCATTTCATCTCCATTCAACAATTATATTTAAGCAAAGAACCAAGTTCCAACATATTGTTATCAACATGCTTGATGGCGTTGAGAATCAAAAGAAAATCAAGCTATTCCCTAAAATAGAACATAAACAGATATACACAGGCTCTCTTTTTGACTTTAGTGTAAAGATGTCGGTATGATAGATTATAAAGAAGTTACAGAATGGTCGGTCGGTCTGTCTGTCTGTCTGTCTGTCTGTCTCTCGCACAACTCGTATAAGAATGCTGGATTTGAGATAAAAGCTCGACAGGAAGTGAACGTGAGTGGGTGACAACGAGCGACAGTGAGTGTCTGTCGAGCAGTTATCTCAGAACCAACATTCTTATACACTTCCGACTCATCCACTTCCAGGACCTGATTCCATTATGGAGACTTAAGGACTGTGGTCTCCTCATTTTCCTCCTCCTTCTCCTTTCCTTTATCCTCCTTTCCCTCCTCCTCCTTTCCCTCATCCATTCTCCCTTCATCCTCAACTGTGGTAAAACAAGCATAGCATCCCTCTATCCCTCACTTGACCCTGGGGAAACTCTCCCCCTCACCCCCATCCACAGATGCACACATCTTCCTTGCATAATTTTGCAGGCAGGAGTCGAAGGTGTGCCCCAGCGCACCACAGAGATTAGACTGAACCGTGGGTGGTGCAGCGCTCACTGAAATGTCGCAAATCGCCACACTGTGTGCAGACATCCACTTTGCACACAGTAACCAAGTGGCTGAGTTGGCCACATTTACGACATAATTTCGGCTGTCCCGCATAAAAGACTTGACCACGGTCCATGCCAACCATAATCCCGTTCGGGAAATGGGAGACCATGCCGTCCTCCCTCATCTGCAACTTTACTCGGTACTGCCGAGTTCCATCCAAATGCTGAGACCGTTCCGGACGAGCCGGACTCGGCCACGGATGTCCGTGTATCGACTGAGCCAAACCTTGACATCGTAGTTGCTCACGCATTTGTTGTGCAAGTGGACGGTCACAACTCTCTCCTGAGTTTTTGAGAGAGGCTCAACTGCCCCATCTGCCAGTGATCCAGAAGACTAAACAGTAGCCCACCAGTGCCAGAACTCAGCAAGTCTCTGCCCTGTCTGAAAAGACAGGTCAAAACCATGGGTGAGGGAGATCAGGAAGAAAAAGTCAAATGCCTTGATTGAACCCCAGCACGCCCAACAAAACCTCCCAACCAAAAGCCTCACAGGCCATAACGGCTCCATCTTTAACAGACTGAAAGCGTACGCAATTATGGCATCTGCCCACGATATTGGGGTTCTGAAGAGGGCAGGCACAACACCAGGGATGAAGGGGGGGAGAGGGAAGGGAGAGGAGGTAGCAAAGTGGAGTGCGAGGTTCCCCTTCTGCCTGGTGGGTGAGGCCTACCAGACAGGAGGAAGGCTGGAAAAAATAGGAAAGGAAAAAGCGAATGAAAACGCAAGACAAATAAGAAAAATAAAAAGACACATCAAGCAGACAAGATGGGGAATGAAAAACCATGCAAAACAACCACAATAGAGGCACACAGAGAACTCAGAGCCGCAATAAGTTGGCAGTGCATTTCGTGGCCAAGCTTTTTTGCCATAAAAAAGGTAAAAAGACTCCTCAAGGCCAAACCATCAATAAATCAGCAAACAAAGAATCAGAAAACAAAGCAACCCCCACCTGCCCCAAAGCAACCAAGGAAAAGACACCCTAAACAATAGCTTGGAAGTGGCCTTTTTTCCTTTCAATACTGGAATCAACAACTGACTGCTAACTGCCTCTGGGAACATGAAGGCACAGGACACTTCGATGACTCTGTCCACCTCTGGAAATAAGGACAGAAAATAGAAATCAAACAAAGGCAAAATCAGGGTAAAACAAAAGGAAACACAACTGCCGATCCCCCCCACCCACCCACCTCCCCGGGGCTGTGCTGGGAAAGGGCCCACCCAGAAGAGCGGCATCACCAGGAAGCCGACTGCTCTGTACTTCCCCCGAAGCATAAGTGAACCAATAAGGATCACGGCCCGGCAGTGCCCGCAAGCACACCTGTCGGAGCACCCCCAACCTTTCTAAGCCCAGGCTGCAAGCTTGGTCGTGGACTGCATCTGCATGTGACTTCCACCTGCTCTCCCCACAGCGGCCCCTTCACCACAGTAAAGCCCAGCTGACTTCACCACTCCAGGGAGGGGTTTACAGCACACCTGATGCATCCTTATGACCAGCACCCCACCCCGTCGCCCACAGGCTGTCGACAAGCATGTACCTCCGATGACAGGACAGGGCCATGCACCCTATCTGCACAGTATCCATCCATTCCCCAGAACAGAATCCTCCAGCTCGCACATGACATAGGACAACCTTGATGCAATTGACTATCCTTATAACATGCTTCCATTTGCGGCAAGGCACTGGATTTGGACAGAGCCCACTGAACACGTTTTCAAAATGTCCATCCGAGAGACAGCAGACACATTGATGATTCACCCATTCTGTGAAACATCAAGATGACAGTTTATAGCTCAGCCAAGATTCAAACCCAGGCAAGACAGCTTAGAGGCAAGTGTGCATACCTCGAAGCCATCCTGTCAGCCTGGGTCGTATCTAAACGGACTTTAAAAAAAACTGCAATTCCATGTTGTATTTATGTGTTAAAAATGTATCTCATTTGGTATAATGCTCTTCTTCTGGTTCAATGTTGAGCTTTGCCTGTGTGTGGAGCTTTTCAAACATAGCGTGCGGAAGCGGCCACTTGAAATGGGAGACAGCCGAACATGGGAATGCACTAATGCACGGACAGGCACCACAGTTGAAGTTATATCATGGAGTACGGTAGTTCTCCACATGTAGGGATGGCATGGGAAAATTGGCTGCCCATTCAAATATACACAAAATGATGCGCTTAAAAACTACTACATAGTGAAGTCATAAGCATTTACAAGCCATCCCTTTTATTCTCAAACATTTTCATAACTAACAAGAATGAAAGATATGCCAAAACATATCGCTAATGTACCAGATCGAGAGATTGCAAAATCGCTGAATTGTTCATCCTCAAAATGTTAATAAAGGTCATTGTGCCAAGCACAACAATGGCTGAAGTAATTACAATGATTGCCATGGAAGAAAGTGGCATTCCCTGTTGGGTATTGCACATACCATAATAAATAATTTTAATCAGATTTTAAAAATTAGAACACCACAAAACACACCGAGGCGCTGACTTCTGGCTGGTATGCCAATATGGCTGCAGTAGATTTGTGAAGATTGTACAGCCTTTCATTCCAGATTGTAATCACCAATCGGAGGGGCATACCTGCAGCATTTATCGTTTTCCAAAGAAACCAAGTGTTAAACAACAGTGGATTGAACAAATAATGTGATTTATCGTTTTTATTCTCCATCCTCTTTCTCTTCCTGTGCTGTAGTCCTGCATAAATGCATGTAAATGGTGTTTACCCACTTTTTTTTTCAGCACTTCAGCGTTTACTCACTTAATTTTTTTTACAAAGGATTGTTGATAAACTTCAAAATCATAGGCAATAACTTTGTTAATTTATTGTAATAAATGACGGACATGGGTGGATCTGTAGCCAGACTTGATCACAAGGGAGCAATGATGTATCATCAGTTTATTGAAGTACCCTTGGGTCTATGATTGATCGGGGGGCCCATTGTGGCAAAGTTTGTCTTATGCCCTGAGGACAGTTTGCGATTTTGTAAGAATCGGCCTTTGACTTGCTGCAAGATTGACGGGAGTATAAAATCAGTGTTCGCGGTAATAAGCTCATCCAATGATGGCAATGGATATCAGAAAATTTCTTCAATGCTAACCTCAGGATACTGATCTAATTCCCAGCAAAAAAATCATGCCTTTGGACAGCCTGCAACTATTGACAGTGAAACAAACCGTGACTGGTAAGGGCCTGTTTACACTGTACCTACATGTATATCTATAGGTCTACATCCTGCACACATGTAACACAATCAATTTGGAGTTGAGCAATTATGAAGGCCTCATTTAAGGGATGAGCAAATGGATTATCTAATATATAAAGCTCATTCTAACCATTGACTCACTCACCGACTCATATTAATGTCGGTGCCTTCCGGGTGACATATAAAGCTGAAATTTTGTGCGCTGAAGGATAATGAAGCCAATACACTGGGAAAATAATATCACAGAACCGTAGGAACATGTCCTAAATGGAAATATCTGAAAATATGTGCAGCCTTGTGCTCACTGCAGATGAGTAACCCGAGACAATGGGGACAATGGGAGGTCATTGTGCAACTGCTGCTATTCATTATGTACCTACGTACGAAGCATGATTCGTTATTGTTTACAATATGTAAGCATACCACACCAGAATATATATATATATATATATATATATATGCATTATAATATAGTCTGTCAGGTGGAGAGGTCCATTGGTACCAACTGGGTGTTCAAGGTTCATTGGTATAATTTGAAAGCTCTTTGTGTGAGGATACCATTTATGCCTGGTCACAGTTTCAAATGAGTAGCTTTCATTTAAAAATTAGTTGTTCAAAGGAACCTCTATCAGTTCGATGTCTTGTACAAATGTCCTTGTCAGTCATTTACACTCAAAAGATTCTGGTCATATATGTGATGACTGAATAGAATATACATATAAATTAGGTACAAAATGAAAGCTTACACCCTGCTGGTACCTCCCCATGATATTTTTTAATACCTAGAAATATAGAAAATAAAATATACCTTTCTCACCAGTATATATTTTCCTTGCAGGGTTCCTGACTTCTATATAATTTTTTGACACTTCAGAAATTGCTGTGATTATTTCTCATGCCATTTTATTTATTTTAGGTCAATTCAAAGATGGAAAGCATGGAAACGATTTGCATTATTCTCGTGACTGGTGAGGATCCACAGACTGGTCTCACTTCACCGAGGGATCTGGAATCCCGGAATTCCCTCCTAAGAGCTGCTAGGTTATGACAGCATCGTACTTTGCTGGAAATTGCAAAAAAAATGCACAAGAAGGGCAGGTACCACAAGTACATTATCATCTGAAATGTCGGAAGCTCTTCACTATGAAACGGGACTTAGATAAACTTGAAGCAACAAAGAAAGATGAAGTTGAAAAAAATGAACATGTTTGCATCAGTCAACGTCATCCTCAAGCTCAGCTGTGATGGATAAAGTTTGCATATTCTGTCCACAAAGGAAAACTTCAAAGTACATTAAAGGAACACGAACAAGAGAACCACTGATAAAGTTTGAAGAGCTTCAAGCTGATGTTACGATTCGCAACATCGCTCTGCAGAGACAGGACACACGTATTCTTGCTGTGGCAGCAAGATAACTAGTTGTTGCTGAAGTTTGATACCACAAATCGTGCCACAGGCTCAACACCAATAACAAGGACCCTCAGAACCCAGCTCAAAAAGAAGACAGCGGAAAGTGATAATGATGCTCGATACAAGCTAGCTGAAGCTACATCATATGACCAACTCTTCCAACACATAAGACAAGACTTGTTTCAGTCTCTAAGGATTGTCCCACTAACCGAGCTGACTCGTCTTCTCGTAACATACACGCATGTTCATGAGGTGTCTGCAATTAAAGACTCTTCCAAAAAGCATATACGTCTCCGGACCATATTTATAGTATGACCTGTTTGGTACGACCTTCACATATTTGTACTTGATGAAGCACAGCATGCAAAGGCTACTGAGATCACTTGGAAACATGCTGAGAAATATGAGAATGTGATATTGAGAATGGACACATAAAACTACAGGCTGAATTTGGCAAATACTCTTCACATATTTCCTTACAGCAAAGGAAAATTGCTCGTCTTTCCCTGAGAATTTCAGCAAGTATGTCCTTGCAGAAGAGAATGTGAGGCTGAAAACAGAACTTGAGACATTACATAGTATGTCTGCAGAAGTCAGCCATACACTGCAAAAAGCAGCTTTGCATCTCAGATCAGTGATAAGATCTCAAGGCAAGATAGTGGCCATTCCTTCCCTCTTTCATGGATGAATCTACCTCCAAAGTGCCAAAAAGAAGTGCAGAGGTTCCTATTTGCTTTATTGAGTGGAGAAATGAATCCAAAGGATCCAACTAAATGGATAAAAATGCTGGTGGATTCTTATTCACAATATCTGGTGTACGCTGTCAGTTGTGGGTCTCAAGTTTCACCAAAGCATATTTTACTTCCATGTGCAGTGAAGGCCTTGACAGAAAATGTAGAAGTTTTACAGATGTTAAATCGACTTGGACATGTCGACTGGTGTTTTTACCACTTTGGCATGAGACAACATTGACAGACTAGAAGAGACTTTGACAGCGGGAAGGGCATCACATCGGGTCAATGGCATAGCAGTTCGCCAAGGTTTTTGGACCCTTTCCCCTGAAAAAAAAACCTTTGCATGAGATTGAAAAGTCAAAGAAGCGGACCCTCAGTGTCCAAATGTTTCTTTACCCATCTGTATTTCTGGTAAAAGAATTGGACCTCGCAGCTTGAAAACGATTGATGCCGATTATAGAGAAGTCACACAAACATCTTTGAATAGGAATCTTATTTGGTTTCTTGCAAAACAGGTCAATAGAGATGATCAAACAGTCATGAGTTTGACTGGATTCAATATTTTAACCAGGGGGGACATCCAGGTCTCACAGGACAATATAGGATATCTTCCACCGATCAAGGCACCAGCCACAAACATGTCTACTGTGTATGAAATACTCAACCCATCAGTCAGTATCAGAAAGCAGCTCAGCCTTGATGAGACTGTTCTTGTCTTTGATCAAGAACAATATGCAAAGGCTACTGAGATTACTTGGAAACATGCTGAGAACTACGAGAATGTGATATTGAGAATGGGCACATTCCACACCATTCTAAACTTCCTCCAAGACGGTGATCTTACAAACATTGTTATCGAAGCAGGGGTTGTTGCTGAAGGCTCGGTTTCCAGTGTGATGGAAGGTCGTCATTATAAGAGGGCATGTAAGAACCCACAAGTACATTTATGAAGCACTGCTTCACCTGGCTTGGAAACAGTGCATTTTGTGGATGCAGGATAATTGCCCCAATCTCATGGCATCCTTGGAAGCAGGACTAGAAGAGGTAAGTGATCTGCATGATGATATCATACAGAAAACTTTTGAAGAAACCCTAGAAAATGAGCAGGTAAAGACACTGCTGCATCACTTCTTGAGCGATCTTGATGAATTGACACAACGGCCCATTGTCTGAATACTGCATGAGCTATGTCGACATGATGAGTGTTTTGCTTGACTTGATCCATTCATCGAGGGAATTCAATTGGTAGTTGCACATGGCATGCATTTGTGAATGTATGTCTTTGTGTTTTGCCTTTGATAAAACCAACTACGATCATTACCTGACAGCTTACTATGCAGAAATGTCTCAGTTGCCAAAGAGGCATCCAGCTGTTTTTGAGCGGTTTACGGAAGGAATGTTTTCTGAAGAGATTGAACCCAAAAACACCTTTGGCAGGATCCCTGTTGACCAAACAATTGAGGAGACCATCAACAAAGACACCAAGACCCCTGGAGGAACTTGTAGATTCAAGTTGAATATGAGGGCAAGCTCTCATTACTATCTCACTGCAGAGTAGAGAAGCAGCTATGTCAGGCTTTTAAGATACATTCTTTCCATGAATCACACTGATCTACAACACGCTGAGTTGCAACAATAACGTATTTCAAAGGATGAATGAGCTGTTTTATCATTATCGGACACCATCAGTGACCATCACAGAATCACAAGACCTTATTCAACATAAGCAATGCCACTGTAGCCCCAGAGCATGGAACCATTGATCTTTCAACAGCAAAGGCACATGGTCTGACAGCATACAATGCCGTCAAGGAAGACCGTCTAGGAAGTGATCCTCCTCGAGTGAATTTTTATGACTGGCTTCAAGAGCTGAAGCTTAAACCCTTCACTGATGTAAACTAAACAACAAGATTAAAGTCTGACAGTGGAAAGGAAATCATTCTACGATCAACTAGCAAATTGTGTAGCACTATGCTAGTGATGGCACAGACAAGACAGCTTGACATGCGAGAGGTTCTGAAGCATCCCTTGGGTCCCCACTTCCACGGTCCCGAGCCACTGCCGTTGGCAAGAAAAACAACAAATCAGCTCTCTCCAAGGAACTCAGGAAAAAACATCTTACCCATGAAATTCATACAACCAAAGTCAGCGTGTCTCATTTATGGAATGGCACTTGCGCACAAGACAAAAAGTGAGTAAAAGACGTTTGGTGACATCACCTCTCTCGTACTCTCAAAGGCTGTCAACGAAGCTTCTCAGTCCTCTCGTGGTGATATAGTCTTTGGCACGTACCGAGATAATTCCATCAAAGAAGTGGAAAGAGAAGGCAAACAATCAAACACAGGATCTATACAGTTGAAGAACATCACAGCAAAGCAGACAGTGGTCCAGTGGAAGAAATTTCTCTCAGCAACTCCAAACAAAACCAGTCTCATTGAATTTATTGTACAAGAGTGGAAGCAGCCAAAATACACAGAGCAACTAAGAGGAAAGGTTCTCTATATAACCGCTGGAGAGAACTGCTTCAAAACCACACAAAAAGGATGTGTTCTGGTTCCAGCGCTCTGCTCTTCACAAGAAGAGGCAGATACATGACTCATTTTACATACGGCACATGCAGCAGTTCAAGGCTTCCAGTCTATTCTACTCGTAGCTGATGACACTGATGTGTTAATGCTCCCTATTGGCCTTCATGGAAGACATCAGTGCAAACCTGTATCTGAAATATGGATCCCAGGCAAAGCCACATTACATGGACATTAAAAAACTTCGTATCTATGCTCGGATCATCTCTCTGCAAAGCATCAATAGGAAAGCATTGCATTCACTGGATGTGACAGTGTCAACACACTAGATGGACGTGGCAAGATTGCTTCCTAGAATATAGTGAAAAAAAACTCTGGCCTTCTGTGCATGTTCACAAAGATCGGAAAAGACTGGACAGTATCTCCATCACTCCTTGAGAGGTTAAAGGCTTTTACCTGCCGACGATATGTTACCAAGTCCAGTGTGAAGAATGTAAATGATTTGCGTTATCACTTGTTCACCAGCAAAAATGGCCAAGTCGATCCTTAAGCCCCTGTCACACCTTGACTATTTAGCCAGCATATGACAACGTATCAAAATTTATCTAAAACGCAGGCGTACGCTGAACTATTGATGTTTTTTTCAGTTTTGGGCGTATAATAACGTGTTGGACATATGCATAACGTATTAGTAACGTACACAGAACGTTTCGATAACTTATACCAACGAATGCTTAGCGTGTTGGCGGCGTTCACAACTTATGCCCAACGATAGTCTAACTTATGCATAGCGCACGGCAGCGTATCGCCGACGATCACGTGGCGTAGCCTATTAAAATGCTGCCGCTCGACGATTCAAATCATACCCGCACTAGACATCGAAGTGTCAACATCACCGTCATGCCGAAGAAAACATCGAAGAATGCTGCAAAGAAGTCTCCTGGCCG
>CM068953.1:158859567-158872739 GCA_035128595.1 Eptatretus atami
ATGACAACACACATCCATACTACATACATACATACAAGCAAATACACCCGTCACTTCCATGAAGGAATATTAGAGAGGGGGAGAGATTATGGGGATGGGGGGGAGAGGAGGGGAGAAAGACAAGGGTTGGAGAGAGAGGGTGGGGAGGGGGAGAGGTGGGGGGAAGGGGAGGGGCAGAGAGAGCGGGTGGGAAGGAAAGAGAAAAGATTGACAGTGGCAGAGACAGCAAATAAGACCAAGGTTTACCTTGCAGTGTTTAACCCCTGGGGATCTTTGACTGGTCGAGGGTTTAACTGACCATACGCCGTGCCTCAACCACAAAGCTCCATTTACTGTACGTTTTGTATTTTACGGTGATGGCCCCCGCTTCACACAGGGCAGCAAAGGTTCATAGGACTGAACGTGTACTCTGTCGTGGTTATGGACAGTCCCATTTTCTCTCTATTGTTGCAAGTTTCAAAAGTTATTGGCAAAGGAGCGACCACTTACACATGAAAGTTGAACAGCTCTTCGTTCAAACTAGAGAATCTTCCAGTTTGGTATCATCGATGTGAAGTATCTATGGTTGATCGACATGCTGTTGAATATACACAAACGGCTTTTAGATGAAATCAAGGGTGTTTCTGCAGTGAGATCCTTCTTTGGCGTAAGGTGTCTTGCATCTTGCGTAGGAGCTTTATAATCAGCTTCCCACCGAGGAATAATGCGGTGGCCCGTCATTATTTGGACCCCAGTTGCGTGGACGACGGAGTAGAAAGAAAAGACTATTAATGGTTTCTCTGGTGGAAAGATGCATTGAGGGTGGCATGAATAGATGAAATAATGAGACAAAAGAAATTTATGATTTCTGGCGGAAATGCTCTGGTCGCATCAGAATTGGACTGAGTATTCACAGAAATTGGATATAGAAACCCTTCGTTCACGAGAAAAAGCAGTGGACAGTCCAAACGCAACCCAGATGAAGCTTACACGTATTGTTGAACTAATTTACGACTGTAGATTCAGAGAAATGGAGAAGAATAGCGGAATAAAAACTGGGCAACCTGATGAAAAGCAACGTGTATCCAGTGTCCTGCATCTGGATGATGTAAGAGTATGATAGCATCTGTCGTGTGTAAATCTACAGACAACACATGGTACACAAAAGACGCATCTGAAAACATGCATAGATTGCATAGTGTGTATTGGTATTAGCAGTAGGTGCTGTTTGGTGTTATGTTGAATATTAATGTTGATACCATCTGATGTTTGGTAAATGGGGGTACTTGGGTCGGCACCGTCCACTGGCGTATAATAACAAACGCATTGCTAACAAGGTGGAACACAAAGACTGGGTAAATGTTTGAATGGCAGATGTGTGGAAAATCGGAGCTTTGCAGTTCCACCAATGTGAAGCAAACATGTTCGAAGATATGGCTGGGTGCGTGCGATGTGCGGATACCAAAAGTACGCACACGAAGGCAATTTGAGAAGCTGGGGAGGTAGGAAAGGGTGCACAAAATGCACTAAAGTCGCACAATTACCAGTAGTATCTCTAGCATGGGGCTAATCACAATTCACAAGTGTCAAGAATGGTCTTAGTATTGGACTGAAGACTGGGGTCTGTCAGTAATGAAAGGCTGCTCCAGAACGATCTTGGGTAAGAATGGGACAAGCTTACGGAGCAGGTATTAGTCGTGAGTAGAACACTTGAGGAGGGCCTGAGCACATTACTGATTCCTATGAGGTGCGTTCCGGGTATCGAGGGACAAATGTGACAAACCAACGCGCTTGAAAATGGAGATGAACATGCGTCCAATCAGAAACGATGAGCATCCCGTCCGGAGAGGGCTACCAATGGGGGATGACGACACATGAAACCGCCGAAATATGTATGTGTACAGTTGGACATTTTTGAAACGTGCGACTAACTTTTTGGAGATGAACTGTACAGGACCTCAGGGTTGACATGGAAGGATAGGATTATATTCTGAAGGGTCCGGTGGAGGTCTGAAGAGTGTGTGAGAGTGCTGTTTACTGAGAGAAGCCATACTGGACTGGAAAGAAACTGGATGACATTTGCAAGGAGTTCCTTTGGATGACGCGAATAAATTATGTTGGCGGTTGCAGAAGATGTGACCAGTGAGCGAAGAAATCAGAATGGCGGGTAGATGCGATGGCATCATGGATATGTGGTCTTCTGCCCACCTAAAGCCTCTAGGATTACTGGACTGTGAATATCAGGTTAAAGGGACGTGGAGAGAGTGAAAGTGAGTGGGGGTATATTAAACACGTCCAAGGAGAGATTCGTGTGGGACTGTGATTAGTTGGTGCTAGCTGGTTGTATCATGAAAAGCCAGCACAGCGGCTTGCCAAATTTCGTTGGAGCTGCTGGAAGCAGCAGTGTGGAGTTGCGCATGTGTATGTTCCAACCGTCTTGTGACTTGCGAGGATTTTGGAGACAATGACCTAGGTTGTCCTCGCAAAGGTCGTCAGCCTTTGAGCAAACTCTGATGAAAAAGTGTCGGTGTGTTACAACAGTCTTGTGCTTCACAGCGCACAGGATCAGCCACGACTACTTGACGAGTATCGTATGTTTGTCAGACTCGCTGGCGCACGTTGATGTCAGTCTCAGTGTAAGACGGATATCTTGACTGCGCTGTGCAATGACGGCCGCACTGTGAGTATCTATTTCGTTGACAGTTGATGCTGTCTCCCGCATGTCTACTTGACGAGACTGTGTAACCTTTGTGATTGTAGTGGGCTATAAGTGTGGGATTAGACCTTCGAGAGTAATTAAGAGTAAGATATAGTGACTAACTTGGTTCACGGACGTGTGTCATTCTTCGTTAGTGTCTCTCATCTCCACCCGCTCCTCCTCACCCCCCCGCCCCGGCCCGCCCCCCAGCGCCGCGGCCCGGCGCCCGGGCGCCGCCCCCGAGCCGCTGCGCCGCCGGGCGGCCGCTACGGCGCGGCCGCGCGGTACAACGTGCCATACGAAGGGTCAAGTGTGGCGAGTCAGCGCAGAACGGCGCAGAAGGGGAGGCACCACGGTGCGGGGTAGGGGCAGGGGGGCGGGGATGACGGTGGTCACGGGGGGTAGAAGGTGTAAGGTGAGTCCTAGGGGGGAGTAGAACTTGATTGGAGTCGGTTTGATGGTTCTGAGTTCTTTAGCCGCTGATTGATTAGTTTAATATCGCTAAAGAATGGACCTTGGGTGCAGGGTAGCGTGCGGTGTGGGATGTGGTGGTGGCTCGTTTGCGGTGTAATGCGGTGATCGGCCTGGTATATATTCATGGTCGTTATTGCATTCCGATTTATGAAAATTGGTCGTTAAAATCGCTGCTGGCACACGTATTCAAATAGCGTCTATGGGTACGTGGTATGTGTACGTTAGGTGCGACGGCTGATAAAACGAGGCTACATATGGTCCACGTAGCGCCTGTTTAAAACGTTGTACTTTTGTGGTTGGTCCAAAAAATTTTGCGGATACTTGAAGAGATTTTTACGACGTTAGCGTGCGGCGTTTGCTCACACGTCGGCGCTTAGCGTCGGCCATAAGTTGTAGGCACGTATATTGCGGTGGGGAATCAGTTGACACATTCGTTAATTGTATTGTTACGGCAATAAGGTCGAAACACGTAGATGGTACAATTCGCGTAGCCGAATTACTTAGGTCCAACCTAGAGAGTAACGTTTTGTAAGCACGCTTACGACGAACGTTGTTCACCACCCTTCGCCACACTGCACGTTGAAGAGATCTCATGCGTCTATAACACCCGTCTAAAAGTACATTTTAGGGTACCCTTAGACGTAATTCGTAGTAACCTATGGTATAAGCGTGCATTGGATATATTACGACTAATGGTGGCATCGCCGATGAGGAAACTATCGTTGGCATAGGTTGGGTGAACGACTAAAACACGATAACAATCGTTGGTGTATAACTTATCTATGAAGTTTCGAAGGGCGTTTCTGTCTTTATTACTAGTAGCATTATTGCATTTTCATATAGTCGATCCTTTCTAAGTGACTTTAAAAGGTAAACAAAGAATATTATTTTCATCGTGGGGAATGAGCGGAAAAAAAGATTAGCCGAAGAGAAGGGACAGTTCGGGACAACGAATGGGCAGTAGTTCTCCATATTCGTGGACGATGAAGGGGTTATCCAAAACCAGTCACCCACACCCTCCCAGTCGACAGCTTCACATACTAACAACTTGGACATGACATGAGCACTATTACCATATGCCTACTAGCTACAACTACATAGCTACTATTACTGGACTGTGGTGCGGACGCTACAGCGCAAGCTGCTTACTAAATGTATCACTAACTAGCTGGAGCTGACTCTTAACTATTACTAACTGGCACGCACACCAACTCGCTATTATATTGTATTTGACCTACTACTGATACTACTATCTTAGCTAGTTCATATTACTACTGTCACGCACACCCAAGCGACTGATATATTACTTATTATGATACTTTACTGGCAATAGAATCTTATGGCATCAATCATGGTGAGTCTGGAACAATGAATGGTGGGGGTATTCCCCTGGCTGAAGCGCGGCCATTGTAGCTATACCATTCCCGCTTAACGCTGCACCAATACTACTCATGTACACGGTAGATGGTAAGTTGAGAAACACGAATTCACTTAAGTGCTGTTGTACGTCCGGAAGACGGTAAATCTTAATTCGGGTCTGACATGTACTGGACCCAATGCGGTGCGGTGTGTTGTAGATACGTTACAGCATAAAGGTCATTAGCAAATTTACCTCCAGGTTGAGGCAGCGTGGGGGCTCGGTATACTTAGGTGTACAAAGCTGCTACACGTATAGGGGTTAGTAGAACGGCACGCTACTCATGGAGATCATTAGATGGCACGCTATAGGTGTCATTGTTGCAAGGCAAGGATTAAACAGAATAGGTCAGATGCACGTTACTCTGGATAGTGGGTTTCAAGGTGGTCACGTTAAACATAGGTTTCAGACTCGCTACTCATAGAGTTAAGAAGGACGTTACCCATGGTTGAAAATTTAGGGGTTGGAGCGGGGAGGTATGGTTAAGATTTGACCTTGACGTGGTTTCGACAATTTTGAGTAACCTAGCAGAGTAACGTTGTCCGTCGTCTGGTGTAAGGACACGATCCGGCGGAGCGTCCAGCGAGAGAACATATGACACGCGATGCGAGGACGTGGTTAGCATTAGCTCCGAGGTTACGTCGTAGATGATTATTTTCGATGCTTTGAAATTTCATGACGTTGTACTTAAGACACAGTAAGGCCGAACGTACATGGGTGAGTTACAGGCGAGGCTTCATTGTTCATTCCAGACCTACTGCTTAGGAGGCGTATACACTAAGCCGGTTAATAAGCGCGAGTATGTTTGACGTGTGGGCGGGCTTAGCGTTGTTTTTAGTGGACACATTTCATAGCCGGGCAATACGGGGCCTGCAAAATCGGACAAGGGTGGTTGATCGGTCGATGTAAGACACTTGTCAAAGTTCTAGGCGGAGGTTACTGATTAAAAGTGTCTGTGCGTCCGGGCAGGTTAGCTTGTACACAGCTACGCCGGGTACGTGAGGTTCGCGAGGCGATATCGTTAGCGCGGCTATTGCGTATGGTGGTAAACAAGTATCAGTTGGGGGTCATTGTAGTGTGAACGCGGCGACGAAGCAGGCTTAAAGGCATTGCGGTCTGGTAGGAAGAGTTATTCAATAACATACAAACGATGAGACGGTTACTGTGCTTGACGTGAATCTAATATGGCTATGCACTAAGAAAACGGATCAACACAGTTGATTTGGGGAATACGCCGGCAGGAACGTGTTAAACAAAGAAACCCCATGCAAGAACTGTTTGCAAGCGGTACGCCCAACGGTGGGATGTTTACATAATCATTGTTTATACTGTCCACTGGCTAAAAGCTGGTCAAGGGTGGACCCAGGCCTGTAACTTAAAGGTATCCAGGTGGCGACCTGTATAATGCTAGAAGTACAACGATAATGGTAAGTGATGTTACTGTTTCCTCAAAATCAAGTGTATATAGCAAGAACCTCTCACAAAAAAGTTCGGCACCCCAGGGTGGCGCTCAGTCATCGCGAGCTCGGCATATATACAGCGCATTATGCCAGAGGCACATGGGGCCCAATCTTGGGCCAATAAAAACGTATCACGTGATGGGGGATGGCCCTGTACTGACTCTCGCTGGGTCCGTCAATGTACAGCGGTG
This sequence comes from Eptatretus atami, assembly GCA_035128595.1. Taxonomy (NCBI): domain Eukaryota; kingdom Metazoa; phylum Chordata; class Myxini; order Myxiniformes; family Myxinidae; genus Eptatretus; species Eptatretus atami. The sequence continues at coordinate 158,865,787 of CM068953.1, forward strand.
TCACGCTGTTACAGAGGCCCCATATTTTGAAACAGTTGTCCTGCTACAGAGAGTCATATGCGGAATGACTGGCGTCTGATGGGACACTCCGCTCCTGACAATGTCCATAACAACCGATTGCAGAGCAAACAGGTGTTTGGCGGATGTAATCGAAAAGTGAGGGATGTGCGCTTGGGCTATGTGCTTTAATTAATGGCAGAGCTATAGACATCAGGTGAGAACTCCGTCGATATAATCTACTGGGTGTAACATACTAGTACCTTATAAACTTCTTATTGTCTGATCGTATTGCTCGGTTATGTGAATACCAAGGAATTAAACGTTATTCCTATGTGTTCAGTCTCACAGGATCGGATTTTGCACTAGTGACTGAAGCCGGCCATAGCTGAATCGCGAGCTCAGAAGCACCTCACCTTGGACTCCGACCCAGAAAAATATTCAGCTGAAGAATTAGCCCTCGCCATTAGCTCCTAACTCCCGGATGCTGTATGCCAAGTCATTTGGACTGTCACGGTTTCTTGAACTTCCACAAACTAGCCTCGCAGCTTTTTCCTCTTCCTTGCCATAAGAGTCATCAGATTCATCAGTCCGTGCTATGTTCAGCGGATTCACAGCGAACTTGTAAGGACAACATTTGAAGTACTATTTTGCTAGGTAGAATGCTTAAATCAGTGATCAAGAACTGGACTATTTTGAATGCATGTGATGTGTTAGTATGGAATAGTGTGTATTACTCTTTTAATTTTTGTGATTATTAGTCACTTTAAACATGTTTACTGTAACTAATATTACTTGATTTGTAATTTATACTTTGCACTGTTACAAGCAACCAATTACATAATATTCAGTTAAAATATATTGCATCTAACATTCTTCTTTTTGGAGAGGTATTTCAGCAGTGTCATTATTCAAAAACAGGTCATTGGACTGTCAAAGCCCACAACTCTATGTAGATATTATTGTTGAATAAATCTGGTACTTTATCTTGTAGACAGTATCAATTGTATATACTCTTACAGACTGCAGAACATGCACTATATACTTATTCGTGGGCAGGGGCGTAACCAGGATCGAGCATACAAGTAGAAAAACTTAAACTGTGTTGGTATTTTAATTATAAACACCTTTGCATATGGCTTGACTTCGTTACAGCAGTGCCGACTATCTATTGTCTACGTTTACGTATATTAAAGAGAATACCATGGGTACCAATTCGATTGTAAGCTTGTCTGCATGTTATGACAGGCCTGATTCAAGTTATTATAGAATCAGAAGTCTAGAAAAGCAAAATATTAATATTTTAATTCCCTCAGATTTTTCTTATGACAATGTATGACATTATTGGTCTTTATTAAATATATGGTATTTTAATTTAGTATCTTGACCTGAATTTATTTCATGGGAATGTGAAGGATTACATGTTTGTATGCATGTGTGTTGAAAATGAAACAATTGCTTTAACACGCTCAGGCAAAACAACAATTTATCAATGAAAGGCCGAATAATTCTTTAATGATGATTACAAACAATTCCATTTGAAAATGTGGTGAATGGAAAACTATTTTTTACGCCATGTTAAAAACATGACCCTAAAAATATGATAAAATTGAATGATGCCCAGATTTTTGTAATATTCCTAGGCGCAGCTGTCCATTCATGAGGGTTATATCTTTTGCAGCTCCCGTTTATCAGATGTAATATCTTGTAAAACAAAAACGATTATTTAGAAATACCGCAAAAGCACGGCACATAAATATAACAACCGTGCATATTGGACTATACCCATATATAAGCACCACACCTATCAAGTTTCAGTCTAAAATTTCTTGACAATTATTGGACTGGCCGAACAATTTTCTTAAAAAAAATCGGATTTTGTTAACAGAAATTGAATAGGCAGGAATTATCGGGAAGCGATGTTTGTCAATTTTTATGCAGCAACATTAGAAAACCGTGCGGTAGAGTGGACGATATGTGACGATGCGTATATAGGATATTCTATTTCAGAATACAAAAAATTTTTTTCAGGTCGGATAAGATTTAAATTTGGAATTTTATTTAATTTTATTAATAACATGAGCCCGGCTAAAAAAGAAGCAAGTGATTGAATTGGTCCTTACGAGGAGTCAGAAGTCCTAAGGCTGTATTCGGGGACTCCGGCTTGCTACGTATTTGGGATGTTTGGAGATAGGGGATACCAGTATCCGAATCATGGCCTATCAAGATGATCAATGGGCGGTTAACTGATTTTAATGCGGATAAATATGTACAGGAAGAGAACAACAAGATCAGCAGAAGGACTGGTTCAGCCCACTGGGAAGAGGATGGAGAGCATGTATATCTGGTAAAATTAGAACATAATCTTAGTAGAGCATCTGAGTGCAAGAGCGTAGGAATCGGGACGTAGGAAAGCGGTGTCGATGGCATGTCAATAGGGGGTACCAGCAGGTTGGGGAGAAGAAGTTGATCACAGGCTCAGATTCTGGTTTTAACGCTTGTTGAGTTGAAAACGCGATCGGGTAGGCTCTAAGTTGGCACGTGACTTGCTGGTATGTTGGTACACATGTTGGGAGAGGGGAGTGACGACACGATGAGGTAGTGCGCGGATAGAGAGTGGGTAGAACAGGTATTGGTGTAGCTATTTTCATAATCTGATTGGACCAGTAAGTTGGTGGGTGGTGCAGAAGTCTTGATTGCTCAAAGATTATATAGGCGAGTTGTCTCATTGCGGGTCTAGTGGATAAAATGTAGGTGAGGAAAACCGATGTGCTTTAGGTTTGTAATTTTCAAAGCAAGAAGTATGTGTATGGCTCTACTATAGTGAGTGCAAACAATCTGGCGTAGTGTGTACCATTAGTTGATGCCTGATACGTGAACATTTAACCCTTGTACGGAGGCTGTCGCCTTCATTCTGTTATCGATATGATATATTGAAATACCTTAGGATCATTTGCTTTTCAACCAGCTTTACGATCCCGGGTGGGGCTCGTGAGGAGATGTGGAAATATCTGTGTGTAGAACAAAAAATGGAGTGTGATCTTAGTATGTGTGGAATGATTTTGTATGTTTTGGAGGTGACCCTGACCTTGAGCTCTTTGTGGCTGTGCAAATTTTCGATCAAACTTTGTACACCATGTTAATATTACATGCATAAATGAGACAGTAGTAGAGTGGGGTTCAATATACCATGGAGAGTGCAAACGTGTCTTTGAGATCATGAGTGCCATGTGTAATTCACAAAATGTATGCCATTGGTTGTAGGATGATGGGGTGGTGGATTGAAATAAATGGGGGTGCCAGGAGATCTCAGAATCCGGCTGAATTCGTGCTGGAACGGATCAGTCCAAAAAGGTCAGCGAGGTAATCTTGTTGTGGGTGACGCATCTGTTGGAGTTTCGTATGTGATGCTGGTAGAAAGTTCATCCGATTCGGTGTATAGAAGTTGTGACCTGGGGGTCTGTAGAGACGACCGAACTAGAAGTTTTTGGTTTGAAATCAAGTCGGCCAGATAGCGTGAGAAGACTTTGTACGGCGATGACACTGTGATGTGAAAAACGTAGGTGCTATGATGTGGTGTAGCTAGACGTGCGATTATTTAAAACATTTTAGAAATACTGTCCTATTAAGTTTGTGGTTGTGGGGCGGTGTTCAAAGCAGGGAAGTCGCTACGACCTTCCGGTTACTTGAGTGATATTCAAAAGCTTGTTTTTCACCTTTTATGTTGAGCATAACAAGTCGTGCACGTTAGATGGTGCTTGATGTTATACGTGGATTTGATGCGCCAGGGTGACATGAGGTGATTTCGAGCGAAGATTGGCTGGTGATAACGCGTCGTTTAAAGTGGGAGGATATTGGGGCGAGAGGGTGAGGAGGCGAGGGAAGTGCTTCAGATTGAGTTTCGGGGTGTGGTACGTGCACGAGGGAGCGGAGCGGTTAAATATTTTTTTTATGGAAATGGACGGTCAATGGCAAAACTGTTTAGGTGATCGTTGCTGATGGTGACGTGCGTGGCCGAAAACTTCAATGCGTATTTTGTATATTAAGAGATGCAGTTTAGTAGATCATCTTACTAGATGATTTGAATGAAGGTTTTACGTGTTGGCGGTCATACGGAATTCCTACGACTTCCGGCGTCACTGAGTGTTTGTTACAGCGAAAGGTATGAGGTTTTCGCACGTGTGGGGTGTGGACGTCTCACGTCTGCGACGTTGGGTAGTCCGGATTAAGAGCTGGGTGTGAGGTTTGAGACGGGCTGGAATTCGTGTGCTCAGGAGGATGGTGCTCTTATCAGGGTGGTAGAAGTTTAGTGAGACGGGACGGGTCCATAGCCGTCCTGGGGCTGTCAGGGACGAGCCGGACAAACAAACCAAGCAAGAAGCGAGACAGACCAGCAGTACTTGACAAGATGCGAATGATTAATGTTCGCCAGAGGTAGACAAACAGACAAACAGAATCCGAGTTGAAACGATTACAATATTCCGCTCCCTCCCTCTGGCGGGCGGATAGAGATTGGGTAGTTTGCATAGATGGCACGGCGTTGCAAGGAAGTTGCCAAAAAGACAGGGGTGTGACTGGAAGACACCACACAGGTGAAAAATGAGGGTAACGGCACAACATAACATGGGACATGCCAACAACAAGTGCGAACGAAATGTGGATATAGATAAATAGAAGGGCACGTCGGGGGTTAGAGCGCATACCTCCGGCGCATGCAATGTCCTGGATCACGGATGAACAGTGATCAGAGCCCAATACGTTGTTGAGGATGGAAAGTATAGAGTGTTGTGGTACCCAATCTCACAATATGGTGGAAGAATCACTTTAAATAATTAAAAAAATTTGCGCGGTGCCAGCATTTATAGATCTTCACCAAAATTGTAATAAAATTATCCTGTCACACCCAAACTGGTCCACCAAGTTTTGGATCCGAATCCTTCTGATCTGGATTTTGACAAATGTTCCCTGACAATGGATCTGCTTGCTCTTCCTGGCCGCTCCAATCGGATTCTTCTGACCAGCAGTCCTTTGTTCTCGAAAGTGGACATCTCTCTGGCTGGGATTTTCAGAGTAACCAGCGCTCAGCGCGGGCCGGTCTGAGTCTGGCATTTCAAAATTTGGGCTCGGAAATGGAGTTCCTTTCATCCCCTTGCTCCCTGTGCAGGCTGGAGTTCTCTCAATGGTAGCGGTTCTGGCCTGTCTGTGCTGGTTTTCATGCATGATTAGAAGGTCTTCTCCGACTCTTGTGGAAAGAATCCTGGAAATCTCGTTTGCAGATGAGCTCCACCCGTTCTGGCCGGGTACAGGTCATGTCATCCCTCAGACGGCAGAGCAGCAGCTTCTTCGAGCTCGACTGCAGATCTGGATAATGATCACGAAACTGGGTACCAAGGGCGACATGGGAACGTGTCCTTTTTCCATCCATGACAATATCTCACAACCTAGGCTTCACTTATGTCTGCTAATGCGAAAGACCGTTTGAGAAAACCCCCCCGAATCCACTTTCTCAAACAATCTCGAGAGAGTCTTTCTTCAAGTGCTTAGGGTCTCACGGGTAAGTCTGACCATGACCTTTTCCTGGGGAAAGTCACATTTCCAAACCTCGCCTCAAAAGCCAGGATCAGCAGGGCCGGACTGGGTGGGAATCCCTTCCGTCGTGCAAAAGGTCCTTCCTCGGGCCCGTCTTGGATTGGCTGGCCTGACCCTTACAAAAGGCTTTTGTTCCGTGTAGCCTGATGGAGTACTGCTCTCCCCTCTGGGCTGGTGCTCCTTGCCTCGCCACCTTTCTCGGCTTCACGCTGTGAAACCAGGGCATTTAGGATCACGGCATCTCCCGCAATGAAGCTGAGTTCTTTGGGCGGCTCTGGCACTCAATCACCGCAGTTGGTCGGTGCGTCTTTCTGGTGTCTGTGATCTGACCGACTCCTCTCCAGCCTTGCCCCCTCGCTGGTGCTGCGTCTGCCATTTGTGCCCACCACATTTTGCCAGGGCGCTCAAGGTGCCTGGCAACATACCCCCTTTTGGGTAAAATTCTACCAAAATCACGAACACTGCCTCACCTTCGACTCCATTCATCCCTCTTTTTTCCCGCCTTTGGATAGATACTCCCTGCAGCTCTATTCTTTCCATTTTCCCTCCAGCTTTTCAAAACATCTGTTCAGCCGAGACCACGCGTTCTTTATGGCATCCCCCCATCCAAAGTAATCCGTCGCAGTAGTCTTTTCTACATCCGGCGGGGATAGATCCACCGCGAAGCCCACGGTGTTCCTTCGAGATTCCCCTGAGGCGGTTTCTCTCTGGAAGAGTTCCCTGTATGGTGCCATGCTGTCTGCTGCCCAGGTGTGGTGCGCGCGGGGTGCGGTGTAGCCGAGATCCCCAGTCCCGTCTCCCTTCGTCGACAGTGGTAGTGGCACTCTTAATGTGGCGTTGTGTGGTTGCGCCCACTAGGTGTTTTGCTTACGCGCGTGTCGGTCACTCGCGCGCCGTGGCCGCTCTGGTGTCTCATGCCCCTGTGTCTGTGCGTTGAATGTTGTTGTGAGCTCTGCGAGTACACGAACCTCGACATGGGGGTATACAAAAAGAAGAAAAAAAAGAAAGAAAGAAAAAAAAAATCACGAACTTTGTTGAGTATGATTAGTGTGGCTTGAGTCGAGAGAGAGTGGGGGGAAAGGGAGGGGCAGAGAGGAGCGGGTGGAAGGAAAGAGAAAGAGATTGACAAGTGGGAGACAGCAAATAAGACCAAGGTTTACCTTGCAGTGTTTAACCCCCTGGGGATCTTTGACTGGTCGAGGGTTAAACATGACCATCACCGCCGTGCCTCAACACAAAGCGCCATTTACTGTACGTTTTGTATTTTACGGTGATGGCCCCGCTTCACACAGGGGCAGCAAAGGCTTCATAGGACTGAACTGTGTACTCCTGTTGGTGGTATGACAGTCCATTCTGCTCTATTGTTG
>CM068953.1:158909810-158936381 GCA_035128595.1 Eptatretus atami
CTTCCCACGAGGCAGCAGTTCCGTGTGACGAGTTAGGCGTGGGTAATTTACTTGAGTTTCCATTACATGGGAACGACAACATCTGACGATTAGACGAAGTGACGACCACTAGAGATGACGACTTAACAGACTTTATTCCAAAGGGATTTTAACATTAGATAAATTCGGGAACTTTTTGACGCTGCCCCCGACATTCGGCGAAGTGAACGAGTTACAACGCTGCCGACTTTGCGCGTAGTCTTCTGTGTGTATATATATATATATATATATAATATATATAAGAAGGATCACATAAAATAACTAGAGTATCCGATCCAGATCTGGACCTTCACCAAATCAAAACAATTGTGCTTTCACACACCCAACTTTCCATCAAGTATTGCGCCCAATCCATCCAAACCTTTTGAGATATCCTGCTCACAGACTGAGAGACAACTAAACAAACAGGGTGTGAATACATAACCTCCGTCACCTTCATTTGCAGAGGTAATAAAAAATAAAAAGAGTACTTTCAGTTATCAAACTACTCCACTGAGGCAATGCTTTGCTCATTTCTGCTTCTTCATAACTTACTCTTTTGCATTAGACTATTGATTATCTTTCCAGTCCTGATTTGTGAGGATTAAAGCCAAAATTAATCATAATAGGAAGTAAATTCTGAATAACATTGGTTAACCACACAATGACTAATTGGAACTTGTTCGTTGTCCGTAATAACAATACTGTGGGGGCGTTTGGCAATGGAAATGCATTTTTGCTTTTGCAGGAAAAAGGCCACAAGTGTTTATTTATATATATTTTGTTTTTTTCGTTTGTTGAGCATACTGGTTCTCAAACTGTGGGGAATTCCTCCCTCGAGGCAATTTGGCAATTTATCGGGGGGGGGGGGGGAGGAGGGTGTGTGGGAGAACACCACGTACAGAAACAATTTTTTGTCAACCTTGCCAATGAGTCCAACAGCTGCCATTTCTTCTGTGTTCTATTTCCCCGATGTTCTTCTTCCAGGTCAGCGTGTTGCAACATGCTGGGAGGTTTTTGGCCGGCAAGCCAATGGGATATATGCATGGGACACAATTTGCGGCAGTGGGTGGGGCGAGAGATAGCTCATAAAAAGGGCCCCGGTCGTACAAGGTAACTCACTTCATGTCATAATTACAACCTGATATATTTTTTCTCTTTGATTTACTCTATATTTTAGCTTTGTTGCTCATTAGATTTGACTTGCTTTAAAAAAAAAAAGTTTTTTTTTGTACTTCAGTTAAACATACAATCTGTAACTAATTATTTTTTGATCATACTGCATGGGAGTGTGAACGGCATCAACCACATTATGAAACCAAACAGAGGAGGATTAGATATTGAACCGGATATATTGAGTTGCACATCATCGCGCAAAAACCGTCTGATGCAGAATATGCAAGCAACATCCATCCCATTAAAGTTTCACTTTGCTTTGAAAGATAAATGATATGAATGTCTCCTTCTTTTTCCAATTACAAATGCTGGTATGAATACAATTTGAAACAACGTTTTATTAAGTTATGCTTTATTATAAATATATATATATATATAATATAATCATACAGGAATTCTTTTGAAGTGTGAGCGAAACCCCATTTTTGAGAAAAGTCGGGACTTAATGCTGTCAAAGGTCAGTGCCCCCTAAGTCTTCAGGGACATCCTAGAATCTTGCACGGTGGACTACACAGCCAATGTTTCGTACTAAGCTGAAAAATAAGCTATTATTAAATTGCGTCATATAATAATTAAGGCCTGGAAATTAGGGATAGGAGAAATAAAGAATTATAACTTTGGAACAGAAGCAAGACATACCAACAAATTTTGGACCAAACACTCAAAATGTTTGTATTGAATCTGCTCTACAAGTTAACATATATAAAACTGCAAATCAGATAAATATGTAGGACACCAAGAGTCAAAAGGTCACCAATGTGATGAATTCTTAAAATCAGAGAACTCATTAATATTTTAGAAATTTTAGCTTTGAAATTGGAAAAAAAATTCCTGACAGAAATGTATAGAATAGAGATCTTGTGAGTATTCAAACCACCATGTTTGAATTGTTTCTGAAATATTTCATCAGTAACAAGTGGATAGGAGGTCAGTTTTCAAAAAAGGCAAAAAACACCATCTTTTTCCAAGTAATTAAGCACTCTTTATATCTGCATTGTCAAATTTCCCAATAACATTATATTACAGGGTAAATGAGTTTTTTAATATAAAATTGAATCATTGCAATACTTATGAGTAAACCTGTTATTTTTTTTCCAGGATTGCCGCATTTGCAGAGTGAAAAAAAACATGGCTGACCAACAACACAGCACAAAGCGGCCCCAGACAGCAGCGGTTGGCATCGACCTAAAGACAAGCAATTTGAAGTTTAAAGGCTGATGAAGGAATAATACACTCTGTGTGTGTCATAAACCAGGACAATTCAAAAAAGATAAACTGTACAGGATATTACCCCAGTCAGTAAATACACTCAAGTCAGTTTCAGCTCTGGGCTTACTCTGTGGCAAAGAGACTTTCATCTGATATTAAACAGGACTGGTTGTACTGTAAACAGCCAAGTGGGATCCAAAATGTAGAAATACCTATACTATCAAAGAGTGCATGTGAAGTAAAGAAAAGCGGTGAGGCAATCCCATGACCCAACTACTATGTAGCGGTTCCTCTAGTTCTAAACCAATAGCTAATACCTCTGGGAGTAAGACAAGGTCTGTGAGGTCAAAGTCTTGTAGGTTTTGAAGCTACAGTCACCTGTGTCAACATGCAATGAGAGATTCTGTGATGGAAGGCAGACCTTCAGCTAAAATCAACCAATCCACACCACAAATCATTATTGTGAAAGCACAACAACTGAACGGCAAGAAAGTTTTGTTCTGTTTGTGGGGTGCTGGGCATGATTGGTTGCTAATGGCATATGCCTATCGACCAAATGCATGAATGCATTCCTGAAAGCACTACGGTATCAGCAGGCAAAAGCTATCAGAGCAAATTTGATATCTGTAATGAAGTTGAAAGTTCTTTATTCTGTAAATAACAAGGTTTCTTTTGAAAAAAAATCAATGGGACAGGTATAAAACACTTCTGAAAGAAAGGTGTGAAATAATCACAAGTAAAACTAGAAGGGCACTCGGTGGAGCGCAATACTTTCTGCATGTAATGTCTGATGCAACGAGAACATATTGGGCCCATACGTTTTCGAAATATCATGCTATAGAGTACTACATCGTTTTTGGGCGATCTCTCAATGCTGAAGAATCACTTAAAAAATTATCAGATCCGATCCGGATCTTCACAAAAATTGAATCAATTCTTCGTTGTCATACACCCAAAGTGTGCACCAAGTTTCATCCAAATCCGTCAAAACTTGAGATAATCGTGCTATAATATCGTTTTTGGCCCCATTTCTCAATGGTGAAGAATCACTTTTTAAAATTCCAGTCGTCGAGATCCAGATCCGATCTTCACCAAAATCTAATGAGTTCGTCCTTGTCACACCGAACCTGTCTGTCGCCAAAATTTCGTCCGGATCCGTCCACAACTTTTTGAGATATCCTGTACAACAAACAGACAGACAAACAGACAGAAAGAGTGAAAACATAACCTCCTTCATTTTCGGTGGCGGAGGTAATTAAGTGCATAACAGTGAAGAATAATCCGACTCAGAATTATGGCAAACGGGTGTCATTCATTGATTAAAGTTGTGGCGGCAGGATTTGTATGTGCCTTAATAATTCCTCTTGGTGATGGATTGGAAATGCTGCAAGAACTTGGAGGGCAATCTGATAAAGACAGGTGGTTGAAAAAAACAACTTCAACGTGCAGGAAAAATCTTCAGAAATGACTAAAGTCAAGTGACAGCAGCGAAAAAAAGTTCTTCCATCGAGATTCTGCACAAGCAACAGCCGACCTCATACCAGACTACCTGAAGGAGTTCACCTCGTCTGCTTTAGGTTGAACATAAGGCGATAAAAACAGTAAGGTCATGAGGTGTAATTCCCTTTCCCCTGGAGCCTCTCAGCAATCTTAAAAATTCCTCGCAAAAATTCGAGCTTGGAGAAATCCCCTAAAAGTAGGACCAAACTTTTTGAAGTCATCCTTTTCCTTTGTGCACCAATTGCTCTGGCCATTTCGTAAGTGGCTTGATCGCCAGTAATTATCCATTCTTCCCAAGGGCCTTTGCAGTACTCATCTCTCTGCGCCATATTCTCATTCATGACTGAGGGGTCTGTTGAAGCTTGGGAATCAATGGAAACAACCCACTTTGAATGCAGTTCTGCTTTAGAAAAGCCTTGAAAACAAAGTGGAAAACCCGGTAATGGATTGCCAATCTGGAGATTTTCTGGTTGTATGACAACTAAGGTACCAGATAAAGAGCAGATGGTCTGCTAAGTCATCACATTTAGTTTCAAGGTCTGTAAATGCACTGATCATGTCTTGAGTATTGGATTCCATCTTCTTCGGAACATAACATTGTGGAAAACGACTCTTCGTGGATTCTTCTCAATAGCCTTGGAGTGGTCTACAGACCAAATGACTTGGACATTGGAAACAAGTGTCATCTTCAACAGATTATATCACGCAGAAGATGTAGCATTAAAGCTGCCCCCCCCCCACTGACTCTTTTTATTCCAATCTAACAGTATCCAGTGCAAAAGACATGAATAAGCTTCAAATTTATTGTCATACAATCTGGAATACAAAATTCCACCTTCCTCAATCTGCTGTAAGGTTGCAAGCAGCCTTTGCCAGAATGTTCATAACTGATCCTCGTCCCAATTTAATAATTCAAATTGAACAAATGAATTAGTTGTGTGATTATAGAGGAGATAAGATGTTGCGTTTCCTAAGGGAGTGGTTGTTCCAGTCTGCTGAAATAAATACTGAGATGTAATAAGAATCTTGTCATTGTCAGAACTCTTAGAGGAAATGAAAATTAAAAAGCCTACATGACCTACTGCTTTTAATTGCTATACTTTTCTACCCTTAAGCGGGACTTGAGTGAACTCCTTGAGGGAGTTTGGTATGAGGTCGGCCTGCTGTTGTGCAGAAACCTCCATGGAAGAACCTTTTTTCTCTGCTGTGCTTGATACTGCTAAGTAATTTCTTATGAATTTTTTTTCCTGCACAGTTATGGAGTTTTCAACCACCTGTCTCTTTCCAATTTTCCCTCCAAGATTCTTGAGCATTTCAATGCATCAACAAGAGGGATTGTTAAGGCACAATACAATCCTGGCCCCTTTAACTTTGGATCAATTGATGACACCCGTTTACCATATTCTGAGTCAGCTTAATTACATAATTCGTTTCCCATAATTTCTGAGTCAGCACCACCGCAGGGGGAAGGAAGGTTATGTTTCACTCCTGCCTGTCTGTCAAAAGGAATGTGGATGGATTCGGGATGAAAATTTGGTGAGCGGTAAGGTATGTGACCAGGGAAAAATTGATATAATTTAGGTGAAGATCCGGATCTGGATACTACATTTTTTAAGTGATTCTTCTCCATTGAGACTGCCGAAAAATGATAATAGCACGATATCTTCCTAAAAGTTGTGAATGCATTCGGACAAAACTTGGTGAACACGTTGGGTTGTGTGAAAAGGAAAATGGATTCGAATTTTGGTGAAGATGCGAATCCAATCCGGATAAGATAAATTTTTCATATTTAAAGTGATTCTTTAACATTGAGAGATGGGGCCAAAAACGACATACAAGCATGACCATTTCAAAATATTATTGGCCCCCGATATGGTTCAACTGGATCAGGCATTGCGTGGCAAGAGATAGATGCGCTCTAGCAGAGTGCCATTCTATTTCTTCACATTAGCAGCTTATTTTTACTTCAATTGTTTCACCCCTTTCTTGCAGAAGTGTTTCATACTTGTTCCTTAGATTTTTCAAAAGAAAACTTTGTGATTTTTGGAAATAGGAATAACCTTTCCAATTTACATTGACAGAGATATTGAAATGCAGCATTAAAATTGCTCCGATAAGCTTTTTGCCTGCTGATACGCTATCGTAGCTTTTGAAGCATTCATAGCACTTCGTGTGGATAGCAATATGCGTTTGCAACCATATCATTTCCAGCACCTGGAAACGGAAAAAAACCACACCTCTTGCTGGTTCAGCTGTTGTGCTTCCTCAATTAATGATTTTCTGGTGTGGATTTGGTAATTTTAGCTGCAGGTTGCCTTCCCGCATCACGGATTTCTTATACAAATGACACAGGGACAATGGAAGCTTCAAACCGACAAGAACATTGACCTTGTCCTTACCTCCTAGAGGATACTGCAATGGCTTAGAAGAGAAGAACTGATACATGGTAGTGTGGGGTTATGGGATTTGCTTAGCCTTTTTCTGTGCTAACATGGCAACTTAAAGGAATGAAGTATCGGTATTTCTACATTTTGGATGCCACTTTGGCTGTTTACAGTCCAATCAGTCTTTTGTTGCAAATATCAGATTAAGTGTCTGCGACAGAGTCAGCCCTAGAGCTCAAAGCTGATTTTGAGCGTATTTACTGACTGGGGTACTATCCTCTACAGTTTATCTATTATAAATTGTCCCCTGGCATATGATCAAGAACTAGAGTATACATACATCCAGTAAGGCAAACTCCAATACAGAGCCAAGTGCTGCGCAAAGCAGTCTATTGGGCTATTGGCAGCAATCTTGATGGGTCACACTCCGACGCAGACAATAGAATTCCGCTTCCTCAAGGAATTATATAAGACATAAGAATCAAGATGATATGGTGTCCGCTTATCAGTTTTATAATTTAAAATTGTCCCAGTCTTTAGGTTGATGCCGAACTGCGCCTGGCGTCTGGGGCTGACCTTGTGCATGTTGTTGGTCAGCCAATGGTTTCCTGTTCAACATCTGCAGATGGGCAAACCCTGAAAAACAAACAATGGACAGCTTTACTCACAAGTATTCCACCGCTCCAGTTTTTTTTTATATTTTAAAACTAATTTGCTCTGTAATTATATGTTTGTGGGAATTGTGCAATGTAGATATGAGTGCTTCATCACTTGGAAAATGGGCATATGTGCTGCATTTTGAAACTGAACCTTCTATTTGTTACTGATTAAACATTTCAAGAAACAATTCAACAACGGGTGGTTTGAATACTACACAGGATCTCTATTGTAAAACATTTCAAGTCAATACAAAAAATTTTAAAAGCCTATTATCAAGTTAAAAATTGTGAAACATTTGACCGAGTTTTCCCATTTTAAGCATTCATCAAATTTGGTGATCTTGTGACCTGTGGTGACCTGTATCTTGATCGGATTTGCATTTTAATATGTTAACTTATCGAGCCAGTTCAATTTAAACATTTTGAGTGGTAATTTGTTAGATGTCTTGTTTTCTGGAGAAGGTTATGATTTTTTGTTTCTCCTCCCCTTAATTTCGCAGGCTTTCAATTATTACGAATGACGCAACTTTAAAGCTGAATTTTTTCGCTTCATTCGCAAAAAAATTGGCAGGGTAAGTCCAACCTAGCAACGGATTGAGGAACGTCCCCATAGACATTAGGGGCAATCGACCTTTTACAGCATGAAGTCCCTACTTTCATCTTTGTCCTTTCATAGAGACAAAGCGAATAAACAGGTTATCTTAACTTAGCAAATCCAAAGAAAGTAATATCTTTTTGGCAAATAATATTTCATTTTTTTTTTTTAGTAATTTTTTAAGACTTCTGAGGGACACGCATCCCACAAGCCCCTTAAATGTCGCAAGAAATAACCATCCCAGATCCCTTAATATGTTGATGAATGATAACGCCATAAATTCATGAAAACATAGATAACACAGGATCTTTTAATGGCCAAAGATAAGATTGGGGTGCAGAGGAAGGGGTTAAGCCATATATTAAAATATCCACAAAGGGGGGCAGGGGGAAGAGGCGTGCAAAAAGACTAGAGACTCGTGGTTTAGAAAAATGTCATTAAATGTTTTTTTTGCATCAACTATGTGGGCTGACAGGTGTGGCCTGGAAGTACACATACTCGCCTCTGCGCTGTCTACCTGGATTTGAATCCCAATCCAGCTATAATACTGCCATCCCAGTGTTTCAGGTGGTCATTAAATGTGTATACTGCCGCCACGGATGGACTTAAACAGGGCATCCGTTTGCCTGGCATTCGTTGGTGGACGTTAAAGATCCACGGGTCCTTGGCGAAGAGTAAGACGGTGCTATCGTCGGCACAGGTGGACAAATTAACAAATTCCTGTGTAACCAAAGCACTGGGGCAATTGCATCAGCAGCACAGCCGCCAAATGATGCTAACCTGCAGTTTTTGGTGCTGCATGCGAATGAAGAAGAATCAATTTGTTTTGTAAATACATGAACTATGACTGGCAAACAATCAGAATCACTTGACAGATAGAGAGCCAATTCACATTATTTGGAGAGATATTGCCACACATAATTCTAGAAGCTCTTTTTTTTTTTCAATCTGAGTAATTGTATTAGAACACGAAACAATATATTTTGCAGGCAATAACTGCACCGTTGCGTAAGAGTGCCTTTTTGGTAGTTGTGGCTTTTTAACACACATATGGCAAACACTTTTGTGCTAAGGTTGTTATGCATATAAACAGCTGATCCTGCTTCAACATTTCCTGCAATGCTGTGTTTTTAATTTATTGTTCTCTGCTACTGACGCCCATGTGAACCATCAGTGCTAAAAGGAAGTACATTTCAGTTCGATTTGTGAAATATCTGTTTCCAATTCTTTCAGCAGGTTCCAGCCAAATATGAGAGATTACTTATAATAAATGCATTTTTAAAAATCCAGTTATCAGAAAAGTTTCTTCCATATTAGCAACACATTCTACAATATTAACATCGATACAAAGGATGGTGCAACAGCTGAGGTTCAATTGTGGCATATGTGGCAGGCTTTGGTTTACCATCTCTGAAGCTTGGAGGGGTGGCTGTAAGAACGCTCAAGAGTTCTTGGCCAAGTCCTGCTGTGTGCTGAGAAATAGCATCTTTATCTGGACGAGCTCTGTGTCTTGCATTAGCACACAAATTAGCCCAGCAAAAACAAATATTAAAGAAGCAAAGAGGAGACAATGACGGCAAAAATTTAGAATTTTGACCCAGATGCCAACAAACAACACAGTGGTGCAGCTGTAATGACTTAGGTATAGTTCGATCAATATAATGTCCAATAAAATAACAAGCAGGCAGGACAGGCCATACCAAAGCATGGAGGGCACAGGGGGCAAAGAGGACCAAAGCAGAAGGGCATCGGGGGGAAAGGCGTACCAAGCAGGAGGGCACGGGGGGCAAGGAGTACAAAGCAGGTGGGCGTTGAGGCAAGCAGGACAAGCAGAGAGGTGTGGGGCAAGCAAGGAGGGTGTAGGGGCAAGCAGGACCAAGCAGGAGGGTGCAGGGGCAAGCAGGACCAGCAGGAAGGTGCGGCGAGAGAGTGGGATGAAGAATAACGATATGGTTCCCGTGACTCACTTTTTCTTCTGCAGCACCACCATTCGAGTTGGTGTGAGGTTACTCTGTTTCTTCAATATCAGCAACACATCTACATTATTAAAATCACCACAAAAAATATCAACATACCATCGGTGGCAATCAAAATGTTTTCTGAAGTTGACTGAATAGATACAAAGCAATGTAACACATCCAACCAAATGCAACTTATTATATTGGACAGGTCCAAGAAGCTTGACAAAATAGCATCATCACACTGCTAAATACAATTTAACTTAAGTTTTGAGAATTGGAAAAGGAGAAAAGAAAAACATCATGAGTCTTCTTTAAAAGCATATTTGCACGTACAATTGGCTTAACATGAAGCCAAGGTCCGAGAGCAGCAATGAAAAATTATGATGAGGGGAGTTTCAATGAACACATGTAAGAAAAAGATGAGGAGTTATGGCAAGGTTAAATGGGAAGAAAATAAAATCATGACATAAGTGGAAACAGACGAGAGTTGGTGGTGAAGCTTGCACACGTGAAGCGTGGACAGAGGAAAGTAATCATACAAGACATAGGAGGAAATTTCCACAGGTACGAAGAAAGGGATGGAATGGCAGTGGAAGCAAAAATAGATGGATGTGTAGGTGAGTCTTACATTGAAAGCCTTAAAAAGGGTTGCTGTATTAATGCGCATTCAAACTGGGTTAATCTAGGCTGTGGAGATGTGGGAGGCTAAGGACAGAGGGGAACGAGACCAGATGAACAAAAAATTAAAAAAATAAAAAAAGGTAGAAGATTGAAAACGCACCAACAGTCGGTGATTCGAAAGCATATTAGCGCGACACCAAGATTTATTGAATGAAGAGTTCTAGGTCAAAGGTATGAAGTCAGGCAAAGGATTTTTTGAGCCTTATGGACCATTGCGGTTCCAAAAGCAAGAGGTGTGAATGCAGGTACAGTGGTACATAACTTCATAAGGAAAAATAACACACCACACCCACTTCAAAGTGTGAAAGTAAAAGTGCAAGTGTTATTCTCTCTGCTGAGTGTTGTCCACAGACAGGCGGTCTCCTGGGTTAACCTGAGGCGGTCCCTTTGGGTGGGTGCTGGAGTGTCTCATCCCGAAGAGGGATGACCACCGTGGCCCTGTTAATCATCTGAGCTCAAACGTTTGGAACATCCAGTGAGCACTCTCATTTTCTTATCACAACGTTGACTGTCAGGTGATCATTTTTTTTGGGGGTGGTTACACTCGACTATTGGTCTGGTCGCCTCTGATTGTTACCATGCCCAAGGAAGTTTGCTGTAGCTGTGTCCAAATAATCTGACCTCCCAATGATTAGGAGGTAAGACTCGGTGATCGAGCGTATTATGAGACTAAAGGATTTGTCACTCGTGGGGGTGTCATTTCCCTGGTCTCTGGTATATGCTCTGAAATGAGGCGAGTGATCTCACCGTGAAGGACATTCTAGGCCACGCTCGAGTCTGTGGTTGATCAAGTGCCCAGGCGAGATACACTTCTAGTCCTTGGGGCGATTTCAATGCATCGGACTGCGGAACTGATAGGGGATGTTATGAAAACATGTGTTGGTCCATTGGGTCCTAGAAGTGTAAACCCAGAATAGCACTCAAGTTTCCTTGACTATATATTTTTTTTTGAAAACACTGTTGAGGCTCGTATACACTAAACACACAGAAACGCAACACCAAGGGGAGCAGGGGACAAGAGGATGGGAGAGGGAAGGAAAAAAAAGCAGGTAACAGAGACCATGAAGAGATCTGTGGAAGGGACGAGGGATTGGGTTAACGGGGTAAACAAGATAGACACGACAGAGACTTTGAGGCAGAAAAGCAAGGGAATTTGAAGGAGTTGGGTTTGTGGGTGGGATTCAGGGGTAGAAAAGATCATGGTTTTGATGGGAGAAGACAACAGACATGGGTGGTGAACAGCTGTTTTTGAAGACCTGGAGGGAAGAGTGGGACTGAAGAGAGTCCTGGGAGTTTGTTCAAGGCCGGTTTAAAAAAAGAGGAATGAAAAGAGTGAAGGTGGAGCAGTGATTCTAGATTTTCATAGTTTTTTACTAGAGGGTTGTTGGCGGACTTGAGCAACCTGCGGAAATATTGGTGGGGGGGGCGACAGGCGCACATGGCGCCAAAGTAATGTGGACACCTGCTCATCCAATAACCTCATTCCAAAATAATAGGGTATTAATCTGAAGTTGGTCCACTCCCCCCCTTTGCCTGCTATATACAGCCTACACTGCTTCTGAAGGCTTTCCACGAAATGTCGGAACATTGCTGTGGGAATTTGCTTCTCATTCAGCCATAAGAGCATTTGTGAGATAGGCACTGATGCTGGGTGATATTAGGGCTGGCTCGCAGTTGGCGTTCCAATTATTCCAAAGGTGGTTCGATGGGTTTTGAGGTCAAGGGCTCTGTGTGCAGGCCAAGTCAAGTTCTTCCACACCGGATCTCGACAAACCATTTCTGTGCAGAACTCGCTTTTGTGACGGGGCATTGCATGCTGAAACAAGGAAAAAAAAAAGGGCCCCTTTCCCAAACTGTTTGCCGACAAGTTGGAAGCATAGAATCGTCTAGAATGTATCATGTATGCTGTAGCGTTAAAAATTTCCTTCACTGGAACTAAGGGGCACTAGCCGCAAACCATGACAAGAACAAGCCCCAGACCATTATTCCTCCTCCACCAATACTTTACGTTGGTTGCTATGCTTTCGGGCGGGTAGCTTCACACGCTGGTATCCGCCAAACCAGATTTGTCCTCAGACTGTCGGATGGTGAAGCGTGATTCATCACTCAAGAGAACTTCTGTGTGTATATATATATATATATATATATATATAGAAGGATCACATAAAATAACGAGAGTATCCGGATCCAGATCTGGACCTTCACCAAAATCAAAACAATTTGTCCTTGTCACACACCCAACTTTCCCATCAAGTATTGGCCCAATCCATCCATAACCTTTTGAGATATCCTGCTCACAGACTGAGAGACAACTAAACAAACAGGGTGTGAATACATAACCTCCGTCCACCTTCATTTGCAGAGGTAATAAAAATAAAAAGAGTACTTTCAGTTATCAAACTACTCCACTGAGGCAATGCTTTGCTCATTTCTGGCTTCTTCATAACTTACTCTTTTGCATTAGACTATTGATTATCTTTCCAGTCCTGATTTGTGAGGATTAAAGCCAAAATTAATCATGATAGGAAGGTAAATTCTGAATACATTGGTTAACCACACAATGACTAATTGGAACTTGATTCGTTGTCCGTAATAACAATACTGTGGGGGCGTTTGGCAATGGAAATGCATTTTTATGCTTTTGCAGGAAAAAGGCCACAAGTGTTTATTTATTATATTTTGTTTTTTCGTTTGTTGAGCATACTGGTTCTCAAACTGTGGGGAATTCCTCCTCGAGGCAATTTGGCAATTTATCGGGGGGGGGGGGGGAGAGGGGTGTGTGGGAGAACACCACGTACAGAAACATTTTTTTGTCAACCTTGCCAAATGAGTCCCAACAGCTGCCATTTCTTCTGGTGTTCTATTTCCCGATGTTCTTCTTCCAGGTCAGCGTGTTGCAACATGCTGGGAGGTTTTTGGAACCGCAAGCCAATGGGATATATGCATGGGACACAATTTGCGGCAGTGGGTGGGCGAGAGATAGTCATAAAAGGGCCCCGGTCGTACAAGGTAACTCACTTCATGTCACTAATTAAAAAACCTGATTGATTTTTTTTCTCTTTGATTTACTCTATATTTTAGCTTTGTTGCTCATTAGATTTGACTTGCTTTAAAAAAAAAAAAAGTTTTTTTTTGTACTTCAGTATAAACATCAATCTGTAACTAAGTTTCTATTTTTTGATCCATACTGCATGGGAGTGTGAAACGGCATTCAACCACATTATGAAACCAAACAGAGGAAGGATTAGATATTGAACCGGATATTTGAGTTGCACATCATCGCGCAAAAACCGTCTGATGCAGAATATGCAAGCACACATCCCATTAAAGTTTCACTTTTGCTTTGAAAAGATAAAATGAATTGTCTCGCTTCTTTTTTCCAATTACAAATGCTGGTATGAATACAATTTGAAACATCGGTTGTCTTTATTCTATTATATATATATATATATATATATATAATATATATATTATATATATATATAACATACAGGAATTCTTTTGAAGTGTGAGGAAACCCCATTTTTTCGAGAAAGTCGGGACTTAATGCTGTCAAAGGTCAGTGCCCCTAATGTCTTCAGGGACATCCTAGAATCTTGCTACGGTGGACTACACAGCCATGTTTCGTACTAAGCTGAAAAATAAGCATTATTAAATGGCATCATCATAATTATAAGGCCTGGAAATTAGGGATAGGAGAAATAAAGAATTATAACTTTGGACAGAAGCAAGACATACCAACAAATTTTGGAGGGAAATACCACTCAAAATGTTTGTATTGAACTGGCTCGTAGCAAGTTAACATATATAAACTGCAAATCAGATAAATATGTAGGACACCAGAGGTCAAAAGGTCACCAAATGTGATGAATTCTTAAAATCAGAGAACTCATTAAATATTTAGCAATTTTAGCTTTGAAATTGGGAAAAAAATTCCTGACAGAAATGTATAGAATAGAGATCTTGTGAAGTATTCAAACCACCCATGTTTAATTGTTCCTTGAAATATTTCATCAGTAACAAGTGGAAGGAGGTCAGTTTTCAAAAAAGGCAAAAAACACCCATTTTTCCAAGTAATTAAGCACTCTTATATCTGCATTGTCAAATTTCCCCAAAACATTATATTACAGGGTAAATGAGTTTTTAATATAAAATTGAATCATTGCAATACTTATGAGTAAACCTGTTGTTTTTTTTCAGGATTGCCCATTTGCATGAGTGAAAAATAAACATGGCTGACCAACAACACAGCACAAAGCGGCCCCAGACAGCAGCGGTTTGCATCGACCTAAAGACAAGCAATTTGAAGTTAAAGGCTGATGAAGGAATAATACACTCTGTGTGTGTCATAAACCAGGACAATTCAAAAAAAGATAAACTGTACAGGATATTACCCCAGTCAGTAAATACACTCAAGTCAGCTTTCAGCTCTGGGGCTTACTCTGTGGCAAAGAGACTTTCATCTGATATTAAACAGGACTGGTTGGACTGTAAACAGCCAATGTGGCATCCAAAATGTAGAAATACCTATACTCATCCAAAGAGTTGCATGTGAGTAAAGAAAAAGCGGTGAGGCAAATCCCATGACCCCACAGCTACATGTAGCGGTTCCTCTAGTTCTAAACCAATAGCTAATACCTCTGGGAGTAAGACAAGGTCTGTGAGGTCAAAGTCTTGTAGGTTTGAAGCTACAGTCACCTGTGTCACATGCAATGAGAGATTCTGTGATGGAAGGCGACCTTCAGCTAAAATCACCAATCCACACCAGAAATCATTAATTGTGAAAGCACAACAACTGAACCGGCAAGAAGTTTTGTTCTGTTTGTGGGGTGCTGGGCATGATATGGTTGCTAATGGCATATGCTATCGCACCAAATGCATGAATGCATTCCTGAAAGCCACTACGGTATCAGCAGGCAAAAGCTATCAGAGCAAATTTGATATCTGTAATGAAGTTGAAAGTTCTTTATTCTGTAAATAACAAGGTTTTCTTTTGAAAAAAAAATCAATGGGACAGGTATAAAACACTTCTGAAAGAAAGGTGTGAAATAATCACAAGTAAAACTAGAAGGGCACTCGGTGGAGCGCATACTTCTGCCATGTAATGTCTGATGCACGAGAACATATTGGGCCCAATACGTTTTCGAAATATCATGCTATAGAGTACTACATCGTTTTTGGGCCGATCTCTCAATGCTGAAGAATCACTTAAAAAATTATCAGATCCGGATCCGGATCTTCACAAAAATTGAATCAATTCTTCGTTGTCATACACCCAAAGTGTGCACCAAGTTTCATCCAAATCCGTCCAAAACTTGAGATATCGTGCTATATATCGTTTTTGGCCCCATTTCTCAATGGTGAAGAATCACTTTTTAAAATTCCAGTCGTCGGATCCAGATCCGGATCTTCACCAAAATCTAATGAGTTCGTCCTTGTCACACCGAACCTGTCGCCAAAATTTCGTCCGGATCCGTCCACAACTTTTTGAGATATCCTGTACACAAACAGACAGACAAACAGACAGAAAGGAGTGAAAACATAACCTCCTTCATTTTCGGTGGCGGAGGTAATTAAGTGCATAACAGTGAAGAATAATCCGACTCAGAATTATGGCAAACGGGTGTCATTCATTGATTAAAGTTGTGCGGCAGGATTTGTATGTGCCTTAATAATTCCTCTTGGTGATGGATTGGAAATGCTCAAGAACTTGGAGGGGCAATCTGATAAAGACAGGTGGTTGAAAAAACAACTTCAACGTGCAGGAAAAATCTTCAGAAATGACTGAGCATTAGTCAAGTGACAGCAGCGAAAAAGTTCTTCCATAGAGATTTCTGCACAAGCAACAGCCGACCTCATACCAGACTACCTGAAGGAGTTCACCTCAAGTCTGCTTAAGGTTGAACATAAGGCGATAAAAACAGTAGGTCATGGAGGTTTAATTCCCTTTCCCCTGGGAGCCTCTCAGCATCTTAAAAATTCCTCGCAAAAATTGCGAGCTTGGAGAAATCCCCCTAAAAGTAGGACAAACTTTTTGAAGTCATCCTTTTCTTTGTCGCCAATTGCTCTGGCCATTTCGTAAGTGGCTTGATCACCAGTAATTATCCATTCTTCGCCAAGGGCCTTTGCAGTACTCACTCTTCTCGCCATATTCTCATTCATGACTGAGGAGTCTGTTGGAAGCTTGGGAATCAATGGTAAACAACCCACTTTGAATGCAGGTCTGCTTTAGAAAAGCCTTGAAAACAAAGTGGAAAACCCGGTATGGGATTGCAATCTGGAGATTCTCTGGTTGTATGACAACTAAGGTACCAGATAAAGAGCAGATGGTCTGCTAAGTCATCACATTTAGTTTCAAGGTCTGTAAATGCACTGATCATGTCTTGAGTATTGGATTCCCATCTTTCTTCGGAACATAACATTGTGAAAACGACTCTTCGTGGATTCTTCTCATAGCCTTGGAGTGGTCTACAGACCGAATGACTTGGACATTGGAAACAAGAGCGTCATCTTCAACAGATTATATCACGACAGAAGATGTAGCATTAAAGCTGCCCCCCCCCCCAACTGACTCTTTTTATCCAATCTACAGTATCCAGTGCAAAGACATGAATAAGCTTCAAATTTATTGTCATACAATCTGGAATACAAATTCCACCTTCCTCAATCTGCTGTAAGGTTGCAGCAGCCTTTGCAGATGTTCATAACTGATTCCTCGTCCCAATTTATAATTCAATTGAACAAATGAATTAGTTTGTGTGATTATAGAGGAGATAAGATGTTGCGTTTCCTAAGGGAGTGGTTGTTCCAGTCTGCTGAAATAAATACTGAGATGTAATAAGAATCTTGTCATTGTCAGAACTCTTAGAGGAAATGAAATTAAAAACCTACATGACCTACTGCTTTTATTGCTATATTTTCTACCTTAAGCGGACTTGAGGTGAACTCCTTGAGGGAGTTTGGTATGAGGTCGGCTGCTGCTTGTGCAGAAACCTCCATGGAAGAACTTTTTCTCTGCTGTGACTTGACTACTGCTAAGTAATTTCTTATGATTTTTTTTTCCTGCACATTATGGAGTTTTCAACCACCTGTCTCTTCCAAATTTTCCCTCCAAGTTCTTGAGCATTTCCAATGCATCAACAAGAGGGATTGTTAAGGCACATACAAATCCTGCCCCTTAACTTTGATCAATGAATGACACCCGTTTACCATAATTCTGAGTCAGCTTAATTACCATAATTCGTTTCCCATAATTCTGAGTCAGCACCACCGCAGGGGGAAGGAGGTTATGTTTTCACTCCTGCCTGTCTGTCAAAAAGATGTGGATGGATTCGGATGAAATTTGGTGAGCAGGTAAGGTATGTGACCAGGGAAAATTGATATAATTTAGGTGAAGATCCGGATCTGGATACTACAATTTTTTAAGTGATTCTTCTCCATTGAGACTGCCAAAAATGATAAATAGCACGATATCTCTAAAAGTTGTGAATGCATTCGGACAAAACTTGGTGGACACGTTGGGTGTGTGACAAAGAAGAATGGATTCGATTTTGGTGAAGATGCGAATCCACATCCGGATAAGATAATTTTTCATATTTAAAGTGATTCTTTAACATTGAGAGATGGGGCCAAAAACGACATACAGCATGACATTTCAAAATATTATTGGCCCCGATATGTTCAACTGGATCAGGCATTGCGTGGCAGAGATATGCGCTCTACCGAGTGCCATTCTATTTCTTCACAGTTATGCACTTAATTTTACTTCGAATTGTTTCACCCCTTTCTTGCAGAAGTGTTTCATACTTGTTCCTTAGATTTTTCAAAAGAAAACTTTGTGATTTTTGGAATAAATAACCTTCAATTTCATGACAGAGATATTGAAATGCAGCATTAAAATTGCTCCGATAGCTTTTGCCTGCTGATACCATAGTAGCTTTGAATGCATTCATGCACTTCGTGTGATAGCATATGCCGTTTGCAACCATATCATTCCCAGCACCCTGGAAACGGAAAAAAAACCATCTTGCTGGTTCAGCTGTTGTGCTTTCTCAATTAATGATTTCTGGTGTGGATTGGTAATTTTAGCTGAAGGTTGCCTTCCATCACGGAATTTCTTATTACAAATGACACAGGGAAATGGAGCTTCAAACCGACAAGACATTGACCTTGTCTTACCTCCAGAGGTACTGGCTAATGGCTTAGAAAGAGAAGAACTGATACATGTAGCTGTGGGGTTATGGGATTCGCTTAGCCACTTTTTCTGTGCTAACATGCAACTCTAAGGATGAGTATCGGTATTTCTACATTTTGGATGCCACTTTGGCTGTTTACAGTCCAATCAGTCCTTTTGTTCAATATCAGATTAAAGTGTCTGCGACAGAGTCAGCCCTAGAGCTCAAAGCTGATTTTGAGCGTATTTACTGACTGGGGTAATATCCTCTACAGTTTATCTATTATAAATTGTCCTGGCATATGATACACCTAGAGTATACATACATCCAGTAGGACCAAACTCCATACAGAGCATCAGTGCTGCCAAAGCAGTCTATTGGGCTATTGGGCACAATCTTGGATGGGTCACCACTCCGACACAGACATAGAATTCCCCTTCCTCAAGGAATTATACAGACATAGAATCAAATGATATGGTGTCCCTTTATCAGTTTATAATTTAAAATTGCCCATCTTTAGGTTGATGCCAACTGCTGCTGTCTGGGGCTGCCTTGTGCCATGTTGTTGGTCAGCCATGTTTCCTGTTCACATCTGCAGATGGGCAACCCTGAAAAACAAACAATGGACAGCTTTACTCACAAGTATTCCACCGATCCAGTTTTTTTTATATTTTAAACTAATTTGCTCTGTATTATAATGTTTTGTGGGAATTGTGCAATGTAGATATGAGTGCTTCATCACCTGGAAAAAATGGGCATATGTTGCTCATTTTGAAAACTGACCTTCTATTTGTTACTGATTAAACATTTCAAGAAACAATTCAACACGGGTGGTTTGAATACTACACAGGATCTCTATTGTAAAACATTTCAGTCAAACAAAAAAATTTTAAAAGCCTATTTCAAGGTTAAAATTGTGAAACATTTGACGAGTTCTCCCATTTTAAGCATTCATCAAATTTGGTGATCTTTTGACCTGTGGTGACCTGTATCTTGATCGGATTTGCATTTTATATATGTTAACTTATCGAGCAGTTCAATTTAAACATTTTGAGTGGTAATTTGTTAGGATGTCTTGTTTCTGGAGAAGGTTATGATTTTTGTTTCTCCTCCCCTTAATTTCCAGGCTTCAATTATTACGATGACGCAACTTTAAAGCTGATTTTTCAGCTTCATGCAAAAAATTGGCAGGGTAGTCCAACCTAGCACGATTCGAGGACGTCCCCATAGACATTAGGGGGCATCGACCTTTTACAGCATGAAGTCCCTACTTTTCATCTTTGCCCTTTCATAGAGACAAAAGCGAATAAACAGGTTATCTTAACTTTAGCAAATCCAAAGAAAGTATTTTTTGCAATAAATTTCCATTTTTTTTTATTGAACTTCTGAGGGACACCATCCCACAAGCCCCCTTAAATGTCCAAGAAATAACCATCCCAGATCCCTTAATATGTTGATGAAGATAACGCCCTAATTCAGAAAACATAGATACACAGGATTTTTATGGCCCAAAGATAGATTGGGGTGCAGAGGAGGGGTTAGCCATTATTAAATATCCACAAAGGGGGGCAGGGGGAAGAGGCGTGCAAAAGACTATGAGAACTCGTGATTTAGAAAATGTCATTAAAAATGGTTTTTTTGCATCAACTATGTGGGCTGACAGGGTGGCCTGGAAGTACACATACTCGCCTCTGCGCTGTCTACCCTGGATTTGAATCCCAATCCAGCTATAAACTGCCATCCCAGTGTTTCAGTGGTCATTAAATGTGTATACTGTCCCACGGATGGACGTTAAACAGGCATCCCGTTTGCTGGCATTCGTTGGTGGACGTTAAAGATCCCACGGGGTCCTTGGCGAAGAGTAGACGTGCTATCGTCGGCACAGTGGACAAATTACAAATTCCTGTGTAACCAGCACTGGGGCATTGCATCAGCAGCACAGCCGCCAATGATGCTAACCTGCAGTTTTGTGCTGCATGCGAATGAAGAAGAATCAATTTTGTTTTGTAAATACATGAAAACTATGCTGGCAAACAATCAGATCACTTGACAGATAGAGCCAATTCACATTATTTGGAGAGATATTGCACACATATTCTAGAAGCTCTTTTTTTTCAATCTGAGTATTGTATTATGACACGAAACAATATATTTTGCAGCAATAACTGCACCTTGCGTAAGAGTGCTCTTTGGTAGTTGTGCTTTTTAACAACACATATGCAAACACTTTTGTGCTAAGGTTGTTATGCATAAACAGCTGATCCTGCTTCAACATTTCCTGCATGCTGTGTTTTTAATTTATTGTTCTCTCTACTGCCCCTGTGAAGCCATCTAGAAGCCATCGATTTGTGAAATATCTGTTTCCAATTCTTTCACAGGTTCCAGCCAATAATGAGAGATTACTTAAATAATCATTTTTAAAATCCAGTTATCAGAAAAAGTTTCTTCAATATTAGCAACACATCTACAATATTAACATCGATACAAAGGATGGTGCAAACAGCTGAGGTTCAATTGTGGTATGTGCAGGCTTGGTTACATCTCTGAAGCTTGGAGGGGTGGCTGTAGAACGCTCAGAGTTCTTTGGGACCAAGTCTGCTGTTGCCTGAGAAATAGCATCTTTATCTGGAGACTTCTGTGTCTGCATTAGCAACAAATAGCAGCACAAAAACAAATATTAAAAACAAAGAGGAGACAATGACGGCAAAAATTTAGAATTTGACCCAGATGCCAACAAACACACAGTGGTGCACTGTATGACTTAGGTATAGTTCGATCATTAATGTCCAAAAATACAAGCAGGCAGGACAGCCACCAAGCAGGAGGGCACAGGGGGCAAAGAGGACCAAGCAGAGGGCACGGGGGGAAAGGAGTACCAAGCAGGAGGGCACGGGGGGGCAAGGAGGACCAAGCAGGTGGGCGTGAGGGCAAGCAGGACCAAGCAGAGAGGTGTGGGGGCAAGCAGGAGGGTGTAGGGGCAAGCAGGACCAAGCAGGAGGGTGCAGGGGCAAGCAGGACCAAGCAGGAAGGTGCAGGCGAGAGAGTGGGATGAAGATACGATATGGTTCCCGTGAACTCACTTTTTCTTCTGCAGCCACCATTCGAGTTGGTGTGAGGTTACTCTGTTTCTTCAATATCAGCAACACATCTACATTATTAAAATCACCACAAAAAAATCAACATACCATCGGTGCAATCAAAATGTTTCTGAAGTGACTGAATAATACAAAGCATGTAACACATCCAAACCAATGCACTTATTATATTGGACAGGTCAAGAAGCTTGACAAAATAGCATCACACTGCTATACAATTTAACTTAAGTTTTGAGAATTGGAAAAGAGAAAAGAAAAACATCATGAGTCTTCTTAAAAGCAATTTGCACGTACAATTGGCTTAACATGAAGCCAAGGCTCCGAGAGCAGCAAATGAAAATTATGATGAGGGAGTTTCAATGAACACATGTAAGAAAAGAATGAGGAGTTATGGCAAGGTTAATGGGAAGAAAATAAAATCATGAACATAAGTGGGAAACAACGAGAGTTGGTGGTGAGCTTCACACGTGAAGCAGTGGACAGAGAAACGTAATCATACAGACATAGGGAGGAATTTCCACAGGTACGAAAGAAAGGGATGGAATGCAGGTGAGCAAAAAGAAATAGATGGAATGTAGGAGGTGAGTCTTACATTGAAAGCTTAAAAGGGTTGCTGTATTAATGCATTCAACACTGGTATCTAGAGCTGTGAGATGTGGATGGCTTAAAGGACAAGGGGAACGAGACCAGATGAAACAAAAAAATAAAAATAATAAAAAAAGGTAGAAGATTGAAAAACCACCAACCAAGTCGGTGATTCGAAAGCAATATTAGCCGAGACCAAGATTTATTGAATGAAGAGTTCTAGGTCAAAGGATTGAAGTCAGGGCAAGGATTTTTTGAGCCTTTGGCACCATTGCTTCCAAAAGCAAGAGGTGTGATGCAGGTACAGTGGTACACTAACTCATAAAGGAAAATAACACCACACCCCACTTCAAAGTGATGAAGTAAAGTGCAGTGTTATTCTCTACTGCTGAAGTGTTGTCCACCAGACGGCGGTCTCCTTGGGTTAACCTGAGGCGGTCCCTTTGGGTGGGTGCTGGAGTGTCTCATCCCGAAGAGAGGATGACCACCTGCCCCTGTTATCATCTGAGCTCAAACGTTTGGACATCGGCATTGCAGCACTCTCATTTTTGCACTCTATCACACTCAAACGTTTGGACATTGGTATCGGTGAGATCATTGCGGGTGGTTACACTGACTATTGGTCTGGTCGCTCTGATTGTTACCATGCCCAAGGAGTTGCTGTAGCTGTGTCCAATAATCTGACTCCAATGATTAGAGGTAAGACCGGTGAATGAGCGTATTATGAGACTAAGGATTTGTCACTCGTGGGGTGTCATTTCCCTGGTCTCTGTATATGCTCTGAATGAGGCGAGTGATCTCACCGTGAAGGATTCATTCTATGCCACGCTCGAGTCTGTGGTTGATCAGTGCCCCAGGCGAGATACTCTTCTAGTCTTGGGCGATTTCAATGCATCGACTGGAACTGATAGGGATGGTTATGAAACATGTGTTGGTCCCATTGGGTCTAGAAGTGTAAACCAGAATAGCACTAAGTTCCTTGACTATATATTTTTTTGAATACACTGTTGAGGCTCGTATGACAACTAACACACAGAAACGCACACCAAGGGGAGCAGGGGACAAGAGGGATGGGAGAGGGAAGGAAAAAAAACAGCAGGTAACAGAGACATGAAGAGATCTGTGGAAGGGAGAGGGATGGGGTACACGGGGTAAACAAGATAGACACGACAGAGACTTTGAGGAAGAAAAGCAGGGAATTTGAAGGAGTTGGGTTTTGGGTGGATTCAGGGGGTAGAAAAGATCATGGTTTTGGATGGGAGAAGACAACAGATGGTGGTGAACAGCTGTTTTGAAGACCTGGAGGGAAGAGTGGGACTGAAGAGAGTCTGGGAGTTTGTTCCAAAGGCGGTTAAAAAAAGAGGAATGAAAGAGTGAAGGTGAGCAGTGATTCTAGATTTTCATAGTTTTACTAGGAGGTTGTTGGCGGAACTTGAGCACCCTGCGGAAATATTGGTGGGGGGGGGACATGGCCACATGGCCAAAAGTATGTGGACACCTGCTCATCCAATACCCTCATTCCAAAATAATAGGTATTAATCTGAAGTTGGTCCCCCCCCCCCCTTTGCTGCTATAACAGCCTACACTCTTCTGGGAAGGCTTTCCACGAAATGTCGGAACATTGCTGTGGGGATTTGCTTCCATTCAGCCATAAGAGCATTTGTGAGATCAGGCACTGATGCTGGGTGATTAGGGCTGGCTCGCAGTTGGCGTTCCAATTAATCCCAAAGGTGTTCGATGGGTTTGAGGTCAGGGCTCTGTGCAGGCCAGTCAAGTTCTTCCACACCGATCTCGACAAACCATTTCTGTCAGACCTCGCTTTGTGCACGGGGCATTGTCATGCTGAAACAGGAAAGGGCCTTCCCCAAACTGTTGCCACAAAGTTGGAAGCATAGAATCGTCTAGAATGTATGTATGCTGTAGCGTTAAAATTTCCCTTCACTGGAACTAAGGGGCCTAGCCCAAACCATGAAAAACAGCCCCAGACCATTATTCCTCCTCCACCATACTTTACAGTTGGTGCTATGCTTTCGGGCGGGTAGCGTTCACCTGGTATCCGCCAAACCCAGATTGTCCTCAGACTGTCGGATGGTGAAAGCGTGATTCATCACTCCAGAGAACGCATTTCCACTGCTCCAGAGTCCAATGGCGGTGAGCTTTATGCCACTCCAGCCGATGCTTGGCATTGCGAATGGTGATCTGAGGCTTGTGTGTGGCTGCTCAGCCGTGGAAATCCATTTCATGAAACTCTCACCAAACAGTATTTGTGGTCACGTTGCTTACAGAGTCAGTTTGGAACTCGGTCGTGAATGTTGCAACCGACGACAGACGATTTTTCCACGCTACACGCTTCAGCACACAGCGGTCCCGTTCTGTGAGCTTGTGGGGACTACCACTTCACGGCTGAGCTGTTGTTGCTCTTAGACGTTTCCACCTCACAATAACAGCACTTTCAATTGACCGTGGCCGCTCTACCAGGGCAGAAATTTGACAAACTGACTTGTTGGAAAGGTGGCATCCTATGACGGTGTCACGTTGAAAGTCACTGAGATCTTCAGTACAGCCCATTCTACTGCCAATGTTTGTCTATGGAGATTGCATGGCTGTGTGCTTGATTTTATACACCTGTCAGAAATGGGTGTGGCTGAAATAGCCGAATCCACTAATTAGAAATGGGTTCCACATACTTTTGGCCATGCACTGTAACTCAGACAGAGCAAGGGGACGAGGCCAGAGAGGAGACAGTAGAAAACAGAAGGACTACCGACCTACCTACGGTGAGAGTGAGCGACCCAAAGACCTCAGGCCTCATCACGGGAGATACCAATGATCCTAAATGCCTTGGTTTCCACAGCGTGAAGCCGAGAAAAGTGAGAGGCGGGAGTACCAGCCCAGAGGGGAGAGCAGTACTCCATCAGGCTGAGGATGAAAGCTTTGCATGTGGTCAGGAGCTCAGGTGTGCCAAGGAAGGACTTGGCACGATGGAGGATACCCGGTCAGCAACTGGCTTTCGAGGCCAGTTTGGAAATGTGGCTTTCCCAGGAAAGATCGTGGCAGATAGTGAG
Source organism: Eptatretus atami (assembly GCA_035128595.1). NCBI lineage: Eukaryota > Metazoa > Chordata > Myxini > Myxiniformes > Myxinidae > Eptatretus > Eptatretus atami. The sequence continues at coordinate 158,934,913 of CM068953.1, forward strand.
ACTCAGAAGCTTGAATAAATGGAGTTCTTCAAAAGGATTGTTGAGAAAGTAGATTGGGGGGGTGGGGTTCCAGATAGTCCTTTCGGAGAGACATAGTGACAGTGTGACAGTGCAAGATTTGGCAGGGTTGAGAGACATGTTCCACGTGTTGGACCAGCTTGTGATTTTATCCAGATCTGCAGGGAGTGAAGAGGCTGCTGCTTGTCAATCTGAGGGATGACAGATAGTATGCCAGAGGGGTGGAGTTATCAGCAAAGAGATAAAGAGGATTTTCCAGAGTCAGAGAGATCACTGATTAAAACCAGAAAAAGAACAGGGCCCAGAACACTGCCTCGAGGAACTCCAGCCTGGACAGGAATAGGGGGTGACAGAACTCCATTACTGTGACAGGACAGGAAGTCTGCAAGCCATGAGTGGAGATGTCCTTGGATACCATAGGAAGAGAGTTTGGTGAAAAGTGCAGGGTGCCAGACCGTATCGAAGGTACGTGAGATGTCTAGCTAGGGAGATGGCTCTGATTTCATATCTGGCATTGAGGATCTCCATCCATTGTTGGGAGAGCAGAAGCAGCATATCCAGGGTAGAGTGACCTGGTCTGAATGCAAACTGATGATCAGAAATCAAGCCATTGGAGAAGAGGAAGGATTTGATGTTTGAAGTGATGATGGATTCCACAACCTTGCTGATGATTGGGAGAAGGCTGATTGGTCTGAAGTTGCAGGGATCTGTTATTGCACCTTTTTTATGCAGAGCAGTAATGTTTTATGCCTGGTGTTGGCTTAATGGTGAGGGTGGTGGGCTTGAGATCCTAGGATCCTGACTTCAAATCACACTTGGCTGTCGAATTAATACCAGGTGAGGTTGACTCTGCCTGTCATCCTCCCAAGGTCGGTAAAATGAGTGCCAGCTTGCTGGTATCCTGTGTTGGAGTGGCGACCCGTCCAGGATTGTGTCCAATAGCCAATGAGATGCTTAGGCAGCACCAACGCTCTACACAGAGCATGGTCCCAATGGATGGATGGATGGTAATGTTTGCCGATTTCCAAGCAGATGGCAGATGATCTTGAGCAAATGAGAGGGTGAGTAGAATGGAGAGAGGGTGAGCAAGAGCAGTAGAGCAAGTTTTTAAGACACGTGGGCTGATGCCGTCTGGACCGGTTGCAGAAATCTGAGTTGAGCTTTGACAGAAAACTCTCCAGCTTGGCAGGAGAAAAGGATCCAGAGTACAGGAATAGCTGGGGTGTGACTGGGTAAGGTGGGTACAGAAAGTGATGGGTTTGGGACACAAGATTTAGAAGTAAACACGGAGTTTAGGCATTCAAAGTTTTCATGTGCCGTGTCAGCTGTGCGGCCATTTGAGGTAAGGGAGGGGATGGATGGAGGGGGAATATACACCAGAAACAAACTGAACTACAAGGGCACTCAGTACAGTGCATACCTCCGCCACGTAATGCCTGATCCACGAGAAC
>CM068953.1:158940495-158999943 GCA_035128595.1 Eptatretus atami
GGCTCAGGTCTGTCATACCAGAGGAGGGAGTAACCAGGGAGAGATACAAGGGAGTCAGAGACGACTTGAAGGAGGAAAGTTACTGTTAAGCAGATTATGTGTGGTTTGTTAGTGGCAACCTGTATGGAAAGATGTCAGGTTTGAGCAAAGGCCCCGGATGTTTGAGGTCCACAATGTTAAAGAAGAGGGAGGGGAAGGGAGAGGAGGGGGGTGGGAGGTAAGGAGAGTTATTGCAAGAGTGTGGTGTATTGCAGAAGAGCTCAGGGAGAGGGCTGGATGAGGAGAAAAGGCTTGGCGGATGGGTTGAGGTACAGTGGGGAGTAATAACAGAGTGGGCAGAGGGCAGTTGAAGATTGTAGGAGGGGGAGTGATGAGGTGAAGAGAGAGGGTGGGGGAAGGAGGGACCTTTGTGGATGTGAGGAGGACAAATTTGAGAAGGGGAGTGAGGGGGAAGATTGGGAGGGAGAAGGGTGAGAGGGGAGAGTTGAGGGAGAAGGGTGAGGGGGGAGTTTTTGAGAAAGGTGAGAGAGTAGCTTCGAGGGGGAAAGAGTGAGAAGTTTGCTTTGCGAAGGAGGGTTGAGAGGGAATCTTTGAGAGGGAGGGAGACGATGAGAGTAGACACGGCCAAGGTGCAGGAGGGCGACGGGAGAGTGTAAGCATGAGACTTGGTAGAGGTAAGTTGAAGAAGGGAGTGGACAGGGGAAGGTTCAAGATTTGAGGAGTTGGGAAGAGTGGGAGGTGGGCTGAGAGGAAGGAAAGAGCATGTTTGTGGTGATGAGTGTACTGATTGAGAGAGTGAGATATCTGTTCGGTTAGAATGGAGCCCACAGATGTTAGAACACCACACACTTTGGGACAACAGAGGAGGAACTGATACTGAAGCAGAAGACAGTGAAGAGGTGCCAAGAGAGGAGGAAGGATGAGGGGCAAGATGGGAGGGTTCCGGAGAGGGGATAACAGGTGAGGGGTTAGGAGGAGGTAGATTTAAGGAGGTGGGGTGAATTGGCACTGAAGTTGGAAAAAAAAAAGTTTGATTGATGGAACATGAGAACATACATTGCAAACTGGGAGTTTTAAAATGATAAAGTCAGAGATGCGATTAAAGACATTTTGTGAGGGATGCAATAAAGGCGAATCAAGAGAATGGTGAAAAGAAATGTTGTAACAGTGGGATTTTTTCAACACGGGATGAAGGAAAGGTCAAATTGAATACAGCCTTTTGAAGAAGAAAATGAGCAGTGAATTATGATACAATACAATTATGATACAATGTGAAAGAGGAAGTTGTAGCATTTCAAGAGACCGTTTTAAAAGTCGGCAGAGATCTTGATACAGAACCGCCACCGTCGTTCAAGAACTGGAACCGGAACTCAAAGAAGTCATGGACTTAGGGTGGCTGGTTCATGGTTTCAGCGACCACAGGCTCATCGCTGGACTTGGTATTCCAACGCTGGTGGTGTGGCAAAGGAGACTGACCATGTGCTCGTTGGTGGTCACTGGAGAATGATCCAGAACTGCAGGGTCTACCAGAGTGCTCAGTTCCTCAATACCTACCACAGGCTTGTTGTAGCAACTCTGAAGTTGCAGCTTAAATCCAGGAGAATGGTGCCATCCCTGCCTAGGCTAGATGTTGGCAAGCTAAAGGATGAGAGGGTAGCTGAGGAGTTTACAAACAGGCTGAGTGGGGATTTGGGGGTCTGCATGCTTTCTGAAATCCTGAAGAGTTGTGGAGTGCCTTCAAGAGCATCCTTGATGTTACCTTCGTGTTATTGTCTCGGAACTCACTGCCGGGCGAAGAAGAATTTTGTCTCACACAGGACACTGGATACCATTGACCAGAGTCGCAGGGCCAGGCAGAATGGCAGAGCTGAGCTGTTGCGTAAGACTGCACATGCGCTAAGGGTGGACAAGGAAGCCTATATGCAAAGGATCTGTGAGGGGGTAGAGCATCACCTGTGGTCAAGTGATTCTCGTCCTGCTTACAGGGGAATTCACACATTGCATTCCTCCAAGCCCGTCCCTCGGTGAACTGCAGTTAGAGCGGAGCTTGGTGGGCTCGACACCGAAGTGAAGGCCTGCTGGGCTGGTTACTTTGAGCGACTGTACCAGGCTGATCCAACAGCTGTCGAGTTGGATGACAGGGGTGTTACGATCCCCAATGCTGACCCTCCAATCAACTGTGATTCAACTTCGTTTGTGGAAAAATAGGCTGCGGTGAACCGGTTGAAATGGGGTAAAGCTCCTGGGATCTGTGGCATCCATGCTGAACTTAAGTCTGGTGGAAATTCTGTACTCGTGTCGTTGCATGCATTTCTGTGCTCTGCCTGGAACATAAGCATTATCCCAACTGACTGCAAGAGGGGCCTTGTTGTCACTCTCTGGAAAGGGAAGAGTGATCGCCAGGACCGCAACTACCGAGGGGTGATGCTGCTCAGTGCCAGGCAAGGTCTTGTATAATTATTCATAGGATTTGCCACCACCTGCTTGAGCACCAGCATCCAGAGCAATCAGGCTTCACACCAAAGAGGTCAACGAGGGAACGTATCCTTGCTCTTCAGGTCCTCACCGAATGCAGATGAGAATTTCAGCAGGTTGAATTTCAGAGAATTGCTGCTTGCAGCCTATGTTGACCTCTGTAAAGCGTTCGATTCAGTGAATCGGGATGCCCTCGGGAGGATTCTTGGTCTTCGTGGGGTGCCACCAAAACTGATCAATCTGATGTCTGAACTATACTCTGGAACTGAGAGTGTTCTGAGATGTGGTGATACCTTCTCTGACTTATTTCCAGTTGTGACTGGAGTTGATCAGGGGTGTGCACTGGCCCACATACTTTTCAGTGCTGGTATGGACTAGATTCTGGAGAGGATGTCGGAGAGATCAAGCTGCGGTGCATCATTTGGGAATGTGAAGATCTCTGACCTTGATTTCACAGATGATGCAGTCATCTTTACGGCGACTCTCTCCTTTTGGGGGCCATCGAGGTGCTGAATGAGGAGTCAGAGCCGCTGGGATTACAGGTTTCCTGTCAAAACTAAGATCCAGGCTTTCAATGACATCTTGTATGCTGCTGTCTTGTTCGTTCCGATTTGTGGCAAGGATGATGAGGTCAGGGAGAGATTCACTTACCTTGGCAGTGATATTCATGTCTCTGCTGGCTGTGAGCCAGAGGTCAATGAACATCTGGGTCGGGGCTGGGGAGTCATGGATTCACTGGATCATGGGTGGGGCGCTACTGGAGCCTGTGCGGAAGGACGAAAGTCCGAGTCTTCAGGTCCTTAGTGCTTCCAGTCTTGCTCGCCGGATGAGAGCGTGGACTCTGCTCAGGGATCTAAGAAGGTGACTTAATTCCTTTGGTACCAGGTCTCTTCGGAGAATCCTTGGCTGTCGCTGGTCGGACTTTGTGTCCAATAAGCGGTTGCTGAGAGAGACTCAAATGAGATTTGTTATCTGCATAGTCCGTGAGCATCAGCTGCGGCTGTTTGGACATGTGGCATATTTTCCTGACGCTGATCCTACTCACCAGATTCCCTTAGTGAGGGAGCCTCGTGAGTGGAGGCCAATGAGCCGACCCGTGCTTCGTGGTTGCAGCAGGTTGTTCAGCATCTCAAGGAGATGGGGATGGACCAGGCATCTGCCTGGGGGATTGCCAGAGAGAGGCCCCTGGAGTACCAGCGGAAAGTGGAGCAGCGGCACGCTGCTCCGGCACATGCTCCCTTCCCTGAGCTACTTCAAACAAATTATTTCAAGGTTCTGCAGAACAGGTTCTGCAGAATTTCAAGGTTCTGCAGAATTATTTCAAGGTTCTGCAGAAAGGTTCTGCAGAACAAACTAGAATGGCAATCTTCAACGTCGCGAAGTCGCCAGATATGCCTCTGCCCACATTATTAAATCATTATCCATACTTTTACCAAGTTTGATTTAAATCCTTGAACCCAGATTTAAAATATTAAATAATTCTGGCTAACAGACCATGAGTCCGATCAGTTTGATATTTAAAACATATATTCCACATGCCTACTAGATCATAACTGTGACGTTTCACATCGACTGACGAAGCGGTTCAAGAAAAATATTTTTTTTAAGAATTTCGTTCAAACCAATATGGCTGCAAGACCATGTGACCTATTAATTATTCGTCAACACCCTGGTATCTCCAAGGCTTGGAGAACATGAAAGTGAAGTTTCCCCTCGATCTGTGTCGCCGTTCTGGAGAAGAAGATTATAAAATGTTTATTGTTCAAAAAATCATAGCTGCCAAACCATGTGACCTATGACATCAGAGGTAGAGAACTTTTTGTTCCTCATGGAAATGCGATCGTACCTGTAAATTTTCACCTTGATCTGTTCAGCCACTACAGAGAAGAAGATTTTTGAAGGTTTTATGTTAAAAACAATATGGCTGCCAAACCACGTGACCGATGACATCATCAATTTTTTTTTGGCCAAATATAATTTAGCCCTAGATTACCCTCAAAAGTTTTCATACTGATTGGATAAATCGTTTGACAAATGCAATTATGACATCATAATTAAGCCATGTATGACATCAAAAAAAAAATCACACTTGTTTTGCATGGGGAGTACTTCACATGTGTCAAGTTTCAATTTTTTCCATGGAGCGGTTTCGGAATTACAGAGGTCCAAAGTGTTTCCTTTTTTCCAATATGGCTGCCACAACACGTGACCGATGAAGTCATAATTGTCATTTTAAAAATTCTGCATCATTAGTCGCATCTACACTGAAAATGTTGCGTCATTCGGATAAGCGGTTGCAGCGAAAACAGAGAAAATTTACATGGATGTACGTACAACCAGAAAATATAATACCACCGGCGACTTCTTCACCGGAGGCATAAAAATTTGAGGTCCTGTCTGTGCCTGCTTTTGGTGGCTAACTTCGTCTGCACAGGAGAGGTCATGGCCTATAGTGAGGCCAAAAATTGCCTGAAGAATTATAGGTCAAGGGACTTAACTTTTTAAAGAGGTTGGTCACAGATGTCACGCGGTGGGTTTGCTTGAGAATCGATCCAGACAGAAACTGTGATGATACGGGAATTGTGTGGATCAAGTCATGTTCCATGTATCCTCCTTCCAAGCCCCCTGAGACGGATGCAGCTGCTGTCACTCCAATGGGATGGGAAATTGTTTTTACATAAGACGCCATGTACAAAGTGGTAATGATAATTTTCTGTGGAAACAGGTAATTAATGGAAACCAAGTAACTCTACCTTCATAGAAAAGGCTTGTAAGAAGGAGCAATTAAGAGCTTCACACTGGTTGCTCACATGGAGGAAGTCAGCAAGCCAGGCCAGAAGACAGCCTCGAATGTCACAATCTGGGTGCTTGGGAAGAAATGCTAGGTTCCCAACTCTGTCAACTTCACTAAATATGGCCAGCATCTAACAGCCATCTGAAACACCAATCTAACACCAGCACTGACCTTCTCTTTCTGTTTCAGGGCCTTTATTGATTGTTTGGCGATGCCAAGAGATGTTTTAATATGAGAATCGGAACACATTCACTTCTTAAATAAAACAGAATACATAAGAATCTATTTTAATAAAAATATAAAAAAAGGAGGGAAACATCACCACTGCAACTAACATGTCACCATTGTGATCTCTTCATTTTGAAACTACAGTGCCTTCAGAAAGTATTCACACCCCTTGATTTTTGTCACATTTTGTTGTGTTACAGCCTGAATTTAAAATGGTTTAATTACAGTATGTTGTCACCAATCGACACAAAACACCACATAATGACAGAGTGAAAACATGTTTTTAGAAATTTTTACAAATTAATTAAAAAATTTAAAGCTGAAATGTCTTGCATCAATAAGTGTTCAACCCCTTTGCTAGGACACTCCAAATTGAGCTCGGGTGCATCCGATTTCCTTTGCTCATCCTTGAGATATCTCCACAACTGTATTGGAGTCCACCTGTGGCCAATTCAATTGATTGGATATGATTTAGAAAGAAACACACCTTTCTGGAGAAGGTCCCACAGCTGACAGTGCATGGTCAGAGCAGACACTCAACCATGAAGTCCAAGTCAACTGTCCGTAGAAATCCAACATAGAATGGTGAGGAGGCATAGATCTGGGGAAGGGTATAAAGCAATTTCTAGTGTTGAAAGGTCCCAAGAGCACAGTGAGCTCCATCATTCGGACATGGAAAAAATATGGAACTACCCAGACCCTTCCGAGAGCTGGCCATCCAACCAAACTGAGCAACTAGACAAGGATGACCTTGGTCAGGAAAATGACCAAGAACCCAATGACCACTCTGACAGAACTACAGAGCTCCTGGGCTGAGATTGGAGAACCTGCCAGAAGGACAACAATCTCTGCAGCACTTCACAAATCTTGGCTTTATGGGAGAGTGGCCAGACGTAAGTCACTCCTGAGGAAAAGGCACATGACAGCACGGCTGGAGTTTGCAAAAAGGCATGTGAAAGACTCAGAGCACGAGGCAAAAGATTCTGTGGTGTGATGAGATGAAAATTGAACTCTTTGGCCTGAATGAAAAGCGCTACGTCTGGCAGAAACCGAGCACAGCTCATCACCCATCAAACACCATCCCTACCGTGAAGCATGGTGCTGGCAGCATCATCCATGGGGATGCTTTTCAGCAGCAGGGACTGGGGGACTTGTAAGTATCGAGGGAACAATAAATGGAGCCAAATACAGGAAAATACTTCAGGAGAACCTGCTTCCGAGTGCAAAAGACCTTACACTGCGGCAAAGATTTACGTTCCAACACGACAATAACCCCAAGCATACAGCCAAAGCAACACTGGAATGGCTTCAGACCAAGAACATGAAAGTCCTTGAGTGGCCCAACCAAAGCCCAGACTTGAATCCCATTGCGAATCTGTGGAAAGACCTGAAGATTGCTGTTCACCAACACTCCCCATCCAACTTGACAGAGCTTGAGTAAATCTGCAAGGAAGAAAATACCAACAATCTAGATGTGCAAAGCTGACACAGATGTACCCAAGAAGACTCAAAGCAGGAATCGCTGCCAAAGACACTTCCACAAAGTATTGACTCAGGGTTTGAATACTTATTGACGCAAGACATTTCAGCTTTTCATTTTTACCCTCGCCGAAGGAGAGCGTGTTCCATTTGACTTCATTTGTTACTTGAAAAAAATCGAAGATTTTGGGTCAGTCGATTTTGTATTCGGTCTGTCTGTCGCCTGCAGGTCACAATTTTAAACCGATCTTCAGGAAACTTCACCGCATGGTAGAGTTTGTCATAAGGAAGAAGCCTGTTGTTTTTGAGGTCAAAAGGTCAACATAGGCCAAAGGTCAACAACTTGGGTGAGATTTCTAAAACCCTCAATTTTCATCCGATTGACTTGAAATCTGAAGAGAAGTTATATTTCATGTCAAAGAATCCAACAAGCCAATTATTTTTGAGATCAACATGGACCAAAAGGGCAACATAGGCACAAGGTAAACAACTAAGGTGGTGTTTCTAGAATCCTCAATTTTCATCTGATAGACTTGAAATTTGAAGAGCAGTTGCATATTTAGTCAAGGAATTCAACCATCAATTATTTTTGAGGTCAAATTTGTTTTATAGATTTTGCAAGTAACGTGCTCTGCACGACATCATCTTATTTGTTTGTTTACATTAACTTAAGTGTTTTTCTCCGCAACTGCATGTCTGATTGAGCATAAATTTTCACCATAGGAGCGACTACTCGTGGAGAACGTTTTAATGATAATTGTGATGTCATAGGTCATGTGGTGTGGCAACCATGTTGGAAAAATGGAAAAACTTTGGACCACTGTATCTCTGAAACTGCACCAAGGAAAAAGATGAAACTTGGCACGTGGCAAGTACTCCTCATGGGAATAAGTGTTTTTATGACATCATAATTGCATATGCAGAACGCTACATCTGATCAGTATGAAAATATGAGGGTCATCTAGGGAGAAAATGGTCCACAGAAAAAAAATTGATGACGTCATAAATCACGTGATTCTGAAGCCATATCGTTTTGAAAAAAACAACCCCTTCAAAAATCTTCTCTGAAGTGGCTGAACAGATCGAGGCAAAACTTTACACATATTACCACCTATCCATAAGGAACAAAAGGTTAACAGATATGATGTCATAGGTCACATGGTTTGGCAGCCATATTGGATTTACCCTCAAACCTATAAAAAAAAATGTTCTTCTCCAGAACAACAGAACAGATCAAGGTGAAACTTCACACAAATATTCCCCAAGCTATGGATGTACAAGTTTGTTCAGGAATAATTGACAGGTCACATGGTTTGGCAGCCATATTGGATTGAAGAAAAACATTAAATGTTTTCTCTGGAACCACTTCATCAATCAGGCCTGGGTCAGGTGTCCGTTCAAGGCGGGGTTACATCATAGCGGGACATCTTGGTACCCGGTCATCACTGCCAGCATTTATAAAGTGGCAGTTCTAATTATATCTCTTAGTAATTACGGAACACACCAGTCCACAAACGCCATGCAAAATACACCACACAAAAGAAGTCCTGGCAAAGGTCTGCAATGTCTGATTGCTCTTTTTCTTGTTAATTAATTTGTAAAAATTTCTTAAAACATGTTTTCACTTTGTCATTATGGAGTGTTTTGTGTAGATTGGTGATTTTTTTTTTTATGTAATCCATTTTAAATTTAGGCAACAAAAAAAAAATAATTAATCCATCACACAACAAAATGTGACAAAAGTGAAGGGGTGTGAATACTTTCTGAAAGCACTGTGCAATTGGTGCATGCTGCTAAGGGTTTATCAAAAGAAGTTTGACAAGGTTAGGTTAGGTTAGGTTAGGTTAGGTTAGGTGAGGTGTGGGAGCATGCGTCAAAAAAGGCCTGCCAACAATGGAGGTGTAATAATTATACATATTGTCCTTGTAATGAGAAATTCATCAATTCTCATTCCAAATACAATAAGCAATGATTCATTTAAAAATTCAACTACATTCACTTGAACAGTCCTCATCACAAGCAGAGGCAAGAGCTTTTGACAAGAAATGAATGTGAAGAATCACTCAAGAATATGTGATCACTCGATCATCTATAAAGTCCAAGCTCTCTATAAAATGAGACATTGTTCAAATAGAGAACATATAAAACGAAGAGGGCACTGGGTAGAGCGCATACCTCCACCAGGCTGAGTAGTTTACATTTTGTACATCACCGATCGCCCCGAACTAGATTCGGACCTGAACCAAAATCTAAGCAGCTTGTTCTTATCACCCAACCAGCTCATCCACTACGTTTTGTCCGAATCCATCCATAAGTTTTTGAGATACCATGCTATGTGTCTGTTTTAGCCCTATCGCTCAATGGTGAAGAATCGCTTAAAAAATTATTGGATCCGAATTCAGAGCTTCACCAAAATTGAATTAATTCTTCCTGGTCACACACCCAACCTGTCCACCAAGCTTTGTCCGAATCTGTCAACAACTTTTTGAGATATCATGCTATTTATCGTTTTTAGCCCGATCTCTCAATGGTGAAGAATCACTTTTAAAAATTCTGATCCGTATCCGGATTCGGATCTTCACCAAAATCTAATCAATTCTTCCGTGTCACACACCCAACCTCTCCACCAAATTTCATCCGAATCCATACACAACTTTTTGATATATCCTACACACAGACAAAGAAACAGACAGACAGTTGTGAAAACATAACCTCTGCCCACTCCTCGGTGGGTGGAAGCAAGAGCAACAATGCCTTTGCAGTTGTTTCAAGTTGCATTCCCCAGTGACTGTAAATCTTACCCCTATCTTGCACATCTTGGACTCCCAGCCCAAAAGCACCATTGAGCTCTCGTTCTGTGGACACATGAATAATTCGGTACCGACTTAAAGATTTTGGGTCATCCGGACCACTGGTTTCACACTGCAAAAAAAGGGATGGGAAGCAAAAATAAATTACAAAATGAGAACACTGAAATTACCCCCGTGTGGGGGTGACGGTCATCTCTATAATGTTTTTTATCTATCATAATCGATGAACCGTTGCCAGATATCTCCTAAAATGACAGACTAGATAGGTTTTGAAAATGGCGACTTTCACAACTTTCGTGACCTCGTGACCTTGACCCTGACCTCGAATCCGGGAAAAAAATATGTCTTTGGGTATCACTCATCGACTCTACCCACATACAAAATTTATCAAGATCGGAAGTAAAAAGTTTTCTTGTACGGGAGGTTTTTGACCATCTTCCAGGTTACGTGGCGACCAAACGGGAAGGAAATTCAAAAATCTGTCCAGTTAGATACAAGATAATATTTTTTACTATCATAATCAATAAACAGTTGCCGAATATCTTGTAGAATGGCAGACTAGATAGGTTTTTAAAAGGCGATTTTTATAACTTACGTGACCTCGTGACCTCGTCCCTGACCTTGAACCGGACAAAGTTATATCGTTGTGACATACATCGTCTCTACCACATACTAAGTTTCATCAGATCGGAAAGAAAAATTGACGGACGTACGGACGGACGGACATTTGGTCCGGTTTTATTAGGTCATCTCGGTAGAGATGCCTAAAAAGGAACGAGACAAACCATGGAAATAGAGAATTATTAAATGGCATTTGTTTTTGTAACATTTATATATGTCGTCTAAACGACAGGCAACCTGACACACTTGCATGCATTTTTACAGCAAAAATACTGGTTCATAAGGTAGAATGAGTGATAGTGACATGCATTAACAGTGGGACACATTTGAACACAAGAAGTAAGGGGATTAACGAACAGAAGAAAGGAGGGGAGAAATCACAGTAACCTACAAGTAAGAGGGTTCGGTTAAGGGGCTGTCACACCTTGACGTTTTAGCCGCTATGGCAAGGTCTCAAATGTATGTAAACGCTGGCGCATGTTGAACTATTGATTTTTTTTTAATTTGGGCGTATAATAACGTGTTGGACGTATGCATAACATATTAGTAACGTACACAGAACGTTTTAATCACATATAGATAACTTTAACCAAGAATGCTGAGCGTGTTGTCGGCGTTCACAACCTATGCCCAACGATAGTCTAACTTATGCATAGCGCGGCAGCGTATCGCCGACGATCACGTGGCGTAGCCTATTAATAGGCTGCGCTCGACGATTCAAATCATAACCACTAGACATCGAAGTGTGAAGCCGCTGTCATACCTTGACGTTTTAGCCAGCGTATGCCGACGTATGAAAAATTTGCCGAACCAACCTGGCACACGTCAATACGTTATGGGTAAGTTTGTATACGTTAAGAGCACGCTGGCATACATCGTAGTTTTCTGGCATACGTCGTCATACGCCGAGTACGTCGAGAAATTTTCAGCATGTTGAAAATTGTCTCGACGTATGCACACGTTCCGCATACGCTGGCATAAGTTGTAGGCACGCTACGCGATCGTTGCACACACGTTACTTGTACGTTACTTCATAAGTCGAAACACGTCAAGGTAATGGTTAGCGTCAGTGTTCCAGACTCCCTGTTTTTTTTTTGGTTTTTTTTCTTCGGTATGACGGTGATGTTGACACTTCGATTTCTAGTGCGTTATGATTTAAATCGTTGAGCGGCAGCCTATTAATTATATTATATTATAACCGCACTAGAAATCGAGTGTCAACATCACCGTCACGCCGAAGAAGAAGAAAAAAAAAAACCAAGGAGTCTGGAACACTGACGCTAACCATTACCTTGACGTGTTCGACTTATGAGTAACTTACAAGTACGTGTGTGGACGTGTGTCAACGATCGCGTAACGTGCCTACAACACGTTACTCATAGGTTAGAAATAAGTTTCGGGTATGCCTAAACATTACCTCGACTTGTGAGTAACTTACAAGTAACGTGTGTCGACGTGTGTCAACGATCGCGTAACGTGCCTACAACTTATGGCCAGTTATGCGGAATGTGTGAGTCATACGCTGGCATACGTCGGAAAATTTCAAGCATGGAAAATTTGTCTAACACCTCGGCTACAAAGACGTATGCCAGCGTACTACGAAAAAAGCCAGCGTACTACGACGTATGCCAGCGTGCTCTTAACGTATACAAACTTACCATAACGTATTCGACGTGCTGGCATGTTTTAGCCAAATTTTGCATACGTCAGGCATACGCTGGCTAAATCGTCAAGGTGTGACAGGGCCTTTAGGCAGGGTTAATGGGAGGGCATCATAATGTGATGGTGCACAAACTGCTTTGGAAGCCTGATAGGGAAGAATATGAGAGATTGAACATACTAAAGAAGTTCTACAAGCAGAAGAAGAGAGGAACAAAGAAGTGGACATGAATATTAATCCTGGATTTTATGAATTTCATGACTAGTAATCCTGAAAGAATCTGTGCAACCTGGGGTGAAAATAAGGATGGACAGAGGAATGAAAGAAGGCAGGACAGGAGAGGCAGTAGAAAGAAGCCACCATAATAGCACAGAGTTCCACAACAGGACCTGTGCTTTGCTTCTTTGTGGAATATGCCAATAATACCGAGATATTTTGATACCACAATATACAGGGTCATGTCATGTACCAAAAGTCATGACTGAATTTGCGTTGTAAATTGTGCTGAAGGCAATGTAATAACTGTTTGTTTTTCTGTTGCAGGTTAATCTGAAGGGTTGAATTTGTCATGGGTAAGTGGACACTTCGGCAGTGGGCACCAGTTGTGAAGCTGTATTTCCGAAATGGTTGCAGTGTTGTGTGTGCACAGCGCGAATTCTGAAGAGCACGTGGTGAAAGAATAGCACCAACAGACAAAGCCTTTTAAGGAGATGGGCGACAGCATTCCGACAGACTGGTTCAGTGGCAGACGCAAAAAGGTCAGGTCTTCCGAGGTCAGTGAGAACTATAGCAAACATTGCGGCTGTCCAGGAAGGCATTGTGCGCTCCCCGAAGAAATTGTGTAAACATCAATCCCGTGAACTGCAGATTTTCGAGACTTCACTGTGATGGATTATGAAAAAAAAAAAGATGAGATTATGAAAATCGTACAAAACCCAGGATCTTACAGGAACTAAAGGACAATATTCACCGAGAAATCCTCAACATTCAGTTGGAAACACTGGCATCAGTGATGGAGTGTGTTATGCAGCGGGAACAATTTTGTGTGGATGCCCGTGGCGGTCACTTATGGATGCGATTTTCACAAAATAAATTGTGAACAATCTCCAAAGTGTGTTCTTTCATTTCCATCTTGTATATTCAGTACAAAATACTTTAGTTCCTCCATTGCTGTTTGAAAGTCAGGACTTTTGGCAGATCCTGTACAAGAGCAATAGGTGTGAGGCAGGTACACTATCCCATATGGGATAGCAATACTCCAATGAGTTAAGGCCAAAGGGTTTCAGGCAGTGGGAAACTCTAATTTAAGAAGGAACAAGTAAAAATAACCATCCCCAATGACGGGTGGAGTTTAAGTTAATCTATCAATTAAAATTATTTCATGGACTTTAAAAAGGTTAATTGTGTTGCACTCTTGGTTTCACTCAGAGCCGAAGCTCTGAGATACTTATACCACCAACCGCCAAATGGTGGTAAAACATCAGGTGGCGGAGGTTGGATTTGTCTAAAAATAAAAAAATATATAAAAAAGGGTAAAATATAACTATTTAAAATTGTGTTACTCCAAGAAGATCTGCATTAAACCACCATTATTCATATGCATTCTCCCATCATTTCAAGTGTACGTTGAGATTCACCTGCACGTGTGGCTTTTCAAATGCAGTGAGGGAAGCGGCCGCCAAAACCAGGAGACAGACACCATGGGCAATACGCAAGGTGTTCCAAAAACACCCGGACAACTTTGGTTGCCCATATATTTAGAACCACAAATGATGCGATACCCTTTGGTTTATATGACACAGAAACTTATAGAGTTTTGTGCACAATATCAATACACTTCAATGTGAGCTCCGTTTTTCACATGCAGGACATCAAGGTGGTACACGAGTTCTCGCCATGTTCGGCTCAGCAGGTTTGCGTCGAGAACGAAGATCCTGCAGGTTTGCCACCTTGATGTTATAGACATCATCGTCGACAAACCCCCACAAAAAAAATCAATGAGGGGAGATATGTCTGCTGATCGTGGGGGCCAGGAGATTGGGCCATCTCAGCCAATCCAGCAACCTGGAAATGTTTCATTCAGGACGGCTCGAACGACGAAGGCCCAATGAGGGCGAGCGTCGTCCTGTTGAAAAAATGAGATCAAGTTGCAGGTCTTCAATCTGTGGGAAGGCGTAGGAAGTGGGGGAAGGGAATGGAAAGCTTCCAACATTTTCATGCAAATTGTTGAGGTCACTGTATCCTCCACAAAGAAAAACGGACCCGCCAAGTAGTCATGGAGAAAGCCAGACCACACATTGACCTTTGGACTGCCACGTGTGTTCAATGACCACGTGGGGGTTTTCAAAGCCCCAGATCTCCACATTGTGCCGGTTGACCTTCCCCGATACACGAAAGCAAGCTTCACCTGTGAACATGACCTTTTTCAGGTAATCTTCATCACCCTCTATGTGACTGAGCATTTCCAAGGCAAACGCCTTGCGTTTTGGTCCATCATTTGGTTTGAGTTCCTGCAGAATCTGCACTTTATTAGCATAAAGCTTCAGTGTTTTATGTAAAATCCTGAGTACAGTAGAGGTTGGTTGCTCCAGTTCTTTGGATGCACGTCAAATTGATTGACAACTTCCAGTCTTCTTAAACCTCTTGTACCACTCTCTGATACCAGTCCGCGATGGTGGATTCCTTCCATCCCTTGTTTCTTTTAGGTTTCTGTATCATATAAAACAAAGGGTATTGTTGCATCATTTGTGGTACTCAATCTATCTACAAGTCCAGCAATCTCTGTGTGTCTGCGACCGCTGTTTCTCGACAACCACTGGTCTGATTTAATTGAAACTTGCCAGGTATATTGCTGGGGACCTGAGTATGTGCCTTTTCAAGGTTTGATATTAATTGGACAAGTGGTTCCCAAGTTATGGCCATTTATTCAGGCCTAAGTCACATTTGCTCTACGCGCGAGGATATGGCGGCCGTACGCCCTCTGAATGACAGAAACGTGCGCGGCCGCAGAGTTTCTGCGGTGGCCTCAGGGTGGCCCTACACCGTTTGGCTATATTTTACAGGCCGTAGGGTCGCCGTGGAATTATAGCGCGGAGTTATAACTTTTTTTTCATTTCTACGTTCGCCGTAGCAATTCGACAAGCCGAAACAAAAGAACTGGTTAAAAAATAAAATAAAAATAAAAAAACCCATCGTTACCATCCGTCTGACCGCACGTTCGCCTTAAGGCCCTGCGCCCCCCCCCCTGCAGTCGCCTTGCGGGCACCTTGCGTCTGCCTTGAAAATTCTATGGCCGCCGCAAGAACGCCCTAAGGTCACCGTGCGACATCAAATCAAAGACCGTACGGCACCCCACGTTTTCGGTCTCCACATTTCTAAATACCCCGTGCGGCTCCCCGAAAAATAAAAACATATGTGACTGCTACATTGTGTGACCGTGGAAATACTGCGGCCGCCGTATAATTGCTAGTGGCCGTAGATTTTGGAGACCCACGGCGCCGTGGCAAATGTGACTTAGGCCTTACCAAACCAACGACAGGACACGTTGCTGCGTAGGCGTGGCCGATGGGGGAAAGGGCGCCATTTAGTTACCAATGACAGGACACGTTGCTGTGTAGGCATGGCCGATGGGGAAAGGGCACCATTTAGTTACCAATCACAGGACACGTTGCTGTGTAGGCGTGGCCGTTGGGGAAGAGATCCTCAGCCACGTTCCCCATTACAGGTTACAACGTACGGACTTCCGGATAGTGATGACTTACTGATTATAATAATTTCTCGATTTCTTATGCGCATTTATAGATAAACACAATGCCCCAATCCAGTCGTCGTTTACAAGAGCGAAGGAACGGCTGTTTGAAAGTGTTTTGGTTTTTTTTTGCACGTACGGCCATGTGAGAGTGAAGTAACGGCCTGTGTGGTTGTCTTTCTGGCACACGGTTTGAAAGTTTTTTTATTTTATTTTTTGCACGTACGGGCACGCACGTACGGGCACGCACGTACTAGTATTATTAAAAACCAAAATTATCAAAGTCTTTTTGTAACACCCTCAATAGAAGGTACACACACCTCGTTTTTTTTTTTCATTTTCTCTTGCACACACAACACACACACACACACACACACACCTATTCCATGCATTAACTATTCTCTGAATGTTAAACACTACCGTCCAAACTCTTGTCCCCTTCCACACCTTCTCCCTGAACATCTCGACGAGGATCCTTGCCGGCTGATCCTGCTGTAGCTCCAGCATTCTTTGCACACCCTCACAACTGCACACGATGACGCGTAATACTCCGGGCGAAAATATCTTCTCTTCTTCCACGAACATCGTCCTCACACCACAACAACCTTTCGCCAAGACGCCAATCAGGAACACATTTTTCTCTTTTTCTTCTTCCTGTTCCTCTTCCGAAAACGATGCCCTCTCCGGACTAAAGTAACTTGATTATAGACCACGAAAATGCAAGAAGGTATTTCGCACAGGATGGGTCATTTTTATTTCGTTTTTATATATTTTTTTGTTTGGAAATTTTTTTTTTTTACTGATGCCAACCTCGCTCAAGTTAATTATATATACACCTCAAGGAACTACGTGTCATTCCTGCAAGCTTCAATCGTTCCTGCGAGGCTGCGAGGCAAACGAACAAGTTGAGAAAAAGTAACAATGAGAATATAATCTTTCCAATTTTGAAATAACCGTTTGGAGTATGTAATTAAAGAATGTTACTCAGTACCTTGCAAGACAGCTGGCTTAATTACAAAACCGAAGCAACATTTTCGGTCTCGCGAGATCAACGCCGCGATCCAGATGTAGCCGCAGGAACCTCTCCTTCAGAATGAAAATAAATAAATAAATAAAAATAAAAATCAATTCAAAGATTGGATTTTGTAGTGTATGGGCAGGGGAGCGTGGCGAGGCGTGGCAGAGTGGTTGGTGGTCACGTGACCCCGGGGTCACCCGACAGTCGATCCGAGAACAGACTCGTCGCCAAAGATTTCACTTACAATCAGCAAATTAACAATTTATATGAACACATATAGTGGTAATAATAATAAACCAACACATAGCAACCCATTTCATTGAGGAGAGACTATCACCTACTCCACACAGTACGTTGGTGCTACCTAAGCAGTCTCCTTGGTTGTTGGGCACAATCCTGGATGGGTCCCCACTCCAACACAGGACACCAACAAGCTGGCACTCATTTTGCCAACCTCAGAAGGATGACTAGCAGAGTCAACCCCACCTGGTATTAATTCAACAGCCGAGTGGGATTTGAACACAGGATACATAGGATCACCAAGCCCACCACCCGAACCATTAAGCCAACACCAAGCATATATTAACCCACCCACACATCAAATCAAAGCACATCAAAGATTCAGTTTGTCCGGCCATTTTACAACAAGGCCTGAATGAGTAGTCAAAGGAACAGACTCGTGGAGCTGTTCATCCAGCACAACAGTGGGGGGCAAAAGAGATGTATTGGAAGGGGAAGGGGGCAAAAGAGATGTATTGGAAGGGGAAGGGGGCAAAGGAGAAACATTGCAGTGATCACCATAGCTGGTACGAGAAGGGGAGGGAGTATCATTGTGTTCATCATCGTCCGAGTTTCCCAGCTCTGGTTCGTTCACATAGCCAGTGTGGATGGCCAGCTTGTTTGAAGATCGGATATGTTGGCGATTCCTGCGGAACAAACGGTTTCCTGTGAGCCGCCTCGCACGCAAGCTGAAAACTTGACTCTCAGAAACTTGTCTTCTGATTATGTTGTGGCTTTGGGTCTGCCAGACCTCTTTCTGTCGGAGTTTCCTCCAGTTTCCAAGTGCCTTTTGATGGTGTCGGAAACTGTACTCACTGACACCTTGGCTTAATTTGCAATTTCTCTAAAGGAAAGACCTTCACTTTCAAGGGTTATAATGGTCTGTCTGTTCTATCATATGGTAATTGTCTTTTTCTCCCATTATGATAGCAATATACTACTTCCTGCAGTGCAATATTGTCCAAATAATGCTTCAGAGGTGTAACAACACAGTCTGTTCCAACACTGCTTTTATACAGACAGAGGGTTTGTAACTAATCAACAAAAGTTGAGACACCTGCAGGAAATGTTTGCATCAACTTTCAAGGCTTAATTTACTTCCATTGCTGCAGAACAGCTGCAGTTGCTTAACCCATTACTTGTTCCCTGAAAAGGGCTTTTTTAACAACTCTGAAATTTACATTATTTTTCAGTTTTTGGTAACCTAAACTTCTTTTTTAACCTCTGGCAGTTTACTACTTAGCTTTGTACCATTTCAGGTTATTCACTGGACTTGAACTGCTTAAATTTCTGTAAAAACTGAAAAAAGGGGACGTTCTAAATATTTTGACCAGTGGAGTAGGTCCACGGCGACCTGATTGAATGGTAAATCTGGAATCTGTGTCGGTGTGAACAGTTCCGGAGGAAGCTTATTTTGGTAATCTGCACATGTAATGCAGTTTTTTCACTGCCTCTTTGATCTGTTGGTTCATTGTTGGCCAACAGAGCACTTCCCGAGCATGCTGTTTGCACTTTACAATCCCAAGGTGATTGCTGTGTAGGATGGAGAGCATGTGCTAACAGAGGATCGGAGGCACTCCTATATGCATACCTTTATAAATAATTCCATCAGAGACACCTAACTCACTCTTTGAATCCCAGTATGGTCTCAATGGAATGGGCACTTCGTTTCGATAGCTGGGCCATCCAGTGCAGATCACGTCCAACAGAAGTTGTAACTCCTGTCGAGTCTCTTCCTGCTGCTGGACATACCTCTCCTTGGTGATGGAGATGAAGTCTAACATGGAAACCTGCTACAGATTGACTTCTTGTCCCGACAACTGGTGAGTCTGATAAGCACGAGATGGTGTACCTGGTAGCTGCATGTCTTTGCCACTTTTATAGACTACCTCGAGATCGTACCACTGCAGTCATAACAGCATCCTCTGCAGACACATGGGAGCAGACAGAATAAGTTTTTTGAAAATCTCTTGAAGTGGCTTATGATCTGTAAATACAGTCACTGTCTTGCCAAATATATAGCAGTGGAATTTCATACAGGCATGGAGGATTGAAAGCATTTCTTTTTCAATCTGAGCATACCGTTGTCCCACCTCCGAGAGGGATCGAGAAGTGTATGCAACCAGCTTCCCCTCCTGCCTCGAGACACCATTGAGACCGCTTTCACTTGCATCTGCATGGATCTCGACTGGTGCCTTCACGTCAGAGTATCTCAGAACATGCTGCTGACAGTAGAGATCCAATAATTTATGGAAAGCTTGGTCCTGTGCAGGTGGCCAGTCAAAAATACTATCAGCTCTCAGTAGAGCTCAAAGTGGTGTATTGAATTCACTCCGTTGAGGAATAAATTTAGCCAGGTAAGCAACAAATCCAAGGAAACGCTGCACATCCTCTTTGTTCCATGGAATAGGCTTATTATGTAGGGCTTCAATTCTTGAGGGGTCAGGCTTGAGTCCATCTGCAGTAAGTAGATGTCAGAGATACCAAACCTCCTTTTGGCGAACTTTGCATTTTTGCATGTTCAATTTGAGGTTGTAGGATGTAACCCTCTCCACAACGTGCTTTAAAATGCTGTCGTGATTATCTCAATCTCGTTCAGCAATCAACATATTGTCCATGATCACTGTGGCTCCAATAATGCCATCCAACATTTGATCCATGATCCGCTGAAATATTTCTGGGGCACATTTCAATCCAAATGGAAGCCTCTGCCCACGAAAACGACCGATCGGTGTGTTGAAGGTCATCAGTTTTGATGACTCCTCATCCAGGAGAATCTGTAGAAACCCACTCTATGCATCCAATACTGAGAACAAGTTGGCGTTTGGTATGTTGGAGACCACCTTTTCAACCGTCTTCATGGGATAATGCCCACGTTTAATGGCCTTGTTGAGATCTCTAGGATCCAAACGTATTCTTA
The DNA here is from genome assembly GCA_035128595.1 of Eptatretus atami. Classification (NCBI taxonomy): domain Eukaryota; kingdom Metazoa; phylum Chordata; class Myxini; order Myxiniformes; family Myxinidae; genus Eptatretus; species Eptatretus atami. The sequence continues at coordinate 158,960,528 of CM068953.1, forward strand.
GCTTGCAATTGTGAACTGCAGCTACCATTGAGCTGACCCACTCGGTTGGCTCCTCCACCAGAGTTATGAAGCCGTTATCTACCATCTTGTTCAATTCCTCGATAATCCTAGGCATTAGCTCAGCGGGTTGCTGACTTGCAGCATATACAACCTCATTAACTGTTGGGTGTATTTTGATTTGGTCTACCCCTGGAAGGGTACCTGACATCCCGATGTTTTCGGGAAAATCTCGTAGCTCTCGGGGAACTGATTCATCATCCACTGACTGAACCCCTGCCAGGGAACTCAGTCAAGCAATGAGGCCAAGGTTCTTAGTGGTCTCCCCCGATATCACGTTCTCCTGATCAAGATTGACCAGCTCGCATGAAGCTATTACAGACCTCCCCTTGAATTCCAGGGAAAGATCCGTGGAAGCAACTGGCCGAATGATGTGGTTGGAGTAAGTTCTCAGGGTTCTCTTAGACTTGTGAAGTTCAGTATTAACTGGGAGTCTTTGAAAATCCCTGAGTTTAAGTATACTGTATTGCACGTTGCCGCTGTATCAATACGGAAGGTGATGTTTGCAATGCCACTCACTCTGACAGTCTGGGACCATTTGTCATCTGCCAGAGTGCCGATGTCAATCTTGTATATTTGAAGAACCTCCAAACTGTCTTCAGGTAGTTGTTCCTTGTTTTCTGCAGCATCGACGAGGAGTGTTTTGCCCAGTCGGTGTCACCTACGGCAGACCAACATCCAATGGTTCGGGTGTTTGTAATAGTAACAGGCGGAGCAGACTGCAGGACATTTCCCTTGGTTCCACAAATGCCGCTCATCCTTGCCACATCTTCTTCATGTTTTAAGTGCTTGCAGCTGCGATGACGAGGCACAAGGCTTGGGACTTGATTTGCTCTGAGCCGTGATAGCTGACACTCCAAGTTTGTCGGTATCTTCATTCCGCACTATGCGGATTTGCTTGCGAGACAACTCAAACTGTTGTCTAATCTCCAGAGCCTTTGCTCGTGACAGTCCTTCACCTTGATCCAGTAACCTTTCCTGCACCCTGGATTAAAAAATGCCATCAATGATCACATCTATTGGAATGTCCTCGGGATCTGTATACTCACAGTCCATGAGAATAATCCTCAGGTCCTTTACAAAGTTATCAAAGGTCTCCTCACTTTTGTTTCCGCTGCTTGAACCGGTGCCGGGTGATCCGCTTGTCCTTTCTCGGTCACACATGTGTTTCAAAATGATCGAGTACCTTGTAGGGATCATCTTTCTCAGTCTCCTCCCATGTGAACGTTTTCTAAACCTCACGGCCATGAGCACCAATCCACGGACCCAGCTATCCAGCTTTTTGCTTTGGGTTTAGCTCTGAGAGCGGGCTCGCAAACATGAACTGAACATGGTCTCGAAACCGAGTGAATTCTCCAAATAAATCCACTGCATCCCAATCGATAGCCGGGTAGTCAAAGTTCGGAAATGCCATACCATACTTATGGATGGTCATTTGTTTAAAAAATCAGCAGGTCTGGTTAACTTCTGACACCATGTCAGAAGATAACTGGCTTTATTCCAAACCGAAGCAGCATTGCGGGTCTTGCGAGATCAATGCGGTCCACATGGAGCCGCAGGAACTCCCTTTACATTACAGTACCGAAGAGTGGGGCGACTTTGAACAGTGGGGAAACTTTGATCGTTTTCCAGAAAATGTTCCCATTGATTATGTTTTTTTAAATGTATTTGCTCTGAAAAGGTAATTCAGAATTATAAGGATGTTTTATAGGTATTAATACTTATTTTTAGGACAAATTATTTTTGTTAGCCAGTACCCCACGCAGCGGAAGATGGGTTTTGCAATCACTTCTGTGTTTCTCTCTGGGCCGTAACTTTTTTGAGCTTTTGTTATCAAAATTTCAACAAACCTTTATTTAATTTGAGCAAATACCACCCCTTGCTTTGCTGACTGGAATGTTAAGAGAGGGGGAAGAAAAAGAGTGGGGTGAGAGAGGAGGGAGGGAAGAGAGAGGATCAAGGAGGGAGGGGAGCATGGAAGAGTGGGGGAGCAAGGAGGGGGTGGGGGGAAGGCAAGGCAGCGTGAGGTGGAGAGGAATGGAAGGCAGACGTGCGGTGGAGCGTTAATTACGATTCGTGCTGTCTCATCAAAGTGATGATGCAAAGAAAAACAGTGAAGATAGAAACAAAGTAATGTCTGAAATCCATTTTCCACCGGTCATAATATAAATACTGCCAAGAGACAAACACCACCCAGACACGTCCGGAGACAAACTCCCGTCCGGACATTAACACCGCCCGGACATAAACACTGCCCAGACACATTCAGAGACAAACACCATCCATTCACAAGGACCGTGCTCTGTACAAAACGTCAGTGCCGCCAAAGCAGTCTCCTGGGCTATTGGGCACAATCCTAAATGGGTCGCCACTCTGACGCAGGATACTGAAATGGCTCAATCATCCCAGCAAACTGGTACTCATTTTGCCGATCTTGGAAGGATGATAGGCTGAGTCAACCCAACCTGGTATCAATTCAATGGCAGTGGGATTTGAACAAGTGACCCTAAGATTTTGAACTCATGACCACCCCCCCCCACCCCACCCTCACCACCACACACACATCACACACACACACACACACACACGTGCTTGGCTGATGCCAGCAATTTTTCGGGAATTGGCAGGTTGCAGTCAGTGTGAATACCAGCTGCAGTACTTACTGTATACAACCGAGAAATCTTGAGCAGCTTTCACCGAAAAACGAAGTTGCATTTATATAGACGTTTCAGAGATTGGTTCACAAACATTATTCTTTATAAACAGATGCGTGTGACGGGTGGAAAAAAATTTGGCTCGGTAATTTAGAAAATACATTAATACGGCAAACGGCTTGGAAATCGGGTGATATTTCACAACTCACTCAGGGTGACGGAGCACGAACCACTCGCTCATCGTGACTGAGCATGAACCACTCGCTCAGGGTGACAGAGGAGGAACCACTTGCTCAGGGTGATGGAGCACAAACCACTCGCTCAGGGTGATGGGGCATGAACCACTCACTCAGGGTGATGGAGCATGAACCACTCACTCAGGCGTGATGGAGCATGGAACCACTCACTCAGGGTGATGGGGCATGAACCACTCACTCAGGGTGATGGAGCATGAACACTCACTCAGGCCGATGGAGCACGAACCACTCGCTCAGGCCGATGGAGCACGAACCACTCGCCAGGGTGATGGGCATGAACCACTCACTCAGGGTGATGGAGCAGGAACCACTCCCTCAGGGTGATGGAGGCTGGAGCACAAACTACTTGCTCAGGGTGACAGAGCGCAAACCACTCGCTCAGGGTACGGAGCATGAACCACTCACTCAGGGTGATGGAGCAGAACCACTCCCTCAGGGTGATGGAGGCTGGAGCACAAACTACTTGCTCAGGGTGACAGAGCGCAAACCACTCACTCTGAATGAAGTGACACGGCAAAAACATCCGCAGAAAGTGAACAATTCGATCAGAACGATGTAGCGCGGTACCGCTGCCGACAATGGGCAATCGGCAAGTGGCTTACGCACTCATGCAAGCACTCCAATTAATTGGTTAATAAGAAATGGTTGGCCAGGCTGTCACTGCGTACCATAAAGGATCCCTTTAACTTTAAAACCATCTTCATCGCACATGCAGCAGTTCATGAAATAAAATTAATTAACGAAATAAAATGACTTCATCCACAAAAGAGTTGCAGCTCATTGCAGAACAATCCTGGAGACATCGCAAAGTTCAATCGCGCGTGAAATAAACATTGCAGAAAATCCACCATTTTGCCTGCTCGTCTGTGCACGTGTCACATGGTACATCGGTTCGGAGTCTGCGCAAATTATATAACTATATTTTAAAACTTCCGTTTTTTACCAGATTTGCTTTGTTTCCCAGTAGAGCACCTCACTAAACCTCCAAAAATATAGACACACATCTGGCGGACGCTATGGATAGGCAGTCCCTCTGAAGGACAGTGCACGAGGTCTTGCAGTGAATGCATTAAATCATGCAGCTCATTTAAGCTAGTTAATTTTGTTACATTCTTTAAAAAAATTTGTTCACTCAATATAATTCTCCAAACAGGACAATAAGATAAATTTAATGCTTTGGAAATTACAAATTTCTTGTGTTTGTATGGAGGAGGGAACATAGCCTTGCTTGCTAAAAGTAAATAGGTACGTCGACTTAGTTATAAGACTCATTATTTCTTTAAATTATCATATTTCACGACAGGTTTCGACAATTATTTAATCTGGACGATATCCCATCCTCAAAAACGAAATAATATTTCGATAATATACTTTAATCAGTCTGTGAGAGTAGATCGTGGAAAATCGTATCATATAATGCATGAAATTGCTCCAAGCACCTAATTTGAAAACTATAGTACTTACAAAAGCGAGGTACACAACGATTTGTAGCTATGATGAACGGGCATTCGATAAGATTGAGGAAAGTGAAAAAAAAAACCTTTATCGTTAAGAAATCGTTGCGGCCTGTTCCAAGTCAAGGCATGGTTGAGCAGGCCAAAAAACATGGCGGCTTCAGATCCCAGCGAGGTTACCCAGGAAACGCCTTAAGACCACAGAGAGCGAGGTAACTGAAGATCGCCTGATGAAGGATATAATTAAATAAGGCCGTTGATTATCTTCAAAAGGGGGTGTTTTAATTAACCCAAACACCAAATTTTCACTTTTGCACTTCCATCAAGTTTTCTTCGTATGCATGCAAAGTTTCAGACTGCGAGGCTTTATGGTTTGCGAGTTATGGAGGAGACACACTGACATTGTCTTTTAGTTGTGTGATGTATGTATGTATATATATATATATATATATATATATCAAAACATGAGGATTGTGATGAGCACTCCATTGATCCCCAATGGACACAGTCCACACCAAAGCATTGCCTCCAACACAGAGGCTTCGGCCCAGTGACTCTGGCAAAGAGACAAAGATTATATGGTCATCATCAGTTAAGCATCAAACGGAAAAACCGATCCACATTTTGGTCTTATTTGCCCTGATCAAGATGGTATACCGATAAATATCTAACCAATGATGACTACTTTCTTTGTTTAGACATCAAACGCACCTCCTGACTGTAATTGTGAGCATTGCCGGGGATTAAGTCTCACACGGTAAAACCGAAGAATCTGCAAAGAACAACCATCCATCTGCCACCCAGACAATTGTTCTTGTTAATGCAAATCATTCAACCAGAAGGCACTTGATGTGACCAGCGGGAAAATCGAAACATGAGGAGTGTGACGAGCACTTCACTGATTCCCATTGGACACAGTCCACACAAACCTGTGGTATCTCCATCTCAGTTCAATTAAGTTTCTATCTCAGATCCCTCGTCAGAGTCCAAGTCGCACATCTGTTGAGCAAGAATGGAAGCACCAAGGACCTGAAGGTTTGGACTTTCGTACTCCTGCACAGGTAACGACAGTGCCACACCCAATGATCCAGTGAATTCTATGACTCCCCATGCCCGAACCAGATGTTTATTGACCTCTGGCTCACAGCCCGCAGAGACATGAATATCACTACCAAGGAAAGTTAATCTCTCCGTGACCTCATCATCCTCGCCACAAATCGGAAGAGACAAGATAGCAGCATCCAAGATGTCATTGAAAGCCTGGATCTTAGTTTTGACCCAGGAAAACTGTAATCCCAGTGGCTCTGGCTCCTCTTTCAGCACCTCGATGGTCCACAAAAGGATAGATAGAGTCGCCGCAAAGATGACTGCATCATCAGCGAAATCAAGGTCAGAGATCTTGACATTCCCAAACGATGCACTGCAGCTTAATCTCTCTGACATCCTCCCCAGAAACCAGCCAACACAAGTGCTGAAATGTGTGGGGGCCAGCACACACACGTGAAAAACTCCAGTAACAACTGGAAAAAAGTCGGAGATGGTCTCACCACATCTCACAGCACTCTCAATACCAGAGTATAGTTGAGACATCAGATTGATCAATTTTGGTGCCACCCCACAAAGATGAAGAATCCTCCAGAGGGCATCCAGATTCATGGAGTTAAAAACTTTTCAGAGATCAACATAGGCTGCAAGCATTCAGTGCCGAAACTCTCATCTGCTTTCGGTGAGTGTCCAAAGGGCAAGGATACGGTCAATCATTGACCTCTTTGGTGTAAAGCCTGACTGCTCTGGGCGCTGGTGCTCAAGCAAATGGTGGCGAACCCCATCAAGAATCATCTGAGCAAAAACCTTGCCCGGTGCAGAGTAGCGTCACCCCTCAGTCGTTGGTGCAATCCTGTCGATCACACTTCTCTTTCCAGAGAGGAACAAGAAGGCCCCTCTTCCAATCAGTTGGGATGATGCCTGTGTTGCAGGCGGAGCACAGAACTGCATGCAATGACATGAGTACAGCATTTCCACAAGCCTTGAGAAGTTCAACATGGATGCCACAGATCCCAAGATCTTTACCCCATTTCATCCGGTTCACCGTAACCTGTGTTTCCACAAATGAAGGTAGATCACAGTTGATTGGAGGATCAGCAATAGGGATAGTAACACCCATGATATCCAACTCATCAGCTGATGGGTCTGCCTGGTACAGCCGCTCAAAGTAACTGGCCCAGCGGGCCTTCACTTTGGACTCCTCTATCAAGAGCCGACCACCCTCCACTTGAGCTGCAGTACACTGAGGGACGGGCTTGGCTGAACGCAATGCACAAGTTTCACAAGTGAAAATCACTTGACCACAAGTGATGCTCTACTCCCTCACAGATCCCTCGCACATCGGCCTCCTTGTGCACCCTCAGCACAAGTACAGTTTTACTCCTCAACTCCCTGAACAGCTCAGCTCTGCCATTCAGCCTGGCCCTGTGACTCTGGTCCATGGTATCCAGTGTCCCTTGAGAGGCAAAATTCTTCTTCGCCCTACGGGGAGTTCCACAACATCCACCAGCAACATCAAGGATGGTGGTCTTGAAGGCACTCCATAACTCTTCAGAATTCTCCAAAGCACCCAGACCCCTCAAATCCACACTCAGCCTATTTCTAAACTCCTCAGCTACCCTCTCATCCTTGAGCTTGCTTACATTCAGCCAAGGTTGGGATGGTACCATTCTTCCGGATTGAAGCTGCAACGTCAGAGTTGCTACAACAAGCCTCTGATCAGTATTGAGGAACTGAGCACTCCGGTATACCCTGCAGTTCTGGATCATCCTCCAGTGACCATGAACAAGCACATGGTAAATCTTCTTTACCATACCACCAGCATTGGAATACCAAGTGCAGCGATGAGGTTGTGGGTGCTGAAACCATGAACCAGCCACCCGAAGTCCATGACTTCTTGCAAAGTCAAGGAACTTACTGCAATTCTGGTTCACAGTTTCAGACCCATGGGGACCAACACATGTCTCATAACCATCCCTATCAGTTCCAGTTGATGCATTGAAATCCCCCAAGACTAGAAGAGTATCTCGCCTGGGGCACTGATCGACCACAGACTCGGGAGTGCCATGGAATGCGTCCTTCATCGTGAGATCACTCGCCTCAGTCTGAGCGTATTCAGAGACCAGGAAAACTACACCAAAGGAGTGACGAATCCTTCATCTCATAATACACTCATTGACCGGTATCATTGGAGTCAGCTTATTGGACACAGCCGCAGCAACTCCTTGGGCATGGTAACCATCAGAGTGACCAGACCAATAGTAGGTGTCACTACCTGCATTGATCTCGCCACTATCCATGAACCTATCTATCTATCTATCTCTATCTATCTATCACTATCTCATATCTCCAACACTCACAGAGTGCTGCAATACCGATGTTCAAATGCTTGAGCTCAGATGATAAAAGAAACAGGTGATCATCCTCTCTTAGGATAGGACATTCTGGACAACCACCCAAAGGGACCGCCTCAGGTTAATCCAAGGTGACCGCCGTCTGGTGCACGACACCTCAGCACCCCTCCGACACACACCACCGCAATCTCACCTAGGAAGTTTACCCTATGCTTTTCCTTCTGCCATCAAGGAAGGGGATCCTGAAGGCTTTGTCCCAATCCCATCATCTGGTGAGCTGTCCTGCGAAGGGCAACAGCAGAGGAGATTCTCACACGGAGTGGGTTTTCAGTTTTCTTTGCATTTGTGGCTTTTGCGGACCAAAGTGTTTTGCGGTGCCTGGAGTGTAATTCCTGCCACCAACCTCCTAAGTAACCCAACTGCAGGAGGACGTCCACAGACACAGTTGGGCACTAAATATGGATGGCTGTTGGCTCACAAGGAGCTCCTCTGCCCTTTGTTGTACATAAATGCTTGTACATAATATATAAATTTCATGTTGCTTGTATTTAAATGGATGATTTGAGACTTATTTGAAGTGTGCTCAAAGGGTATACAATCAAACAAACTGAATGAATCGATGACTATATTTTTCTTCCATCCTAAGATAACCCCCTCACCCTAGGATAACCCGGAAGATGGCGTGGCCAATGATAGGGACCCCCCATGCATGAAGGTGGTGCCAAAGTTTGAGGGCCGTGACTGTAAACATTTCAGTTTTTTTGTCTTTGGAGTTGAGTTGAGTTGGAGTTTTGGAGTTAGAGACCCAGTGTTGGAGTTGGGGTTAGAGTGGGAAAACAGGAAGAGATGTTGAGCTTTGGGCACAGCAGCATATACGTGTCTCTGCTTTGTCGCAGGACCAGTGGATGACCTTGGAGACGTGGACCATCTTGCAGCCGTCCCTCGCCTTCACCTCATAGCTCCTGCCGTCCTACTCACCCCGAGCCTGCACATCACAATCGTGCTAGCTTTGTGCAAGCCGCAAGTCCTTGCCTGCCCCATTGTTTCATGTGAATACATTACTTATTAGCTACACCATCATGGGGTTCGGCTTGACTGTTTTATTTCCTTTCATTGTGCACAAGTACATGTGCCTCCCTACTTGTTGTCTTTTAAGTGCCTGGTCTGTTTTTTTTCGTTTTCCTGTTTTTCCCGCACAGAAACTGCCAGTTTCGGCTACATTGGGTGAAGTATTTATAAGACCTCCAGCTCAGAGCGACCGTGTTAATGACACCTCTGACGTTACAATACTTTATAATTTCTGCTCACACAGTATTCGAGAAATCTGAACAACTCACAATCTACAAGGGCTTTTTGCCTGTAGCTCAATGAAATACTGTTCTCCCTTTTTGGGCTGGCACCCCAGCATCACATTTGTCCTCTCCTTTTGATTCTGTGGAATATAAAGCTCTCAACATTATTGGCATCTCCCACAATGAGGCCAAAGCAAAAGGCCTGTTACTCTCACATTGACAGTGCGGTGGTCTCTGTTTTTTTTGTTTTTTTACGACCTCTCCTCTCGTCTTTGTCCTTCTGCTCTCTCAGCCATCTGACATGCCTCGGCTTCTCCAGAACACATCCATTATTCCAATAAGCCGCCGCTGGTTAATGTCCAAAAATTCGGCCTTTCTACCAGCATCCACTATTTTGTTCCTCTCGTCACGTTTTTGGAACGACCATCTGGAGGCTGCTCAATCACATCCCTCACTCCAGGGCTTCAAGCAGACAATGCACTATCATCTCATCTCATACCCCAAACCTACTTACAATATATTCTACTCCCATTAACCCTACTTCACCCAATTCCTTCTTATATGCACATTCCTTTTTCTTCTGGTCTTCGTTTCCTGTTTGTTTACTCCATTTCTTTTACCAACTGCTCCACTATCAATTTGATGCCATTTTACCATCACCTCACTCTTCCATGATCCTCAATCATGTATATAATTTAAAATAAGAGCAGTGTTTTTTTGATAAAACAAATCTTTGCCTTACATATTGGCAGCCATACTTGTTTCTGAGGATCTCTTGATTTTTGGAGATTATTCAACAATCTGCTTGTTCTGTCTTGTGCAGTACCGTTTACTTAGTAATTGATTTAATGCCCTGAGGACAACTTGAGATGGAAACCTATAGATGGGCAATAATATGCTTCCTACCTATCAAAACGTACAGGCTGGGAAATATCCAGCCCCTCCACCTCTCTGAACCAATTTTTTTAATGCAAGCTCAGTCAAAGTTGGACATCCAAGTCACAGCACTGTCTGTTGTTACGTGGATTGCCCGAAGTCCTTCATCAAATCTCCATTGGTGACACTCATTCACAATGTGATGAATAGTCTGATCTCGGTGACCACAGTCACATGTTTGGCTATCTTTGAAATTCCATTTGTGGAGGCGGTGTGATGTCCTTGCATGAAGAATACATATCCTGTTTTGCACAGACCACCATTTCCGGGGAAGGTCGAAACCTGGAAGCTCTTCTGTTGGATCACTCACCACTTCTTTGTTAGCAATATCATTGTCTGTCCAGAGATTATGCCACTTGTCCATTGTTAAACCCCATACCACTCAAAGCATTTCCAGAGCACCAGAAAGGTTTGCGTGACTTTAGTCGCATATTTGATAGATTCCACAGGACATCAAGAGGGTGCAGGAAATCGAAAATAAGTTTTCGATTTCCTGAAACCTCTTGAAGGCTTCTCAAAAGGTGTAGGGTGCAGGAAATAAATACCAATGTGATGAATAGTCTGATCTGAGTTTCGATTTCCTGCACCCTCAAAATAAGTTATCCTTTTAATGGTGCTCAACTTCCTCGTCTCTGCAAGTCTGTGGTTAGCACTGCAGTGGTCAAGGCAGAGCATTTTAAAGAGCAAGCACTCCCGAGACAGATAAGAAGGGAGAAAGACTGAAACAAAATAAAGTATACAGGTACAAAAATAAAAGTAATAGTTAGATAAGTAAAAGCAAGGAACCTTGTGGAGAGATACTGCATCGTGCATCATTTGTGGTCCAAATATCTTTAAACCATTCAATCGTTTGGGAATCTTGTGCCACCTTAAATTCTGAAATAATACGTGAATCTAATAAAGTTCTCAGGCAGGCATGCAACCTATGTTGCAGCACATCACTTTCAATCTTTGCCGTTCTGGTTTTATGTATTGCAAGTTTTGCAGAGGCTAAAATAATATGAACAAGGAGATCCAGTGATTTATTCTCCTTCTTCAGATGATGACCAAAAATAAAAAAGTGTTGGGGAAAAGTGAAGCCAGAAGCATAATAGTAAGTCTTTCACCAGCAAAAAAAAATGGTTAAAGACGGGCGCTGCAAGTACTTGTGAAAGACTGTTTCCATTTCAACACAGAAGCAACATCCACCAGGAAAGTTTGTGAAATGTTGCAGTAGAGCTCCAGAGCTCAGTACCCCATGAAGCAGTCTCTATCTTAGGTCTCCTACCATCCTTGGTGTTGGGTAAAGATAAAAAGCATTCCCAACTTGGTTGAACAGACAAAAGAGGTAGAAGAACCTCGCGCCAGGGAGTGTCCAGCCGATTTACTAGCACAACAAAGTGGAGTGAGTGGATCACTGGCGTATATATTTCCTTCATTGATGGTTCACAGATGGACACACCAGCTGTACCAGGGACTTTGCTCATATTATGTGCAGATGGTGGTTGGGAGATCTCCCACTGTGGCTTAAGCCAAGTTTTCCCCATATTGTAAAGGCAGTTAGCATTGGGGCCTGTAGAAGTGGGATAAGAGAAAGCAGCTCTTCTAGCAGGTGTTTCCCTGGGTGAAGACCATTTGCTCTTTTCATATCAACTGCATACCAGGCCTTCAGCATTTCCTCATGAAAAGAAGGAAATGGGTCACTGGCATGGTTTTGGGAGATGACAATGAATATTTGCCTTTTTCTACCCTAGACTGAATATGTTACTGAAAAAGTATGACACCATTGTAGTGTTGGGTTTGCATAAAGGTAACACTGAATGGTCGGTAGCTTCAAGGTGTACAAGTGGTTACAGAGGCAGGGAAAACTCTATCCACCTTCAGCAAGAGGCATGCTTAGGATGCCGAGGGATACCCAATGCTTACCATTCTAAAAGCAGTCCAACAACTTTCTTTGCATGCAGGTTGAAAATTAGCCAGAAACTTATCTGGAATACTTACGCAAGAAAGCTTGCACAACAGTTTTGGAATGACATATTGCTTCATGAAAAGAGTTCTCCGGTGTAGAGACAGAATCCTTTGTAGTCCAAACCAGTCTCTCAGCCTCACCAGTATTTATCCCCTAAAGTGCTACAGTTGTGAATTGATGAGCATTTACAAAAGATGGACAAATAGACCCCAAGATATAAAAGTTAATGGTGACTCCACATCAATCACTGAAACAATGAGTCCAAGCAGGAGTCCAGAGCTCTTTTGCCAATTTATTTTTAGTCGATAACGCTGCCGAATAGATTTGCTGACAGTCATAAACTGTTTGCATGTTTGCTCGACACCAAGACCATGGCATTTGGCCTGTATCATGTTTCCTGGGCTACATTTAGGTAGTGGAGTCCAATCAAATCCCATACTTTATTATAGAACTTGCAAGATAGGCCATCAACTCCAGGGGTCTGATCTAGCGACAGACTATGCAGAGCAGTTGTCAATTCATCCAGAGACAAAGGAGCCTTTCGTCATTTTCAATCCTCTGTGGTAGCCAGAAGGAGGCTATTCCACAAAGTGCCACAAGCTTCAGCATCCACACTCTTCCCTAATACAGCATAAAAGGCTCAAATTTGTTCATGAACACTTCTTTGAGCAAAGAGCAATCCTCTGCCAGAACACTGGATATCGTTTTCAATCTACCTTTGCACATTTTCAAAGCTTTAAGATAGGTCAGGGCATATTCATCTTCAAAATCTAACTGTGAACGAGAGCGCACATATGCTCATTGGGTCTTCACACTGCTGCGCACTTTCTGGGTATTCTTCTTTTCTTCATAAGTATGCATTTCAGTCGGGGTAAGTGTTGGCAGGTGTCGCTTGAGATGCGACGGCTCCTCTTCAAGCCTCCTGATCTCTATCTCAAGTGTTTTAGTTGTTCCATATGGATATTCCTGGCACAACAATTTCAGCCATACCTTCCCAACATCCCATCAGAGCCAAAGAAAGCAGAAATCTCCTTCACTGTTCCTCCAAGCTTGCCAAAATTTATGAAAAACTTAAAGAAAAGCTTCATCCTGAACTAAAGTATTGTTGAAGTGCCAAAAACTAAGACCGAGAAAGCAGATAAAGCTTTATCCAGGCCAAATTATGATCTGTAAAATGTGCAAATTTGCTACCGCAGTCACTGACATTTCTGCACCAATGGGGAGACAAATAGATTCTGTGTCGCAGGATTGTGAGACATGGCGACCCTTGATGCGAGTATATAATATGTAAATGATGTGTCTGTGGGGTGCTGTGTGCACAAAATGTCTCTCAAGTTTAACAGCATTATTGCTTTTTTTTGTCCAACAGAGTGGGGGGTTTTGAGTGGTGTGAGGGTATGGGGGTGGGGGTTGGGTGGGTTTGATCCTCATTCGCTTTGCATCTGATTTGCTTCTGCCCATCAGGGGTCTTTTTTGGTGGCATGTGGCAGTATTTGTAATGCAAGTGAGGTGGGTTAAGATATTTCTAAACAGAAATGTTCCCATGGGAGTTCCAGAAGTGCTCCGGGAGGCATCTTACCATGCCAATCTTCATGACGCGGTAGATTAAAGTTAAAAAGCAACAGATGGACCGTATAGAGATGGGGAGGACTAGGGCCTAGAGGTAGGGGAGAAACGTACCAATGGAATATACACAGTTTACGTTATTAGCTTGCATACATAATATGACCTCAATATATGATCTTCACAATACATATTAGTGATAGTACTCGCTCGAGGCGTTATAATAAACCCATGTTAAACAATTTTTTTAAATAACAGGCGCAAGTGAGACATAATTAAATTTGTGTTGTTGACATCAAATCACAATATACAACCTCAACATACGATCTCACAAAACATGTTACTCGATCGCTCCTGGGGGGGAAAAAATGCAGGCAGTGAATTAGCACAAGACCAGATTGATGCCTGAAAGCCAACTATCTGATTTTAATTTTTTTGTTATTTTTCAATTTTTTTTTTTGATCCAAACATAGCCCTTGATCTTCCTCTGGATGAAAGAAGAGGCCATGCAAAGTTTGGTTGCACTGGTTCCTGCAGGGTGTGAATGCATAATGAACAAACACACAAACAAACTTTCTTCTTTATATCCTCGATTACCAACTCCACCTTAGATGCATGGAGATAATGTTTTCACCCCTGTTTGTCTGTCTGTCTGTTTGTGAGCAGGATATATCAAAAAGGTACGGACGGATTCGGACGAACTCTGGTGGACAGGTTCGGTGTGTGACCAAAACAAATTGATTATAATTTGGTGAAGATCCAGATCCGCAATCCAGAATTTAAAAAATGATTCTTCACCATTGAGAGAAAGCCCAGTGTTGGCTTAACGGTTAAGGTGGCAGGCTTAATATCTTACAGTCTTGAGTTGGAGCCCCTGTCGTTCCGTTGAAATAACACCAGGTGGGTTGACTCAGCCTGTCATGCTTCTGAGGTCGGCAAAATGAGTACCGGCTTACTGTTAACAGGGGCACTGCATCAGCAGCGTAGCTGTGCTTCCAGATAAAATTATGCAACCAGCAGCCACAGTCTGCATATGAAACAACAACAACCATTGAGTGTTTGAGCCAAAAATAGATACATATCACGATATCTCAAATGGTTTAGGACACATTTGGAAGAAACTTAGTGGACAGGTTCTGAGAAGGACAAATCGAGTTGATTTCGGTGAAGGTATGGATGCAGATCTGGCCTATCAGTAGGCGACAAAATGTAAACTGTTCAGTCTGGCGGAGGTGTGCACTCTACCAAGTGCCATTCCAGTTGATCTCTGTGATGCACTGGAAAACTACCCATTCCTCTTTGATGATTCTACAATATTCCATACATTACCACATCCTACTTGACAGTGTGGAAGCACAAGCTTCCCTTTCTGCTGGCCTAGTAAGGTCTGACACTTTGTCCATACTTTATCATTAAATCCAGGAATAATTCACATTCTCTTGTGTCTCAGGAAAGTTAATCAAAATCACCGACCTTTAGATTTTCATGACCAACCAATGGAAGATCTTCGGTTTATTTTCTTTTTTTTTAGTTTTCAGCCTCACCATATATAATCCATAGCCTCTGCTGAGTTGACCATATAATTAATCAAAGCTGGCTTCCAAAGCCAGCTGCACATTGGGCAAGAGTACTTCTCTTCCCTATCGGCGGATCCCCCCACTTTACTGTTCTCTCTCTTTCCTGGATGTGGTGGAGTCCTAAACTGTCAGCATAATTCACATCCTCAACTCCACTCTTTTGGTCTCCTTTTCTCAAGCTTCTGTAACCATTTCCAGAGTTAATTCAATCCTACTCTTCCCTCCCAAGTTTTAATGTGATGGTATATACCACCTCTTAAAGTCACCTTCCATCTCCACCCATGACATTTGCTCACCACTTGGCTTTACTCTCTCCAAATCTACACCTCTTACAAGCAGGACACCGTTTCCTTCCCCAACGTCTTCTTTTCCTGTAAATCCTTTCCCTTGCTTTTTGTGCGCACCTGATGCCCTACTGCCCCACTGAATGCATTGCCTTTCTACCCTCCATTACCTCACTCTCCAGTGACTAGATTCCATTCAAAAATATAAATAACATATAAAACAAATCAAGTGACATGAGAGAGACAATGAAAAGTGCATACAAGCCAAGAATACTTACATTTTATTGATCTTAAAAGTGCAACAAGACAGAAACGCTTCGTTGAAAGATATAAATTTAAATACAAGATATTTTGAATCATGTTAAACTTAACTGTAGTAGAAGCTAAAAGCCTAAATGCAGCAGCAGCTCCTAAAAAATCAAAACAGGGTGGTTAAAAGGTAGATGCCTGCCATGCACCCATCCTATTTAGGCATCCATTATGAACACAACCTGAATGCAGCAGCAACAGGTCCTTAAAACCAAAACCATGGTTAGCCAGAGGTTAGATCTTGCATCAGAAAACCCCCAAATATTCAATTTCTAAGCCAAATGGAACAAGTCCAGGAATTATAACAAAGCAACAGTAACTTGTAAACCTCTTGAATATTTGTTTTCCTCATCGACATCCTGTCTAATTACCCTGTCGATAATATCCTATGTGCCTTATTGGCTTTGCACAACTATGACCTCAAATACAAAACACCATGGTTGTATTGTTTATATATGGCAGAATGCTAGATGGAAAGAGAAAAATTGTAAAAAAAAACGGAAGTCATTGAAAGAAAGTAGTAATAGTGGGGGTTCGACATCAAGGAAGAAGACATGTGTGTATTGAAAAAAGGGGATAAGATGCAAGAGAATGCGAATAAGGAAAAATATAGTCATGTTTTTTTTTTTACAAATGCAATGAAATATTGTTTAACTCTTCTTACATAAAACGTCACAGCAGTAGCTGGAAATTTGAGAGATAATAGACTAAAAATGTGTTCAAACAGCAGTGAGAGAGAAATATAAAGACATGGTTAAAAAAAAAAAAGATATAAAATGCAGGACAGTTTTAGTAAGGAGGTTGGCAAGATTGAGTCACGCAGTTAGAAATTGTCAATCAAAGTGCTGTTATTAAAAAAAAATGAATGGAATCAAACAGAACATTGATCAAAGTATGCTAACCCTCACGGGACGCAAGAGAAGGCTGACGTTTCAGGTGATGTCTGACAAAGGGATAACGCCAGAAACTTCAACTTATAACTCGCATGCTTCCCACGGTGGTTAGCATGCTTTGATCAACCTGCTGGTGATTTCATCAATTGTTCTCCTGTCCACCAACGCATAAAGACACTATAGCCTTCACGATTATGCCTGGTTTTCCAAAACGAGTTGTGAACAAATTGATCCTGATGTCACTGCCTTGATAATACTAGCATGGCTTACTTCATCTGTATTTTTATCATTAAATATCAGTCCTCTGCACTGCAAAAACAGCAACAACATTGTAATGAGGACAGTGTGTTATTTAGATATATTTTGGTGTGATTTATGTTTGGACGGTGATAGGAAACATCACTAATTGTGCTCATCATCGAGTCTGATGTAGCAATATAATCTGGACACTGATTTTATGAACTTGTGCTGATTTAATAGATAATACAATCCAAATGTCATAGTATGATTGACTGCAGTCTCAAAAAATGCATTATGCTTTGGTGACCTTCACGTGCATAGTTCATATCCTTGAACTTTCAAAATCCAATCACCACCACCTGCCAGGTCTGGTGTATCGGATCATTTGGCATATTCACATTCTTTCAAGGCTTAAGAAGTGACTGAATGCACGCTGAATTGTGGACATCGAACAGTCAGTGAGAGTGTGTTTACTCATGCCATCATGGCTGTGTGTGCTTTCTTCGTCTCTTGTTCCTTAGCTCAGCTAACTTCAATGGCCGCATCTTCATCTCAACAAAGGAGATCGAGTGAGAATGTCCTTTCCAAGAGTACCAGTTTACCCCCTGCGCACACAGAAACAGCACACAATTGTTGTTTTTTATATAGATATCTTGGAAGTGCATGATATGCAGATTGCTGTTCATTAGGCCATATTTTCGATATCACTCCACACTAAACACTTATCACATGACTCCATTTACCAAATAAGCACCAATATTTTATTTAGCAATGATAAAGGCATCAATACTTGCCAGGGTAATTTGTATATCTCTTTTGATAAGATTTCTAGATACATTATCAGACATTTGCATTATTGTTGCAATAATTAGTTGAAAAATAAATAAATATATAGGGTTACGGGAAGGTAAATGTTGTTGTTCGTCTTTCGGCTGCTCCCGTTAGGGGTCGCCACAGCGGATCATCCGTTATGATCGCATACTGATTTGGCATAGGTTTTACGCCGGATGCCCTTCCTGACGCAACCCTGGTCGCCTCTTATGACACAGGGATAAGGATTGGGTTTCGCCATGATTCCGGGCTGCCCTACACCCTCTCATAGCACGGCCCAGCGCAGAGCTCCCGTCCTCAAGCGATCCTCCAACCCAAGCCTCCGAGTAGCCGGATTACAGGCGCATGCCACTACGCCCGGTATGGTTACGGGAAGGTAAATCACAACTCAATATTTGATTTCCAAAAGTTTATCACTATCACAAGCACTTTGGAGCAAACGTTCATGATAAACAGCAGATATAATATTGTGCCCTCTCTCCTTTGGAGAAAATACCAATAAAGTGGAGATTGTGCTCTGTTAACTGTCCACCAGGCAGTATTCCAAGAAGTCTCAGCTTGCCTTGCTTGCATTTAAATCAGGGATGTTCGCTGGTCAATGCAGATTACAATGTGATTTCATCCTCAAACCAAATCAATTATGTTGTGATACGATAAAATGTGTTTTCATGCTGATACAACAAATATCTGAGCAAGTCAACGGGCTACAAATGAAAAGTCTGCTCTATACTGTGTGCAAAATTGGTTGAACTGAACTCACTACAAATTTTTGGTTGGCTGTGTGCTTTTCCTTGTTCCATGAATAAAGGAATATGCCAATCCCTAACCACACAAAATCTTTCTCACAGCAAAGGAACAGCCGACACAACCAGCTGTCTTTCTTTCACTGGATTGATGACCATGAACCCTTGTGTAAAATCAGAACTAAACACAGCTTACCGGGCTTTTGTTTGTAGCTCAATGGAGCACTGCTCTCTATTATGGGCTGACACCCCAACATCACACATGTCTCTCCTAGATTCTGTGAAATCTAAAGTTCTCAACATTATTGGCATCTCCCACGATGAAGCTGAAGCACAAGGTCTGTTGCTTTCACAGAGCAGATAGGTCAGTGGTCTTTCTGGGATTTTTCTTTTACCTCTCCTTCGGTCTAGCTCCCTCTAGTTTCTCAGCCCTCTGATGCTCACCTGTTCTTCTATGATGCATACATTATTCCACTCACACCATCCTTGTTAAACTCCCAAAATACAGGTTTACCATCCACCTCCACTCTTGGTCATCTTTGCCAATTTGTGGAACTGCCCTCAAGGAGGTGGTTCAATCACACTCCTTCCACCAGGGCTTCAAACAGGTGGCTTCAAGTTTCAAACATCTCTGTCATCCCTGATCCCCACTGAAATATTTTCTACCACCCATTAGTTCCACCGAAGCCTACCCGCTTTTTTGCAGTTCAGGTTTTTTTTTGTGTCTCTGTGTCTCTGTCTCTGTCTCTCTCTCATTTTTTTCCCTTGCCTTTTTTTTTAAATCCAACTGTAGCTATACTGCCCCACTGTCATTACATTGCCTTCTTACTCTCTGTTACCTCACTCATCCATCAGTATAGATCTTGTATTACCAATACTTTTTTGTTGAGTTTTCTTTTTTGATGTAGCCAGGACAAAAACAAAATAAATCGTTGTCTTTCTGAAGAAGTCAGTTCTCATTTTAAAAAATATTGTTAACCACCCAAATTAATAAATATATCCTAATATATGGTTGACAATGTGAGAAAAATGATTAGGCTATCTTGTGAAAATATATTGGTTACCCTGCTATGACTGGTGTCTCCATAGTGCCCATTGAGATTTGACTGATGGCAGTTGTGGTACCACCATCCTCCACGGTAAGACTCTGCGCAGTTGGTAAGAGAACCATCATTGTCCTTATCAGGGGTGCTGAACACCCGTCCATGGTGGTACATCAGAGAGTCACCTGAGGAGATGAGAGTGAAAACAAGAGGTGAGAGGAAAAACGTTCAAGGTAAGTTGGTGTTTCATGCTCACTGGAGAAATATATAAATATATATAAATACATACACAAATAAACATATATAAATATTTATATTTTTATAAACATATATAAATATATATATGTATATGTAAATATATATATATACATATATATATATACGATATGTATATAAATAAGAAACATATATCTAATAAATAAATAAATATACCTGAATAAATATATAAATATATCTATATACATATATATAATATACAGTATACATATATTATATATATATATATATTATATATATAATATATATTTATATGTATAAATATTTTTATCGATAAATATGTATATGTAGATTTTTTAGACATATATATATATATACAGGGGGCTGCAAAAGTTGGTATACAGAAATGAAAAACAAAACGTGTGCACAAAACGTATTTTATTGATTGTACAAGCATATCAATAATAACATACAATAATAAACATATCAATAATAAACATATTAATCCCGTCAATGTTCAAATTAAATGAATTCTAGTATTAAATGAATCCTAGCACCACTATTATAATACTGGAAATACTGATATAATCCTTACTGTATACCTACTTTTGCAGCCCCCTGTATATATAGATATATGTATAAATATATATGAATGTATCACACTCATTCCAAAATAAATAATTGCATATGTATAATATATATACTATATAATATGTGTATATATATGTTAGAATCTGCCGCCCGCCCAGCGTGCGAACGACCGCTTTTTAAACCGAATCGCGGCCGTACGCCCACCGGACGAACAATTCAGTCGCAACTTCGGAACAACGCCGGAAACCAGTCACGGGTGTGCTCCAAGCGCACACCACGGCCTAGTCAACACTCTACCCGCGCGCGACAGGGTCAATCGCCGAATTGTCGATATACCTAAGTAGTCGCGCGGCAGACTACCGAGAGACCGTACCTCAGCGAGGTCTGCTCGGACATGACCGCTTAAGTGGTTCGTTCCGTTCTGGGATAACGAGTGGGGTATTATCGCGAGACCTCGCTGGACCCGATTCTTTTATCGGCTATTAAAAAGCTGCTATTATTCCGAGATACAATATGGCATTTCAATTAGGGGAAAATGACACGACGAACAGGTCAACATTTAACAAGCACATTTATTATTTACAATATACACATGCACGTATACAGAAAAGCAATGGATGGGTGAACACACATGCAGTTATGCAACCATACAAAAGCATGAATGCGGGACGGGGGACAAAACACAAGCAAGCCAAAGCACTACAACCGTCTATTATTAATGTACAGTCACTTAGCACTTCTACTTATCGGGACACGGCGCCACATCATTCACACAAAGAAAAGCAAAGAAAGACCCCCCTCAAGACAAGGGGGTCAGACTGGACCCGGAGGCCTTTATGTCCAAGGAGCTTGGTTGACCGAAGGAACTCCAAGAGGCCGCCGCAGGTTCCTTCACCCTCGTGGTGACTTTCTTGGGCGACCCTCGATGGTCCTTCTCCAGCGACCCACGACTGCGGGGACTCTGGACTCCAGGCTCCAGCGCGGCTACCCACAACTCCGCACTCTGACAGGAGCCCAGATCTCCACCGACTGACTGACTCCGAACCAACCCGACAACCACCCGCTTCTCTCGCTTCTTGACTCGGTTCTCTCCACGCAGCTCTCCACGCTGCGTCAGCACGCCCTTTTATTTCAACGCTCCCGCCCCTCCTCGCGGCACGTGGGGAAGAAGAATTCGCTGCCCTGGCCCCAAGGGTTGGGGCGCCGGGCCCATTTTTTCACACAAAAACAGGCCCCCACTCTACATCACCTTTGACCCCGGTTCGATCTGCCCTTCCCCGTCCCGAAGCGCGGGAAGCAGGAGGGAAATCCCATGCGTGTTATTGGAGCTTCTTCTTGTTCTCCATGGCGTAGATGTTATTCATTGTGGCAAAGTTTGTGGTGTGGTTGTTTGTTGTGGTGGCGTGGCCGGTGTGGGCGTTGTGGTTGAGATGGTGGTTAGGTGATTGGCGGGGTGGAGAAGGTGGTGAGGCGATGTTGGCGGTTGTGGGTATAGTGGTGAGGATGGCGTGGTTTGTTGAGATGCGGGTGTGGTTGTGGTGGTGGAAAGGCGGTTGATCTGAAGCGGTTGTTGAGAGCAATGTTGGTGGTGGTGGTGGTTGGTGTGTGGTTGGTGGTTGGTCCAAAATAACGATAGCAAAAGAATAATGGCTCACTCAAAGATCACAGCCCTGATAACACGAATAAATCCTTTAAACATCGGTGGGGAAATCTATCTGAACACACACTTAGCGATATAACTGATCTTGGGGATATCCTTTATGGTGTCTTGTGAATTTCCACAACCGTAACAATATGTGTGTATATACATATATATATATATATATATATATACTATATATATGTATATATGTATATATATATATATATATATATATAATTGTATATATACAGTATGTCGTAGACTTACGACCCATGCGACTTAAACTGATCGACTTTACGACCACGACAACTTTACGACTTTACGACCAGACTGCTCCGCATCTCCGCCCACTCAGACTGCTCAGTTTCCGCCCCAGCACCCGCCATTGCTAGCGTGTTAGGTGGTCTCAGTAAAATTTTTACTTCAAACCCCCAAGATGTCTACCAAGAGGAAATTATCTTTGTCTACTCCTCAACCTGCCAAGAAGGAAAGAAAGGCCATAGATCTCGCCACGAAAATGCAGGTGATCAAACAGTACGAAGGAGGAAAGAAAGTGAATGCGATTGCACGTGATCTTAGGTTATCACACTCTACTGTGTCGACGATTTGAAAGACAAAGAAAGGATTCGTGAAGCTGTGAAAGGTTCTGCACCCATGCGATCGACAATTATAACAATGCAACGGACCGAGCCTATCCACGAAATGGAGAAATTTCTGCAGTTTTGGATGGAAGATCAGATCCAAAAACGGACACCTTTAAGCCTTTTTACTGTGCAGACGAAGGCTAGAAGTCTTTTTCAGACTTTGAAAGAGCGTACCGGAGAAGACTTCAGTCAATAATTTGTAGCAAGTACTGGCTGGTTCAAAAGATTCAAGAAAAATTCCAAATTCATAATGTTCGAGTGACTGGAGAAGCAGCGAGTGCAGATGAGGAAGAGCTCGTAAGTTTGTTGAAAGTCTGGATAAAATAATTACGCAAGAGGGGTATCAAGCAAGGATTGAACGGATGGCACACGATGTTTTTTCGTCCGTATCATGAAAATGTACGAGGAGAAAAGAAACAAATAATTCAGACAAATAGTGTAGAAGATAGTAGAAAAATCGTGCAAATTATGATACAAGCATCAAATTTGGCATTTCTGTTCTGCAGGGCTTTCTGATCAAATCTGCCCGATTGGCCATTTGAAAATCCAAATTTTGAAAAATTTGGATTTTCAAATGGCCAATCAGGCAGATTGATTAGAATCCCCTGGAGAACAAATGTGCCAAATTTGATGCTTGTATCATCATTTGCACGATTCCTCTCAAAAATTGCTGTTATCTGCCCCACTAAAAGCTCACCATGCTTACGAAAAAAACAACTCCTCCTGCTACCCCGAGCACTGCCCCAGCTGATAACATCGACGATCCACAGCCAAGCACGATTGACCAATAACATGTTTTGTATTTTTTGTATTTTTGTATGTTTTTGCAAATATTAAACCAATTGTAACTGTAGTAGTGCAGTGTTTGACTTGAACAAAGAAATTGTTAATAAAATATGACTTACAGATGATTATTATATCATTATACAGTATAATATACATACGGTAATTTTTGCATAGGCCTATACACTCTAAATAAAGGTAAAAATAAAGGTTGGCCAACTTACGACTGGTTGGTCGGAACTGATAGTGGTCGTAAGTAACGACTTACTGTATATTATATATATTATATATATATATATATATATATTATATTATATATATATATATATTAATATATATTCACCGAAGTAATTAAAACCACCTCCAAATAATATATATATGTATATATTTATTTATTTATTTATACATATAATATATTTTTTTTTTTTCTCTATAATATATATATGTATAAATAAATAAATAAATATATACATATATATACAATAAAATATAGATATTTAAATATATATATATATATTATATTTATTATATATATATATAACAAAATAATATGTATCTACAATAATATATATGTATTCACCAAAGTGTGCGAGATTGAAGCTTCTCTCAGTAAATTTATGCTTGTTTGTAGTTTCCTTTATACTACATGTCCTCTGAAATCCAAAATGGAATTTATATTTTGTTCTTAAAACCACCAAACAAATAATTAAAGAATGTACAGTCAATTGGACCCCTCTGCCATGATTTTATTCCTATGTGGATGCTGTGGTCTTGTCTATTGTTGAACATTTATGGGATTTCTTAGACTGTTGTACAGAATTTACATGTGTCACTTTCAAAGTGTATCCCATGAAGGCTAATTTTTCCACTACATGTACAGAGTTCTGTTTGCCGGTGAGAAATTTTTCCCAGTTTTCCCATTTTATAAACTGCACAATTGATAAACTGCCTTGATGGGTAATTTTATCAGCTTTGGCACCACCTTAAACAAACTAGAAAATCCAATACCGTTTTGCAAAATGCATTGCTATTATTTTTAAGAGATAATTGTTTTATGCCTCCAATCTATACATTATTTTCCTGCAATATCCCCACTGAAATGTCTCAAATTTTATCCCAATTACTCATATGTCACAAAAAGATGGCTTTCAAATATATTTCATGACCATGAAACATCTCTCAAGAAATGGTAACTATTTAGTGCAATTATTATAAAAAAATTCATTTGATTTTACTTTATGTGCAAGAGCAACTTTAATATATACCTGTTTGGAATTTACAAGATAATTAGACAAATACTTGCTCTGGTTGTGTGAAAACAATTAATTTTCATTACAATCTCACCAGCATTGCCAAGAAAGGGTCCCAGACGCAGAAGATAGTTGGTGGTGTTACTGCCCACGTGGAAACGAGCGTAATAACCATAAGCAGTAGACCCCCCATCACGGAGGTCCACACGCAACTCGTAACGAGCCTGCGAACTGAGAGCATGCAAAGGTGCCAGGCCTGTGGTTTTGGAAAGGGAAGAGAGAACAAGGGGAGATGATCTCAAACCACAAATTGTTTGCAAATTGTGATAATACATTATCAGGCTTGCAATCTAGCTCTTAATGTATAAGGCAAATAGAATGGTTTCAGATGCATTCTGAAATATGATACTCAACAAACAATTTAATATGCCCATTCAGTCCAGGCCTGTTCCTCAGTGAATCAACTCCACTAACTCACCTTCTTCATTACCTGCTAACCTTTGTTAGAACCTGTGGAGCAAATATTGTGATCTGGCATTTCATCTTCAATAGAAAAAGTAGACCAATGATGCCTACCTCAACCTTCCCCACCATAATGGTGTTTCTGCACTTCTACTTCCTTTGTCATTCCATTACTCCATTGTTTGTCATCATAATAGTTCGACTACTTTTCCGCAAGGCTATTTGCCACTGAATAAACAAGAAAAGGTCTGTCAGTCGTAACTCTGGGACAGAAAAGTATACCACATTTCCTCCACCTGTTACCATCCTTGTAGTGTCAGTGATTTGGCATAATAACTGTGGCGTGGGTTAAACTCATACCCATTGGAAATTTGGCATGAAACCCTCGTTAGGAGGTTGGAAAATTGCGTTTACATTCCCCCAGGTTTGCTCAGACCAAGTCCTAATTAACGGGGAAATTACTGTAGGCAAGAGACCTCTTTAGAGTTTCTGTATGCCGGAAATCGAAGAAAAGATTGGTTTGGTTGTCCCGGCGGACGATTTCCATAGACAATCTTTCGTTAAATTGCTGATCATCTGGGTGGAGGATTTGATCTCCAGTCCACGCCGCTGTCCACCAATACATTGTCATCAGGATTGGAATAGGGATACTGAGGCCTGTGAGCAGGACACAGGTGATGCAAATTCTCAAAATGTGTACTGAGTAGCACCACCTGGTGGTGGTGTGTTAGGGTATTTACACATCAGTTGTGGAGATGACTTGCAATGTTGCACTGTACACATGGCATAGTGCAAGTACTTTACTCTCAGGTGAAAATAGCATTCCTATCTTTGTGGTAATTCTCTGTAGATGACTGGAGTTGGACCTGTTAGCAACTATAGTATATGAAAGTACAACTGTCATATACTGCAGTTATAACTGCAGCATTTTTGACTGGGTTCCTCTGCAAGGAGGTGGGGGTGGGGTATTATGCTCTCTTAGGGAGTGGGTGTTTCTCCTGTTATATATAAAAAGAGGTAATGTTAACACTGTACAGTAATTTAGTGATGCCTCATCTAGAATATATTGTGTTCAGTTTAAGTCACCACCTCTGAGGAAGGACATAGCTACCACAGAGGTAGTACAGTGTAGCACTGTTAGATTGATTCTGAGGTTAGCTATACTCAGCTCTGTGTAGCAGCTGAAGGAGACAGGACTTTACACATTAGAAAGGAGGTGATTATGAGGGGCTCTGTTGGAGATGCTAAAGATAATGAAAAGTACACATAAAATAAGTGCAGAAGAGTTTTTCAGAAGAATGGACAGAGACAGGACCAGGGGACACAGCCTTCGAGTAAAGAAGATGAGAGTTAGGATGGGAGTGAGGCAAGTCATTCACTGTATTCAGGCACGATCTTTCACTCAGAGAGTAGTAAATCCATGGATAGTCTCCCGTGAAATGTAATAGCAGCAGAAACTGCAGTTACACTGAAATTTGAGTTAGATAGGAACCTCGAAGCAATGGGGACAAAGGGGTACATTGATATTGACAAGAATGGTTGGTAGTTGAGGAATGGATTGGTGATAGGGATACCTGTGTTGTGATTGTGATGGATGTGCGATGGTCTCATTTATCGTTGAATATTTGCTCATTCCTTACCCCACAAGTCTTCATCCTACAACCTGACCCTTCCCTCAAAAAAGACACAAAAAATTAATCATAAAAATGTTGATTTTACGAAACCATTTTGCATATTATTGGCTCTGTGAATGTACATATCACCCTGGTGATGTCTGTGCCTGCTCCAACATTCTTAGCCACTCCTCCACCCCACCCCCCTCGTGAATTTAGGTTGATAAACTGTTGGAGTAAATTAATGTGATGTTGATGTAGTACAGACTTATTCTTTCGACATAGACAAGGCTCGTGGAGGAGCTAGAATACAGAATGGATCACGATGCAACAGAGCAAAACGAACAACAGAAGGAGAGGGGGAAAACTCACAACAGCAGGGTTGCGGGACAAAATGGAGAGAGGCTTTGAAGATTAGGGATATGAAAACTAGGAGAGGACACAAGGTGTGGACAAGATGTGGACATTTGTGTGAAACCCTCAGGAAGGAAGACAGGAAAGTTGGAAAGAGCAGGATTTAGGGTGAGTTAACAGGGGTAGAAAAGATCATGCTTTTGGATCAGGGATGGTGGTGAACAGCTCTCTTGAAAACCTGGAGGGAAGAATGAGATTGAAGAGACCGTGGAAGTTTATTCCACAGGTGGGAAAAAAAGTAGAACAAACGAGGCCAAATGGACTAATGAGGCTTGATCAGCCAAATTGAATGAATGAGGAGAAACTACTTGGACTTAATCGGCTAAATGGTCTCCTCCTGCATCAAATTTCCGTGTGTATCCTTGGTTCTTCTTTTGCACACGTTATCAATTTAAGTAAAGGTTCATGGAAGATCTCAACAAAACAGAGGATAAAAATGCACTCTACTGAAAAAGCAGCACCGATAAACAGGTGAATGTCATGCAAAAGGATTGGTTAAAGAAAACAAAAACAAGAAAAAGAGCAATCAGAGATTGCAGACCCTCGCCAGGACTTCTTTGGTGTGGTGTTTGTGTGGTGTATTTTGTGTGGTGTTTTTGTACGTGTGCGTTCCGTAATTAATAAGACATAACTATGCAATTTATAACTGCTGTCAGTGATGACCGGGTTCCAAGATGGACTGTTTGATGCAACCCTGCTTTGATCGGACACCAGACCCTGACCCAATACATTTTTTATGATTATTCAACTGAATTTAGAAATGGGATTAAAATAAATTCAATTCAAATCAAATGGAAGACCAAATAGGTACAATCCTGCATTGGAGGAATCAGAAGGAATCCAACCAAACAAAAAGCAAAGATGAAGTCATCAGGAGAAACCTGGATAGGATTCACATTTCAGCTACTACTCCTCTACCCTCAAACTGATACAGGCACAGCCAAATGAGCCTTATTTACAAAAAGAAAAAGAACCCAGACAAAAAAATTAATCATTCTGGCTGCAAGATCATGCATCCAATCAAGTTAAAATTTAAAACATGTATTCCCCATCACTACTAGATCATAATTGTGAAGTTTCACGTCAATCGATTTGGTGGTTCCGGAGAAAACATTTAATGCTTTTCTTCAATCCAATTCGGCTGCCAAACCATGTGACCTCTCAATTATTCCGTAACAAACGTACACCCATGGCTTGGGAAACATTTGTGTGAAGTTTCCCCTCAATCTGACTGGCTGTTCTGGAGAAGAAGATTTATTTATGGGTTTTAGGGTAAATCCAATATGGCTGCTAAACCATGTGACCGATGACATCATGTGTGTGAACTTTTTGTTCTTCATGGATAGGCGGTCATACGTGTAAAGTTTCACCTTGATCTTTTCAGCCATTTCAGAGAATATTTTTGAAGGTTTTTTTAATTATCATTTAAATAAAACATCATTTTTTTTTTCTGTGGACCATTGTATCCCTAGATGACCCTCAAAAAATTTCATAATGATCAGATGTAGTATTCTACATATGCAATGATGACGTCATAATGAAGGCACCTATGACGTCATAAAAAAAATCACACTTATTCCGCTTGAGGAGTAGTTGCCATGTGCCAAGTTTCAATTTTTAACTTGGTGCAGTTTCAGAGATACACAGGTCCAATTTTTTTCTGTTACTCCAACATGGCTGCCGCACCACATGACATTTGACATCTTAATTATCATAAGAACATTCTACACGAGTATTCGCTCCGATGATGAAAATTTTGTCTCAATCCGACAAGCAGTTGTGGAGAAAAGCACAAAAGTTCTGTGTGGACAAACAAACAAACAAACAAACAGACAAACTGACCCAAATGCAATACCCTCTCCTTCGGCGAGGGTAATGATGAGTTGTATTCACAGAAAATATAAGAACGGCAGAGTTGTCAAATAAAACAAAATGGTAACAAATAAACCACAATTTTCTACAGATTTCCCTCAGTATAACCATATATTACTTTCAGGAATAGGTAACGAATGAAATAATCCTGAAATCAATTGATTACCACTCATATTTCTGAAAGTAATCACAAATATGTTTTGGACTTGAAATAATTGAAGAGTTCTGATTGAAACTATGAAAAGTAAGCACCTCTCTCGAAGCAGAGTAGGCCGACTTAGCTATGGCAGGAAGGTTTTAAGTGATCCTGCAGTTCTAGCCATTCTATCGAACCACTTTCTTGGCATTACTCAATAATGGAACAGAAAGTAATGTTGCAGATCAAGAAACAGGAACTTACTCATCAAATTTGGCCAGGATACTCAATGTTATATTTTTCAATCTTTTAAAAAGGACAAATGAAAATAATTCAATGCAGCTTGAAAGTAAACGCAAAATAGAGAAGACTAAATTTTAATGAGGGGGAAAAACAAAACAAAACAAAAATCGCCATTCTTACCAATCCAGAATTCATCGGCAGGGTCGCCAAAGCCAACTTCATAGTCTGCCCAAGGCCTGAAGAAATTTGTACCTCCATTTTGTCTCCGTTGGAAGACCTAGAGAAACACAGCAATAAGAATTACAATGACTTCATGAAATCCCCAACCTCATGGTGTTTGGGTGAGGGTGACGAATAGGAAAAAAGGAGGGGGGAGGGGAATTGGGTTTATCATAACTTATCAGCCCCCAACAACAGTTGTATCGCAAAAACTTTCCTTCTTCGTGCCAAAACCTGTGTAATAATCGATTGTTTACTTCAATGATAATTATCAGTTATGACGTCAACCTATATAAAACACAATGTGTATGTGTGTTTGTTTGTTTGCCCACCTTCAGAAGGACGATTTGAGTAGCTTTTTAAAGGCCAATCTTTTAACCGACTGTGTGTTCATTGCGGTCTATTTTTCAGGATTAAAAAAAAAAACTCGAAAAACATTTTTCATAAAAGAGTAATTACATCTCTTCGATTGGAATTGTAGGCGATGACTTGCAAACTGAGCCTCAAGCGGTGTACAGAAGCGTTAAAAAAATTAAAAAAAATACAAAGTGCAGGGAATTGAAATTTGCTCCACATGTGTAACAGGTGCAGAGTAAAACGAGTGTTCATTTATGTCCATAGCGATGTCTCGTATATAAAGAAGATATAAGTATAGTGGGGCAGATAACAGCAATTTTTGAGAGGAATCGTGCAAATGATGATCCAAGCATCAAATTTGCACATTTGTTCTCCAGGGGATTCTAATCAAATCTGCCTGATTGGCCATTTGAAAATCCAAATTTTGAAAAATTTGAAAAAAAAAAAAATTCAAAAAAATCAGGATCACGAACAATGTTGGATCTGTGGCAGAGATTGTGAATGTTTCAGAAACATCATCAAAGACGTTCCAAGTCTGCTTGCAGTTTTCTTCCCTTTACCGCGGAAGGCAGACACGACGTCACATCCAGTGAACGCATGGAAGTATGGGATCCCTCTAGCTTTCTCAGCCCTATTGCAGAAACTACCTCATGGACTGGAATCCATCACGCCTTGGCTCCTTGGCCAAAGGCATCCACATGTTCTCAAGACCTAGTTCCCGTAAGGATGGCAGTACAGATATTGCTATGTCTAGTACTCCTTGTCATTAGCCTTAATGATAATGGACTTGCTACCATCCGTCGTTGCATCCCTGGCGTGTACAAATATTCGAGTGTCAGCTTCTTCATGACAACATGGAGACACAGCATCTAGTGACTTCCTTGTGTTGCTAATGGCATCTTCTCCTTTTGTGACAATGACTGTGCTTGTCGTCTGTACTTCACACATCTTTTCCGCAAGGAAGTGAAACAGCTCAGTCTTGTTGCTGTCATCTCGAAGAAAGCTTCTCCAGTTACTGGGGTCTTACTGGTTCCTGTCACTCTTCTTCTGATTCCTTGCCCCCTTTTCGACCTTGCCTCGGACTTCAGACTTGACTTCTTGTACACATCAAACACTACGTCCACCCTCTCATACCTGGCACCATAGGATCCACCTTTGGGATGATGTCTTCTTTGGCATAGTCATCAAATATCTTTGAAGTGTGTGGAGGTAGGGCATTGATAAGTGCTGAGCCATCAATGATGACTGCATCTCCCCTTCGTTCTCTGTCTGGGATGTTCACTTGCGCTTCAAGAATTTCAGCCAGCTGTGACTTCAAATTTTTTGAAGTTTTTTTTTGTTCAAATTTTCAAATTTGGTTTTCAAATGCCAATTGGGCAGATTGATCAGAAAGTCCCTGCAGAACAGAAATGCCAAATTTGATGCTTGTATCATAAGTTGCACGATTTTTCTACTATCTACTACACTAGTACACCTGATGCTAGGCTGAGGCTTCAGACTTTGGCACGCTCACGAGGCTGTACTGTCAAAACGAAACGTCCCAGAAGATAAAGAAAATAGGGTCATATTTGTACATGTTGGGTTTCAAAATAACGCTTCTTCCTACGAAACATCACATTTTCCAGTCTCCTTGAACATTTCAAACAAAATAACTCCAACCGATTACTTTTGACAGGTTTTTATACAAGTAGATATAATAAGTATCAGTTATGACAGATACCGGTGACCATATGTGTCATACCAGCCAGCCTCCTCCATCCGTATCCATATCACAGGACACCTTCAGTGGTGCCACCTTGTTTCCATTGATGTATATGGTGTAAACGCCACTTGCTTTCACTCCATTTAGCATTATCTGCCCACAGTCCCGGGGATATTGGAACCGCGTTTTTTCTGCGAAGGGAGGAAAACAAAACGTTTCTGTTAGAGGCCTGATCGGTGAAATTTTAATGTTGCATTCATTAGAAAAACCCCGGAAAGATTACGTGATACAGAAACTCTCACGAGACGATGAAGAATTAGACCATTTGCTGTAATTCCACAACATATTTCGAATTTCTCTCCACATGTGTTTGTATCCAATGTACAGTAATCAGTGTCCCTGGAATTTTCTTTTCATAACCGCATTCAATTGGTGCTTAAGATGCATCATTTTTCTCATTTTGGGAATTATTTTCTCATTTTTGGTGACATTTGGTTTCTCATACATCCTTACAAATCTCAACCTTATTCATTATCAACCTCTTTCACTCCATTTCCATGTATCCCCCTCTTCTTTTCGATATTTTACCCCATATTTTATCGATCACTCTTACTAATTATTTTCTTGCTTTATCTTTTTAGCCCCCAAACTGGCATCAGCCCAGCTGGGGCTTATAATTGGAGTCCTGTTAGTCCATCCTAATGTCCGTCCATCAATCCATCTGTCCATCCATCTGGAGCTTCTATTAAAAAAGGACTGGATGGATTTCTTTCAGATTCGGCACATGCATGCAATAACATCTGGGCATGAGGCACATAAAATTATTTTGGGATCAGAACCAAACGTGGGACACTGCACATATTCTGAATTTTGGCAATGTAAAAAAATAGGTATGCGAGAGAATAGTCGGCCTCCAGTATTGTATGTTTTCAAAAACCATTGTTGATTTATGTGCACTTCCGCATCTTCTCTATGAACACACCACTTTTAATTATTTATTTATATACAATTCACCTTCTCCATGACCTCCACATTTATTTATTTAAATGTAAGATCTACATGTCACACCTTTGAGGTTTGGATGAGGGCTGTGTCCTCGGTTTGTTTGTGTTTTTTGGACCGTCTCATGAAAGGAATCACACTTGATAAAAATGGAATTTGTCATCAATATTATCCAACCAATTTCATGTATATTCACTGAAAAGCAAAGCACTTAAAATGAAGTTGTTATTTTGTAGTACGTACTGGTGTTAAGGGTCATGAAGGACAGGACAGCTGCTCGACTCAACCCTTGAGATCCTGCAGTGCGTAGGCTCAATGTATAATTGGTGTTGGGTTGTAGGCCACTCAGCACAACCCGCTGTTCTGTCGCTGGTAGAGACCTCTCCTGCATGAGCACCAGTTAGATGAATATGATTTTAAAAAGTGGAAAACACACCCTCATCTGCAGGCAGTCATGAGGTTTACGCTGGAGAAACTATATTCTGATGATTGTGATAATTTGGCACTGAAAAGGCACTGATGGTGATAATTTGGGGCTTTTATGGCCTACTCTGTCAGATGTGTCGGAGTGTTTAACATATGATGTTCACAATGTCCTGTGGCATATGGGGACACATGTACACACCAAAACTATACCTGCAGAACATCTGACTCTGCTTGGTAATTGATTACAAAAGCGGAGATGGCAGCTCGTGGTATTTCCCAACGCAGCACAGCGCGACGTGGCCCCAGGGACACAATGACAAGTCTCTGTGGTGTCGGCAAATCTACGCAGCACACACATGTACAATGTCATATAACTTATCAATAAAGTGTCATCTATTTATTATGTCCACAAATATGGCAGAATTTTGACTGCCCCTCCCTCTCTTATATGCATGCCACTTCCCTTCCCCAACTCCTACCTCCTCATAAAATTCCTTCCTTTCTCGACCAATTCCTCCCACTCTCCCCGACCCAACTTTCTCTCACGTATCCTCTTTCGTTCACTTCATACACTCATTTTGCCACTCCCATGCATATGTAATAAAAACAGCCATAAAGTAAACATTAAAATGAGAGCTCATCATTTTTGTGGCATTTATCAGCATTATCACCAGGGCCAAAGCTAGAAGTCCAGACAAAAGGCCTTTTCCTCTTCATGTCTGATGTGCTCCCTTCCTTGTCACTTTACTATTAGTTCGACTAACCCCTTGTCATTTTTGGTTTTCACAAGTGTCAATAAATGCATTAAAATAAGTGTTAAACGAAATAATGAGCCCAAACAAATCATAATTTGGATCAGCTAATTGGACATCTACCCATTTAAGCCAGAGTTGGAATAAAGGAAATTGCTACAGTGCTTTAAGATCAATCAGAAAATGTTCTTGATCAGCATTTCATTGGTGGGGTTTCAAAGGAATTTCTCAGATCATGATTATTTGATAACTTGAGCTAAAAAGACCGACTGTAATGTGAGTGACTTATGCTAACTTCAGGCCTCTCACAGGATGCAGCCTTTTACATCTTAAGAAGTTCAAGTTCAGTAATATATAATTCAAGAGTGGAATACTTCTGAAGAATCAGCCAAAAGTGCACTAAAACTGATGTCACACGAAAAAATGATTACATAATCATTATATCATTGGACTCAAGAATAATTCTGGTAGGTTCTCATCCGGTGCTAACTTAATACATGATCCTGCTGGAAAAAATTGCGAAACTGGCTGCAGCAGAATGATGTTGTGCTCTCCACAGTGTATAACAATGAATGTAGACCATAACCATGGAGTTTTGTGTGATCTTATGTGACTTGTATTGTGCCAAAAAAGCATCCAGTTCTTCTGAATGACATCATCCTCCTCCATTGGAATGGACAATGCCTCACGCATGGAAAACAATTTCCGTGACGTAATAGAATCCTGTAGATAATGGAAAGTTTCGCCTAACCCACAACATTCACTGTTTTTTGGGGTTTTTTTAAAGTCTGTGTGACTTCCACTTGTTCTCCAAAATTAAAAAATGTTGTCAGTGGTACTTTTTATGTTTGTGGGGTGGCAGAACCTTGGGATGACCCTCATACATCGTAACCTCACCTTTTGTTGACTTGAAGGAAATTGTGAGAAAATGGAACACCTTGTGGAAGAAATCAAAAAGGATATTTGTGTTTCCTACACTCTAAAAATTCATTAAAATGCTCCAACTCTCGTCTGCTAAATCCAAAAATCACTTAAGAACTTCTGCAACAACCCAAGAATGCACGCAACATGTTGGAGCTGATCCTTGAAAACCCACATAAATTCTAAGAACACTTTAATTGCTAAAACCTCAATAAGAATAAAGGAGTGCAAATGAATTGGAACACCTACAATTGCTCAGAACAGTTGGCTTGGAGCAGCCATGCTTAACATATTGTTATGCTATAATGTCATCTTAACACAGAGCCTGCACTTTCAAAACTATGTACAGTAAATAAGCCCATAAAACAGAATAGTTGGAATTGTTTTCACGCCATTTCTTACGAGGGCCATGACGAATAACAAAACACAAAAACAAAGTGACAGAACACATTGAACGAACTTGTTGTGCAATATCTCCAGCATGGAACACCATAGTGGTATAAATTGCTTTCAGATTATTGTTTCCTCCCCTCCACTCTCCCTCTCTCTCCTCTTTTTCTGTTCATTCATTCCCTTGCCAACTGCGTCCACCTCTGGCCCCACTACCCCACTTTAATTATGTACATTGCCTCCTTTTAAACCTTGGTCACCTTACACTTCCATGAGCCCATATTGTGCATAAAAAGATGATAAAATTTGTCCCTGGATGCCCCGTACCCACCCTCCAAGTTAACACATATAAAAAGCATTATGGGCTATTCATCTTGCCATTAGGTTTGACAGGATGGCCGAGAGGTATGCACACTCGCCTCAAAACTGTCTAGCCTGGGTTTGAATCTTGGCCCAGCTATAAATTGGCATCCCGGTGTTTCACAGGCTGGGTGATTCATCAATGTGTGCACCGTGCCTTGGATGGATGTTAAACTGGTATGCCCTCAGCCAAAGATGCCACCACACAGCCTTGTGCTGCATACGAAAGAAGATCTTGCTATTCCCATGATAGAATGCAGATTGTATAAGGTTGAATAAATGAAGACTGTACTATTTATGCAACGGTGTTTGTGATTTTCTACCACTAAGTGGCTCTCAAGCCAAGTGAGAATTAGACGTACATTGAAGAGCTGTGCCTGCTTTGTTTCTCACAATAGCTTCACTAGCATGGTAGTCAAACAAGATGGTGTAGATATAGTAAGTCCCCTTGCCTTTGACCTGGTCTAGTCTGGGTTTGATTAACAAACAGACTATAAACTATCAGTTGTGCTTCATGGGCAAGGGCAAGGGCAAGGTGTTGTATCGTTGAGTGCATCATCCTTCAGATGGACATTAAGTTGGGGATTCATTTGCTAGCCTCGAATGCTGGTAAGCATTGAATATTCCACATGCAAAATGCCTTTCAACGAAGAGTAGATGTGGTATTGGCAGTTTAACCTGGCCAAATTCAAAATTCCTGCCCCGACTTACAGGTGTATGAGCATCAGCAACATAGCTGCACAAAAATGATACAACTTGGATCCATGTACCACATATGCTTGGAATGGAACTGCGATGGTAGTCATGCATATTCTTTTGCAGCAAGAGCCAATGGAAATTTAGCATTCCACAAGCATCTGTCATCTGGTGATACATTATAACACGATGGCACTGATCTTTGGGGGAGGGGGAGTGAGAAAGGTTCAGGAACACAGTTGGTGAAGGTTCTAAAGTAAAAATGTGAAATGAATTTTCACTTCAGATTACTATACCTGTGGTAATGATGACTGAGGAGATGGTGCTTTTGATTTCTCCACGGACAGTCACAGCACTGATGTTGTAGGTTTCCGCAGGACGCAGGCCCTGCAAGGTGTGTTTCGTGACTCCCTCCGCAAGCAGCACACCACTCTCTTCTTCGTCCAATTGCACCTCTTTCCCTGTTTCACACACATTTAGGACACGAAGAATGCATATTACACTGTATGTATATGCTTTTCATGGCACAATGTAAACAGCAACAGGCAATTCAATAACCCGTCACGATGAATCTGCATGCGAGAAAACATGAATGTTGTTTAATTCCAAACAGATGGCAAGTGGGCAGCCGACATTGCCATAATATCCTGTTATTCAGCCTTCACCACCCCTTGTTTTGATCTAATTTGCACTTTCAAATTTCTCCCGAGTAATTATTGTGATGATAATTCTAACAATTATAAATGTCTCTCTTGGGTCGGAATTTTGAAGAACAATCAGGAGATTCAATTCGCAAGGTACCGCAATGTTTTCAGCACCAAATGTCAATATGACACATTGTATAAACTGCTCAGATATATCTGAAAATAACCAGAGGAAACTTACAAGGAAACAAAAAAGGTAAGATCAAGCTGTAATTGTTCGAAAGGACTTTTCCTGCATTCAAATAATACCAAATGTTCTGGTAAATTACAGCAGAATGCAGGAAGACACAATAATTGCTCAGTCACTTACAAAAACACACCACTCAAATAAATTTGGTTTGCTTGCTGTCCCAATTTCAATACCTATTTTAAAAAGTGTTGGAATTTCAATATGAATTACATGCAGAACAAGGACATTCTGATTCTCATGATTCTGATGTGCCATGCTCTGTTGCAGAGCATCGGTGCTGCTGAAGCAGTTTCTTGGCAAGAGTTTTACTCGGTGGTGTGCCACGGCCTTCCCAGGCAAGAGCATTACATGACATTAATGTACTTTTGCATGAATTACAAAGACATCAGTTGGCAATGGGCAAATACACAGAGTAAGTGGGACTTAACCCTGGTATCGGAACATCATGAAGGGACTGTCCCAAAATTATCAACATTTTCACAGTAGAACAAAGAGTAGCACTTTTCAAGATCTTCCCATCCCAACTCACCCCCAAAAGAAATACTTTTCAACTTTTTTTCCAAAAAAAAAAAACTTTCAAAACAATTTTTTTTAAAGTCATAACAAAAAAGCACATAGACTTTTTTATTTTTAAGCAAAATAGGATTTTATACTGTACCATCACTTTTTGGCAGTCATGCATGATAATTTAATATTCTCCAATGGACTATTACACTTAAATGTTTTCAAATTTCAAACCTTTATCATCTGTCAAGTCAAAGCCTGTCAAGAAAGTGTGCGCACTCAATGAAGACTATACTCGAATCATTTTGCACACACACACACACACACACACACACACACACACCAACACAGTGTCCCACTAGCGCTGCCGACCATGAAATCACAGTGGGGCCGGCTGCAAAGCGAGGCATGCCATGTCAGTATGACGCATGTGGTGATTTCCATCAAGCTACAGGCTGCGTGCTAGTCCTAGGGGCATGTTCTGTTAGCAAGTGGATTCCTTTCCGTTCGCCAAATGGTTCGCTTGATTCAAAGTGCTCAAACAAGCACTGCAACTGAATGGAGCGCTCCGCACTTCCTTACAGCATGGTCGTCTCCATCATAAACAATGCGTCGTGGCACTCGAGCAGTCTGGGCGGTCGTTCTTAGTTTTACTCAATCCTCTTGTGACAACAATTTCCCAAACCTAACTTATTGTGTTCGCAGTGGCTGGATGCTAGTAAGAGGAAAATAAATAAATAAAAATGGAAAGTCAGAAGCGGAACCCCCCCCCCCCCACCAGCATATCTATACACCTGCCACGCTGCATTTTGGGGACTGCTCTGCTGTTCTTTCACATCCTCTCTTTGCCCTTTACACCCTATCATTTACGCGAGGTCATCTTCCATCTGCTTGGAAATTAGCCAACAACACAACATTACATAAAAAGGTGCAAAAAATGATCCCCTTCACTGCAGACCTATCAGCTTATTTCCAATCATCAGCAAGGTCATGGGATCCATCATCGCAGTTGATATGAAATCCTTCCTTTTCTCCAACAAGCTCATCTCAGAACACCAATTTGGTTTCAAACTAGGCCATTCCACCTTGGACATGCTGGCTTCTACTCACCGAATAATGGATGGAGGCACTCAATGCCAGCCATGAGATCAGGGCTGTCTCTCTGGGCATATCTCGTGCTTTCATACTATCTGGCATCCTGCCTTGCTCTCCAAACTATCTGCCTATGGCATCCAAGGCCAACTCCACACGTCTTTCTGACTTACTCTACTATCGTAGCAAATGTGTCACTCTCAACAGAATCCTTTCATCTTCTCTACCTGTCAAGGCTGGTGTGTCCCAAGGCAGTGTTCTGGGCCCGGTCATATTCCTGATGTTCATAAATGATCTCTCTGACTCTGGAAAATCCCCTTTTTCTATTTGCTGATAACTCCACCCTCTGCTGTGACATCCCTCATCCTTCAGACAGGCAAGCTGCAGTCTCTTCTCTATCTTCAGACCTTAACAAAAATCACAAGCTGGTCAAACACTTGGAATATACACTCAGTGCACAAAACATGAGGAACATCTTCCTAATATTGAGTTGCACCCCCTTTTGCCCCCAGCACAGCCTCAATTCATCAGGACATGGACTCTCCAAGATGTCGAAAGCGTTCCACAGGGATGTTGGCCCATGTTGACTCCAATGCTTTCCACAGTTGTGTCAAGTTCGCTGGTAGTGGAAGCTGAATTCACTGTCATATTTGTGGAACCATTCCTGGACAATCCTAGCCTTGTAGCATGGGGCATTATCCTGCTGAAGAAATCCATTGGCAGGTGGATACACTGCTGCCATGAAGGGATGCACCT
>CM068953.1:159005788-159015903 GCA_035128595.1 Eptatretus atami
TTGTTTAAGCCAAAATAGGTTTTATACTGTACCATCACTTTTTGCAGTCATGCATGATAATTTAAATATTCTCCAATGGACTATTACACTTAAATGTTTTCAAATTTCAAACCTTTATCATCTGTCAAGTCAAAGCCTGTCAAGAAAGTGTGCGCACTCAATGAAGACTATACTCGAATCATTTTGCACACACACACACACACACACACCACACACACACACACACACCAACACAGTGTCCCACTAGCGCTTGCCGACCATGAAATCACAGTGGGGCCGGCTGCAAAGCGAGGCATGCCATGTCAGTATGACGCATGTGGTGATTCCATCAAGCTACAGGCTGCGTGCTAGTCCTAGGGGCATGTTCTGTTAGCAAGTGGATTCCTTTCCGTTCGCCAAATGGTTCGCTTGATTCAAAGTGCTCAAACAAGCACTGCAACTGAATGGAGCGCTCCGCACTTCCTTACAGCATGGTCGTCTCCATCATAAACAATGCTGTCGTGGCACTCGAGCAGTCTGGGCGGTCGTTCTTAGTTTTACTCAATCCTCTTGTGACAACAATTTCCCAAACCTAACTTATTGTGTTCGCAGTGGCTGGAGTGCTAGTAAGAGGAAAATAAATAAATAAAAATGGAAGTCAGAAGCGGAACCCCCCCCCCCCCACCAAGCATATCATTACACCTGCCACGCTGCATTGGGGACTGCTCTGCTGTTCTTTCACATCCTCTCTTTGCCCTTTACACCCTATCATTACGCGAGGTCATCTTCCATCTGCTTGGAAATTAGCCAACAACACAACATTACATAAAAAGGTGCAAAAAATGATCCCTTCACTGCAGACCTATCAGCTTATTTCCAATCATCAGCAAGGTCATGGGATCCATCATCGCAGTTGATATGAAATCCTTCCTTTTCTCCAACAAGCTCATCTCAGAACACCAATTTGTTTCAAACTAGCCATTCCACCTTGGACATGCTGGCTTCTACTCACCGAATAATGGATGGAGGCACTCAATGCCAGCCATGAGATCAGGGCTGTCTCTCTGGGCATATCTCGTGCTTTCATACTATCTGGCATCCTGCCTTGCTCTCCAAACTATCTGCCTATGGCATCCAAGGCCAACTCCACACGTCTTTCTGACTTACTCTACTATCGTAGCAATGTGTCACTCTCAACAGAATCCTTTCATCTTCTCTACCTGTCAAGGCTGGTGTGTCCCAAGGCAGTGTTCTGGGCCCGGTCATATTCCTGATGTTCATAAATGATCTCTCTGACTCTGGAAATCCCCTTTTTCTATTTGCTGATAACTCCACCTCTGCTGTGACATCCCTCATCCTTCAGACAGGCAAGCTGCATCTCTTCTCTATCTTCAGACCTTAACAAAAATCACAATGCGTTCAAACACTTGGAATATACACTCAGTGCACAAAACATGAGGAACATCTTCCTAATATGAGTTGCACCCCTTTTGCCCCCAGCACAGCCTCAATTCATCAGGACATGGACTCTCCAAGATGTCGAAAGCGTTCCACAGGGATGTTGGCCCATGTTGACTCCAATGCTTTCCACAGTTGTGTCAAGTTCGCTGGTAGTGGAAGCTGAATTCACTGTCATATTTGTGGAACCATTCCTGGACAATCCTAGCCTTGTAGCATGGGGCATTATCCTGCTGAAGAAATCCATTGGCAGGTGGATACACTGCTGCCATGAAGGGATGCACCTGATTGGCAATGATGTTCAGATATCCTGTGGCATTCAAACATTCCTCCATTTGATCAAGGGTCCAATGTGTGTCATGAAAACACACCCCAGACCACCACATTACCACCAGCAGCCTGCAATGTTGACACATGGCATGATGGATGCATGTACACATG
This sequence comes from Eptatretus atami, assembly GCA_035128595.1. Classification (NCBI taxonomy): domain Eukaryota; kingdom Metazoa; phylum Chordata; class Myxini; order Myxiniformes; family Myxinidae; genus Eptatretus; species Eptatretus atami. Next base: position 159,007,667 of record CM068953.1, read on the forward strand.
TCGTTTTCTCCATACCCTCGTACTCCTTCGCATGAAACAGCAGGAACCAGGATTCATCAGACCAGGCAATGTTTTTTCCAATCCTCCAGTGTTAGCGTTTTTGTTCCTTAGCCCACTGCAACCGCAGTTTCTTGTTTTTTGATGAAAGAAGTGGAACTCTGTATGGTCATCGGCTGCCAAACGGCATTCATGTCAAGGTACGACAAGTTCAGCATTATTTTATGGGTCTTCTGGCACCAATGTTGTTCTGACTGTCAGTTGACTAACTGTTGCCCATCTCCTTCTCTGCACAATTCATGTCAGCCTGCTTTGGCCTCTTTCATCAATGAGCCGTTTTCGACCATTGGCTGACCTTCTTTGGGTGGTGGACCATCTTGATACACATGGGAAAATGTTGAGCGTGAAAAACCCAGCAGCATTGCGGTTCTTGACACTCAAACTGGTGCACCTGGCACCCACTACCATACCCCATTCAACGGCACTTAAATATTTTGGCTTGCCATTCACTCTCTGAATGGCACACATACAAAATCAATGTCTCAAGCCTAATAATCCTTCCTTTACCTGTCTCCTCCCCTTCATCTACACTGATTGATGTGGATTTAACAGGTTCAATATATAAGGGATCATAACTTTCACCTGGATTCACCTGATCAGTCTATTCATGGAAAGAGCTGGTGTTCCTCATGTTTGTACATGAATGTGTCTTTCAATCATGACAAATCTCACACTTCACTATCTCTCTCAAAAAGATTCGTCTGGCTCCTCTCCTCCCCCCTACCCCACTCCCATCAATTTTCTTGACAATCTTCTTGAGGAAGTTCAGTCATTCAAACTCCAGTGTCTCACTATCAGCCATTATATTTATTCGGCAAACTACATTTTAAAGTTGGCCTCCAAAGCCAGCCGCCGATTCGGTATCATCACCATACAAAGTCCTTCCTTGGCACACCTGAACTCCTACCAACCTACAAGGCATTCAACCGCAGCTTGATGGAGTACAGCTTTCCCCTCTGGATGGATCTCTGCTTCACATCTTGCTCAGCTTGATGCCATAGAAAACAAGCCTTCAAGATTATTGGAATCAACCACAATGAAGCTGAGTCAGGTCAGGCCAGATCAAATCTGAGACTTGGTACAGATACCATGTAAACCTGAACTAACCTGTTTCATGCTCGGGTTGTCGGCGACTAAACCGTCTCCCCCACTAAATATCCTGGTGAGAAAGGTATAATGATATGGACACCGAGCAGGATTAAAAGCAAATCCTGTGAAAGGGTGGAGGAGCTACTTGTGAGCCAAAGGCCATCCATATCTGCTGCCAAGTGTGTCTGCGGACGTCCTACTGGAGATGAATACCTGTTTCGAGGAAGTTGGTGGCAAGATTTGCATTCCAAACATTGTAGAACACTTCATTCCGCAACATACACAAAAAACACAAGTAAAATTAAAAAAACTGACTCCGTGGGAGTACTTCCTGTGCAGTTGCCCTTCGCAGGGCACCTCACCTGATAACAAGATTGGGGCAAAGCCTTCTGGACCCCCATTTTTTGAGGATTGGAGGAAACCACATGGTAACAATCCTGGTCAGATTGTGGTGGTGTGTGGTGGGTAGTACTGAGGTGTCGTCCAACAGACAACGGTCTCCTCAGGTTAAACTGAATTGGTCCTTTCGGTGGGTGCTTGGAATGTCCTCACTCGAAGAGAGGATGATCACCTGACTCTGCCATCAACTGAGCTCCAGCATTTGAACATCAGTATTGCAGCACTCTGAGGTTTGGAGACCGGATATTGGTGAGATCATGGTGGTTGGTTACACCTTTTACTGGCCTGGTCGCTCTGATGATTAACATGCCCAAGGAGTGGCTGTAGGTGTGTCCGATAATTATCTGACTCCCATGATAATTGAGGTAACACCCATTAATGAGCATATTCTGAGACTGAGGATTCGTCACTTCTCTGAGTGTCATTTCCCTGGTCTATACATATGCTTCAACTGAGGCGAGTAAACTCACTGTGAAGGACGCATTCTATGCCACACTTGAGTCTGTGGTTGTTCAGTGTCCCAGCCAAGATACTCTTCCAGGCTTGGGGATTCCAATGCATCAACTGGAACTGATAGGGATGGTTATGAGGCATGTGTTGGTCCTCATGGGTGTGGAACTGTGAACCAGAATAGGACTAAGTGCTTTGAGTTTTCAAGATGTTGTGGAATTAGGGTGGTGGATCATGTTTCAGCACCCACAGCCTCATCGTTGGACATGATATTTCAAGACTGGAGTGGCAAACGAGATAAGCCATGTACTCATTGATGGGTACTGGAGGATGCTCCAGGACTGCAGGGTCTACAGGAATGCTCAATTCCTCAATACTAATCACAGGCTTGTTGGAGCAACTCTGAAGTTGTGAGCTCAAATCCAGGAGAATGGTACCATACAGGCCTTGGCTGGATCTTGGCAAGCTCAAGGATGACAGGGTACCTGAGGAGTTTGTGAACAAGTGAGTGGGGATCTGGGGGTATTGGCATTTTGGGGATCCTGTAGAGATGTGTAATGCCATTAAGACTACGATCCTTCAATGATATCTGGATGCTGCTATCTTTTCTGTAGCTGTTTGTGGTGAGGATGTTGAGGTCACAGAGAGATTCACTTCGCTTGGCAGTGATATTCAGGTCTCCGCATGTTGTGCTCCAGAGGATGATAGATGTCAGAGTCGAGCCTAGGGAGTCATGGATTCACTGAGTCGTAGGGTGTGGCACTGTTGTTATCATTGCAGGACGACGAAAGTCTGAGCCTTTAAGTCCTTGGTGCTTCCAGTCTTGCTCTATGGATGTGAGACGTGGATTCTGACCAAGAACTGAGACAAAGACTTACAGTAACTCCTTCGGTATCAGTTGTCTTTGGAGAATCCTTGGCTGTTGCTTGTCAGACTTTGTGTCCAATGAGCATTTACTGAGAGAGACTCTGAGGAGATTTATTTACTGTATAGTCCAAGGGCATCAGCTATGCGCTGTATGGACATGTGGCTCATTTTCTTGATGCTGATCCTCCTCACAGAATCGCTCAGCAAGGTTGCCTGTGTGAGAGGAAAGCCATTGTGCCAACCACGTGCCTCGTGGTTGGAGCAGGTTGATCGGTATCTTAAGGAGATGGGGATAGTCCAGGTACCTGCCTGGGGATGGCCAGATGGAAGCCTTTGGATACCGGCAGAAAGTAGACGTGGCAACGCGCTGCTCCAGCACATGCTCCTGTACCTGACCTGACCTCAAGCTGAGTCTATGGGCCTATCACTTCACCATCACAGACAGGTCGGTGGTCTGTCTGTGTTTTTACTGCCTCCTTCTGGTCTTGTACCGTCTGTGCTTTCCATGCTTTGCCCCCCTTAGGTTTCTGCAAGGCACAAACAGTCCGCCATCACAGTCTCCTGGTGAATCTACCTAAATCCAGGATCACTGCTCATCTGTTCCTCTTTTTTCACACATGTGGAACCAACTTCCTCATTCTTTTCAATCTCATTCTTCTATCCAGGTCTTCAAGACAGCTGTTACCACCATCTCAGTTTGTCCCCAATCCCAGACCATGATCATTTCTATGCTCAATAACTCCTCTCCAACCCACCCCACCTCCCCTCACTCCACCCTAAACCATCCTACTTCCAAATTTCCAGTTTTCCTCCTCTTCACCATATGCATTTTGTCCACCATATGCATCCTCTCCTGCCACCCTTTCCTCTTCACATGCATTGTTTGTCCCAAGTCTACCTCCATCTCGGTCTTCAACTCTGCTGTTGGTGTTTCCCCCTTCTCTCTAATATTCATTTTGCATCCTGTTACGTCCTGATCTGTTTCAGTGCATTAGTTCTTCCACGAGCCTCGATTATGTGTCGTATGCAAAAAAAACAACAGGTCAGACAAGAGTAGTGAGTCGTACCGCATCGCTTCCTACTCTTCGTATGACCATAGAATTGTTGGCAATTTTGGACAACCCCAACTATGTGCCACGATGGGAACAGCAAGTGGGCCAAACAGTGTAAATGTTCTTGAAATTATTCGATATATAATGTAATACAACATGTAATATGTGAATCATACTGGCAGGAAAGTGCCACAACTTCACAGCTCCTGCTGCTCTGCTCCCAATGCACTGTCACGTTGTTTTCACCTACATCTCCCACAATGAGGTTCTGAGGTGGCAGCAGGCCTGGGAGGTGTGACATAAGAACAAATTAATCATGAGAAATGAGAAAATAGTATATTAAGGAAAGCAACTGTCCAACAGGTAACTACAGCAGTATATTTTGACTACTGCAGATTTTTACACCAGAGCCGCATCAGGTAACACAGTAGCTTTTCACACAACAGCACCATCTCTTTGAAGTTCGACTTGATTCATTTACAACAGATGTGCCTCGAGGGATCATGCATTTATGGCACAAAAAGCCTCAAAAGGAAAGGGAATTGATAAAGTAGTTATTAGATGTAAATAAACAAATATATACATTTTTAATTTCTGTAATTATAAATATATACGAGCAAATACACCCGTTGCTTCGCTGAGGGGGGCATGAAGGGAGGGGGGTGGAGAAGACAGAGAGGAGGGAGAAAGGGGAGGCAGAGAGGACTGAGAGAAGTGAGGATGGATGAAGAAGGGAAGCTGGAAGGGGAAAAGAGTGAGGAAGGGGTGAGGTGGGGAGACAATGCCTCACAAAACGTTTCTTTTGTGTGAGGGAGGACTGAGGATCTGGATGCTACATGTGGGAGGGAGGGTGTGTGAGAAAGAGAGAGAGAGGTGTGCAAGGAGAGTGCTGCATTATATCGGAGGGGTGAGTGAGGAGGGGACAGACAGGGAGATGGGGGTGGAGGAGGAAAATAAAAGATAGAGGTGAGGGTGGAGGTGGCATTAGCAAAGAGCTTTGGGATATGTTATGCTTAATGACCGAACACAAGTACAAAAAAAAATCTCATGTCAGAATAGCTGTACACACAACGACACAACAGAGTTTGGAATGTTAACCACTGGCTGAAAACATGAAAGTATCTGTCATGTACGACCTAATGATACCATCAAGCGTGAACATCGAAAACAAAGTGTTGTGTGACCAGATATCATACTTCGGTACAAAAAAGAGAGAAGAAGGCATTGCTAAGTGAAGTGTTATTGCCAGTGATTTTGGACTAAACAATGCAGAAATCAAGGAAAATGACCAAATACCAAGACCTCAAGAATGAAGTGAAAAGATCCGGAAGCTGAAGAATGCCAAAGCTGTACCAGTGATAGTTGGAGCGATGGGAATGATGACAAAGAACCTCACAGAGACAATAAAAAATATCGCTGGAATATATTACAAATGAATTACAGTTGGAAGCTATCTCGGGCTCAGTGACGGTCCTGAAGAGAGCCCTCGGCACAACACATTTAAAACAGAAACTTCACAACTTGGTCCATGAATCGTGACCCCCTGACTGAAATGAAGGAGGATGCTTTGAGCCCACCCTGAGAGGACTCCATTCCACATTCTGAAACCCGCATATGTAGATACCAATCAACGACACACCACACACACACACACACACACACACACACACACACACACACACACACACACACCTCGACTCGATAATTTTCCACTATAAGAGTGGTATACAAAGAGTGGCGTGATGAGTTCTATATGTAGAAATATAAGTGCATTCAACTTGTTCAAGATAAGAATCTCAGTGCAAGCTGGATTTGCACACAGGGTGTCCATAAAACTTGTGCAACTTTGAACTTTTCTAACTTTTGATGTACATATGACAGAAACAAAATAAATGGCACATAAAAGATAATTCATCAAATTTGGTTAATGATGTTGAGTGTAATGGGACATTTTCACAAAAGCGGGTCAGGTAACGGTAAAGAACAAACTCAAAAAATCAACTTTCTTTGAATATCTCGAAATAGTGCTGAACCCTTGTAAGGCCTAGAAAAATGTTCAAATGACGTCAGCAACGGAGGATCACCATAAGGTCTCTGCACTGACGGCAAATATGCTTGATAAAAATTCTCGGACAGTCTTTACCGTTACCTGACCCGCTTTTGTGAAAATGTCCCATATAATATATGGTCAGTGTGTGTGTGTGTGTTCATCAGTTCGTCCGTCTCCTTCATAACTCCAAAACCTAGTGGCCCCAAACTTTGCATGCATACTAAGGGAACTCCAAGGTGGTGCATGAATGAAAATTAGGTGTTTGAGTTCATTAAAACACCCCTTTTGAAGGTAATTAACAACCTTATTTATATCCTTTATCAGGCAAATCCTTGGACACCTTGCTCTCAATTGGGTCTTAAAGTTCATCCTCGGCCCCTCTATGGGGTCTCACTCCACCATTTTGTTCGGCCTGCTCAACAATGCCTTGAGTTGGAACAGGCCGCAACAGTTTATTTACGATAAAGCACTCAAAATGGTTTTTTTACACTTTCCTCACTGACATCATCGAATTCCTGATCTTCATACTTAAGAATCGCTGCATACATCGTTTTTGTCAGTGCTATAGTTTTCAAACCAGGAGCTTGGAGTGGTTTCATGCATTCTTGATGCAATTTTCCACGATCGACTCTCACGGTCTAATTAAAGTATATCATCAAAATATGATTTCGGCTTCGAGGATTGGATATCGAGGACTCGCTCCCACCTCTCTCCTCGTACCCCCTGCTCCCGGAGTGTTTTATGACATGTGGTGAGGCGTCGCTCCCCCCCCCCTTCCTCGCTCTCCACCCCTCCTCGCTCCCGCATCACTTTTTCCCACCCCTCTCTTCACTCCTCACCCATCCTCACTCCTCTCCCTCCCCCTCTCTCTGCCACCCGTCTGTCTCCTCCCCTCTTTCTCTCTCTCCTCCTCTCTCTCTCTCTCTCTCTCTCTCTCTCTCTCTCTCTCTCTCTCTCTCTCTCTCTCCCTCCCTCTTTCCCTCTCCCTTAGTATTCCTGTCTATACTAATAAGTGTGTGTGTGTTCGTGTCTCCTCCATAACTCCAATACCATGAAACCTAGCAGCCAAACTTTGAGAGCTCCCTGGTCTCAGTGTGTGTGTGTGTGTGTGTGTGTGTGTGCGCGTGTTGTACCTGTACTCAGAATGAGATTGTGGGTACGGGCTGCCTTTCCATGTCGCATCCCCGTCAATGAGATTTCATACTCTGTTGCCTCCAGAAGACCAGACAGTGTCACACTGTTCTTTGAACCAGGAATTTCCAGCACACCTGTACCACCCTCAGCATCCTTAATCTGATCATCTTTCCCTTGATTCTCTGGGGCATAATGGATCAAGAAGGAGTCAAACATCTCCCAAGCACCAAACCAGCTGAGCACAAAGCTGGATGCTGTGATGTCAGAGGCAGCGAGGCCAATAAGAAATGTCGCATCTAATTGGTTAGGAACTGCTTGGTCAGCCATAGATTGGGATGGTGCACGATATATTCCTGGCACGGTTGTAGTGGTAGCTGCAGTTGTTGTGCTTGTCAAATGAAAAACTTGACCCAGATCCTTTGATGACCATGCAAATCCAATAAGAGAAGCTGGAAGGATAGAGTGAGAGAGAGAGAGGGAGAGGGTAAAAAAACAAAAAAGATTAAAAATTGTTGAAATTGTGAAAAACTATTGAGTTATTCCAGCTTGAACATTTCAACATGAACAAAACAGCAACATATACTGTATTTAAATATTTTTATTGAGCTTGTCAAAAAAAATAATCTTTTACATCTTATTCTTCAAAAGAACAAATTCATGCTTAAAGTAGAAGGGCACTCGGTAGAGCGCATATCTCCACCACATAATGTCTGATCCACGAGAACACATCGGGCCCAATCGATACATTTTTGAAATATCAGGCTATGTGTCGTTTTTGCTCCAATCTCTCAATGGTGAAGAATCACTTTGAAAATTAAAACTTCTCGCATCCAGATCCAGATTCGGATCTTCACCAAAATCGAATCAATTCTTCTAACCTGTCTGTCCTGTCCACCAAGTTTCGGCCGAAACCGTCCACAACTTTTCGAGATATCGTGCTACATATAATTTTGGCCCGATCTCTGAATAGTGAAGAATCATTTTTATAAAACATTATCAGATCCAGATCCGGATAAGGATCTTCACCAAAATTGAATAAATTCTTCCTTGTCACACACCGAACCTGTCCACAAAATTTCATCCAGATCCGTCCCCAACTTTTTGAGACATCCTGTACACAGACAAACAGACAAACAGAC
>CM068953.1:159027007-159037444 GCA_035128595.1 Eptatretus atami
GGCGCCAAGACGGATTCTCCTCGCCCCCCGCATGGCGCGGGGAGGGGGGAATGGAGAGGGAACGCCCCCCTTCTCGAACGCCTCGAAGGAGGGTGGAGCCAAGAACGGGGCGGGGCGCCGGGAGTATAGAGGCAGAGGCGCGTGAGGTTCTCTGGTTCTCTCTGGTTCAGGTTCTCTGGTTCTCTCGGGTTCGGCGTGTGCTCTCTCTCTGTTCGTCGGTGCTCGGTCCGTGGCATCGAGGGCCAGCACGGGCAGGCACGAAGCACGCCGGAGGATCTCGCGTCGAGTGGAGCGGAGAGAGCTCGCGGACCACGGCAGAGGACAGGTCGCAAGGACTTGAACGCAGGTAAGTCGCGAACTTCCTCATTTTCTTTTGGGTTCTGTGTGAACGTGTGTGTGTGTGGCGCCGTGTTTAATAAGTAGAATTGTATAAGTGGTCCGTGTGGTCGCGTATTCGGTTTTAACTCCTTCTTTTATATGTGCATTTTCTTAATTATTATTGTTGCTATAAATACTTGCTGTCTTATGTGTGCAATTGGTGTGTAAAAATGCTTGCTTGTTGAATTGTTTCCCCGTTTCGCTGCGTCCTTCCTTCGTTGGGTCTCCATCTTGTTTTACGTAAAGGGTACGTAGTGGGCGCGGGGACGCCCAATAATTATTCCATGTCCATGTCCTGAATAATTGTCAATTATGTCAATTAAATTGTCCATGTCAATAAAATAATTAATTATAATTAATCAGGAACCGTCGAGGCCGACGATAACACCGCTCGGTTATCCAGATAGCACGGAACGATCGCTTAAGCGGCCCGTATCCGAAGTCGACCTGCGGCGAGGTGCGGTCGCCCGGTTTACCATCCGCGTGGGTACTTAGGTAGGTCGAGTTTGGCGAACAACCTCTATCCCACGCGGTGGCCGATTGGCACGATCGTGTGAGGCCGAAAGGCCCACCCGTGACTGGATCCCGGCGTTAGTCGAGAGGGTCACGACAGAAATTGTCCGTCCGGTGGGCGAGGCGTCGCGATTCGAGTCACGTGGCCGATCGCACGCCGGCGGGCGCGAATTCGCAACAATTATATAAACAACAAATGTATGTATAGTGTTATATATATATATATATATATATTATATAATATATATTATATATATATACGTATACATATGTAACATATATATATATATATATTATATATATAATAGTGTCCCAAAAGTCACCAAGGATTTCGAAATTAAATAACATTTCTCTTTTTAATAATCTATGATTATTTTTATACCAAAAGAAAATTTACAAAATGGAGAAAAATTTTCTTTATGAAAAATAATGCAGCTTCTATGTCCTCCATTTCGGCTTCACAGAGACAGGCTATTCGACAGCATTTTCCATAACAGCGGACAATAACTCTGGCTGCCAGCCCTCGAATTTCTGCACAGATGTTGTCCTTGAGCTCGCTGAATTGTATGGGGCTTATTGATGTAGACATGCTCCTTAGGTAACCCCAAATAAAATATCGGGAGGTGTCAAATCAGGAGAAAGTGATGGCCAAGAAATTTCTGAAATTCGTGAAATTATTTCGTCCATGCTCTTTGGGTGAGAATAATTGATCGATGAAATTTAAAATTAAAATTCCACGATTTTGGTTCTTTGTTCATTGTTAATTTTCCACGGGTAATTTCAAATGTTAATCTAAATTCTGAAAAGAAAAGAAAAAAACAAATATTAAAAAACAAAAATGTTATTTAATTTCTATATCCCAAGGTGACTTTTGGGACACCCTGTATATATATATATATATATATATATATATATATATATATATATATATATATATATATATATATATATATATACATATATATATAATATAATATATATATAACATTTCCAGGTGGGGCATTTATATTCTGACTGTTTTATTATCCTTATAACCATTTTTGTTTCTAAATCAAATTAAATAAAATTCTATACAACATAGGCACGTAACTTCATGTTTTTAAAATCAATTTTTATTTTTCATTTATTAAAATTACATCAGACAATGGGCCCCTTTCTATTTCGTGCATTCACGACAGCGGATCAATTATATTGTTCATTACCACAAGAAATGTCTCTTGATCAATTGAGCGGATGGTGCAGTGATGTTTGCCTCAATTCATCGATCGATGTTGGATGTCCTTATAAACTTTGTCCTTCAAAATCCCCATAGGAAGAATATTGGTGGAGTTACTTCTGCCAAATCAGAGTGTGCCTCAGTCTGTCATGATGACCTTGTTTGTGAAATTGGCATGCTCATTGCATTAAAAAAAAAATGCTCATGCATTTTGATGTGCTCCATCATTAAAAACGTTCAAGTATTATCTATAAAAACAAAGAAAACAATTAGTTATCCAAGACTGCTTCGGCTTGGAGATTACAAATGTGTCAGATATAAATACCCCACCTGCATATATGCACATATATGTGTGTGTATGTATATATATATATAATAAATATAGTATATATATATATATATATATATATAATATATATAATATATATATCTATATATATACACACACATATATATATATATTAATTTTATACAAAACATACATTAAGTATATGTTGAGTCATAAGTCATATCCAATGGAAATTTATATCTGTTGTTTTATGTTTCGGATAACTGCTTGAGGTGGCTGTTCCCTTGAGTATAAACTATCAGAAAAAGTGGAACATTTGTGGGGATATTTCAAGGCATGTGTACATAAGGATGCCCAAAAACTTAGGAAGAGCCCAAAACCAAGCGATAACACATGACAAAAAAAAAATCATTGCACCAACAGAACCAAACTCCTCTCTCTTATCCAAATACAAGCACACGCATAAAAACAAACAATCCAGCTTATCCTCCCTGACTCCATTTCACCAGAATGTATGATCCAGGAAAAGCCCAGATGACATACACAACTTACTTATAATACACTACAGAAAATCTAACTAAATAAGATAATAAGTGTCGAGCATTAAGACTCAATGAGATTAAATTCTCATTATTTGCAAACAAAATGACAAATCCAAACAGGCAACAAACCCACCACACTTTGCACTCCACTATCGATATCTAATTAGCTGACTAAAACATCATCAATGATAAATTAACGTAAGGTAAAACATTGAGCTGACGAAACACCTCCAACAACAAAAAATACTAACAAAATGCTTCTTTTTCTGTGGATAGCACAAGGTGTGGCGCGATTTTTCTGTGTATAGCATCATTAGCTAAGGGCGCGATTGTGCGCTAATGCGGTGTCCGCTTTCGGTTGGGCAGGAATTTGTCATTTCTTCATGGTGCAGCATATCTCGCCTAATTTGTGTAGGACACCATAGGATCTTAACGTTCACCAACTTATGCCGGCAGACGGGACGTCCAGATTAACATCCATCTGAGGGATGCGCTGCTCGCGCGCAGGCTGGCCATACCTGACCTGACCTGAGCGATGGCACACACATTGATGATTCACCTTCACTGCAAAACAACAAAGTGAGAGTTTATAGCTGGGCTGAGATTCAAATCAGGATAACACAAGACAGCTTTAGAAAATGCTGGAAACGTGCAATCAGATTAACATCCTCTGCAAAGGATGATGCAGTCATTGATGAAACACCCGGCCTACAAAGCACAGGATGAAAGTTTCTCATCAGACTGGGAATTTATCCAAAATTCGACATCGCTGAAGTGAGCATTCCTTTTCTGAGATATCATTCATGTCAACCAAAAATTAATTTAAATATAACAGCAAATGAGGGATGGACTAAGTGCTGCCAACAAGTTGTTTAATCTTCATTAATAACTGACATCTCAACTACATTCATATTTTCAGCGTTTTTTTTTTTTTCCCTGACAATTTATCTTTGTGAATAGTATTACATTTCAGGTTTTTTTGAAACCTATTCAAGATGGGTGATTCTGAACAAGAAGATACAAGGAACTCCATCACAGGAGGAATTGCCTATTTACAACTGTGCTTTATAAACAACTAATACTTAAATCTACAGTTTATTTACATATTTTATTGGTGGGGGGTGAGGGAGGCGATAAGAAGGAGTGGTGAGAACAGTGAGAAGGCAAGCACAGATATATCGCAAGGCTTTTTGGGGGGGGTTGAGGATGAAGAGGTCTTTAGGGTGAGGAATAAACACTAATAGCACATAACCATTTGTGCAGACCCCTCTCACAGACATCACAATTACTACACAAGTATAAATCACCCACCCATCCATCCATAAACCACCAAGAAAATACAAGGAACAAATAATACAAGTCCTTATTTTAATAACCTTTTTCCTCTTAATACCTTCCTCTTTAATACCTTCCTCTTCCAATTTCTGTCAGTTTTGATGTTATAAAATGAATAGGAAACTATGCTGATGTAATGAATCGCAAGACAAGACTTACCGTGTCTTAGTGTCATTTTTTACGCACTTTTGAGATACAACTATGCATGCCCCAAGCAGCAAGGGTGTGTCACATCATAACAGTGTGCATCTCCAGGGAAAACAAGTCAGCTTAACCAAGCTGTTAGGTGGAGTGTAACGTCGTGGTTTGGCAAAAATTACAAACAAGTCCATACATTTAGAATCCATTGATGTGCAAAGTTACTTGATGAGATAATAAGGAGAGGCAGGTTTGAGCAAACTCCTTGATTTTGAGCGAAAACAAAATGTGGTCAATTACATCTTTGGGGCCATTGTTGGTCCATGTCAATAAAAACTTGGCAATGATTTGAGGGAACAGGCAAAAACTCATAAACCATAATATTTTACATACAACTTAATTCCCATTGTGGGTAAGAGATGTATAAACAATGTTGAAATGTGAAATTGATAAATGTCAGTGAAACCACATTACATATAATGTTACACTGTTATCATTATTTGTTTTATTATTTAGTCTTTTCCATCTCCCTTCGCCTTCTCTTTTTCATCCACCGGTTATTACCTGTCGTGACAGCAGCTTTCATGCGCACCGCTTGCTTTCCTTGACCCTTGACAGCCACCAGGTAGCGCGTCCCTGAGGCAAGTCCCTCCACCTTTGCTTCTCGCTTCACACCCGGGACAAGCAAACGGCCAACCTCACCACCCTCCGCCGCCTGCCAGGTCACCTGCACACCACCAACCTTTTACAACCACCTCTTTAAAAACAATATAATTTCATGTGTGCATGTCTATAGAAATGCAGTTATTAAGTATGACAAGATAGATCAGATGTTAAAATATGCCACTGCATATGCTGCATACAGGGTATGTCATTGAGACAACATGAAGTCAAAATTTAACTTAGCCTGAAATAGTGTCCAGGTATGACTTACTGCTGTCAGGATAGACTTTATATGCAATATTGAGGTTCATAGAAGTGCAAGGTGATGTAGAACAAGCTGAATACATGGAATGCTCCTGACGTCGAATGAAAGCTGATTACCAAATGATGTTGATACTTGGGCAGCCGATTACCAGACAATATAAAAAAATAAGAATGATACCATGAATGATCGGGTGTCAATAAAAGTCGATTACTAAATGATGTTGATAATACTTACATAGCCGATTACCAAACATAACAAGAGGCGACGATGCGCGACCCCACCCCTTGTATGTCTGACGTCAATTTCTTCGATAAAATAAACGTAAATACAAATTCCTATCAGCTTGACTACACATGTAAGGTGACATTGCAGTTAAAGATGACAGAAACAGAAAATCTATCCATATCTTAACGAAGACACGTCCAAACGAAGACACGTCCTTTGTGTGTGACTGTTTAAATAAACGGTGAAGAAGGACTGACCACGTGCCTGGGCATGGCCTAACTCTATGATTGGCAGGAGCTCTAAGCGCTCGAGCTGTTGATTGCCTAATGTTCTCGTGGACGGTCTGACGACACTTCTGCGACAGACGACGCTTCTGCAGACCTCGGTACAATGTTGTCTGTCGGTCCTTTGAAGTTTAATTGCTACAATCAGAGCAGGACCATCACAGCAAAGACGTTCATGTGAGGAGGATGAGGAGGAGAATACAATTTGAAAAACCCTCCTATTGAACAGAGGTCAAACGTCGGGGGTCACATGGGCTGAGCAAACAATCACAGCAATGACGTAAATGTGATGAGGATGAGGAGGAAGGAGAAAAAACAATTTGAAAAGCCCTCCTATTGACAGAGTCAAACGTCAGGGTACAAAGCCAAGGCTTGGACGGTGCTCAATTAAGATAATATTATATGGAAATTAAATCTTGAGAGAAAACTTCAGGTGAAATTCTCTTGCAACGGGAGAGAGTACGGTTCTATATGGTGCAGAGAGTTGGACACAAACAAGGGAAGGGGGGGAGGGAAGGTTGTGATTGAACAGTTCTCTGGAAGGCAGTTCCACACAACAGAGAAAGAGGAAAAACAGAGAGTGGAGCGTCAGCGGAAAGCCTGCATTTTGAAGTTTAACAGGGAGAGTTTTGCTGGAGGAACACATGTGTTGCTTGAGGGGCCGGGGAGTTGCGGGGGACTGAAGAGATCAGAGGGAGTTTATACGGAACAAAAACAGTAAAACAGAGAGGTCACTGACCTGTCTGCAATGTGAAGAAAACAGGTCTAAACAGGCAACAGGCCTGACAAAAATTCAACAACAACAAACAACAAAGGCACCTTTGGCAAACATCAAAAAAGAACTGGTCTGCAATGGGAGAGGACTTTGCAGGTTTGTTGTTGTCATGGTTAAAGGAATTTGAAATACCAATACCCTTTATACACCTACCCATACATTTTGAATTATTTTGGAGAAATAAAAAGTATTTAGGTACTGGTATCTTTGCCAAATTTCCAAATTCTTGCTCCTAATTGTATTCTTGGCTTGGAATTATGATAAAATCAGCTTTCCATGAGGATGCCATCATTAAACCACTTTGCTATGATCCCCATTAGTTGATCACAACATCCCCCCCAATTCATCAATATGATGTAAAAATGAAAAAAACACACTGTGCCATTGAATTTTAGGTCTCAATTCAGATTTGCCACTGCCCTGCCAGAAATACGAAGAGGAATGTCAACAACTTCTGGCAGAGCAGGCAGTCAATATATGCATCCAAGCTCAATACACGCATCAAGTTGAATTTTACGCATTTAAACTCTGGTGGCATTTCCGACCAATTTCTGCTTCACATGCTTCTCTTTTCAAAACTCACATTAAGCAGGCAATAAAGCTGCATGTCCCACTATGCAATCCACTTGCAATCCACTTCATCAGTGTGACTTTTTTAGCAGCAAAACGAAGATGGTTTTTTTTAATGGTGGTAATTAATTGTAGACTCACCAAATTTTGACCTACTGTGGTGTCAAGGTAACCACAAGTCGGTGGTACATGCCACACAAGAATGCTTTACTGCTTAAAGCCCTGAATACTAAAATCGACCACAGGTCACTCCTGCGTAAATAAAAAACAAAATATGAAATTCTGAAGCGAATATGAAGCACCTCTTCGATGCAAGTCTTTCATCCACACAGCCGTGCAATTTCATCCATTCAGTTGTTCACAGATTCTGAATCAAAGGATGAATGTATGCATCCAATAGTAATTGAATGTTTGAAATAATGATGTTGGATGATGGATAAATGTAATGGAAAAATTAAAATAAAACATGAATATTAGCTCAAGATGACATGCAATTAACTTGAAAATGAAATATTAAGTTATTAACTCAAAATAAATAAAATTAAGAACTCAAGAAAACTTGTGATCATCGTTAAATTCATAACCTCTTGATGAAAACTACAACAAACACTAAGTAAAAGTGACTCAAGAAAATAGACTAAAGTGCAACACAATTGATTTGAGAAAACAAACATATTTCCTCTTTACTGCTTTATCTGTTCACTACGACATCAAGTAATGGTCATAACAAAAACAAATTATGGTCCCAAAATACACTTCTAGCTTCACACGACTGAGGCCCAAATTACTTAACGGTATTAAAATAATGGAAGCAAAATTTCTGAAAGTAAAAATAAATCCCTCGACCTTCAAAATTAAAACTCCAAATTCAGTTGTGTTTTTCTTTTCTTTTCTTCTTTTCCTCTGTTCCTATCCACAGGAATTGGTCAGCTTGACTTTCCGCCTCCAGTGGTTAAGAGACTTGCTCGCAGACACAACAATTGATGTTCAAGTTAATTCACAATTTGGTGAGGGGCACGGGTCCAAAAATGAAATTGAGAAATGTGATCTGGGTTTGCTGAAACCCTGCATTAAAACACTGGTTATTACATTCCTAATGACTTGCATGCCAGAAGAAAGAGAGAGAGAGGTGCAAAGGAAGAACTTGGCTGATCAACTTTATCCTAATTGTATCTGGCCTTAAAAGTCTTGCTTCAGGGATCATGCAAGTGTGTTAATAAGGCCCAAAATTACTTAGAAATTACATTCTTACCTGTGGAAGAAGGTAAGATCATGCAAAACACTAGAATGTGGAAATAACTACATGAGACCTTGTCATGTCATCGAAGCAGACAGCGTCAAATCTCGAAATTAGCCAAAGTGGCAAATGGCACAAAGAGAAGTCTTGGTAATCAGAAAATACAAAGTAATTATAAACAACACAAAACCAAAGGTGTAATGGAGAACAACTGCCTATGTAGAATAGTGGAGGGAAAATACATGAATAATTCCACACAAGAAGCCACAGACTGCTTGTGTGTGAAGAAAAAAAAAAAACCGTTGAGGCAAATCTGAAGATGACCTTGAATATCCTCGCACAAAAAAATGTGCAAGCAGCACTATGGCCAATGTTTATCAACAATACAGAAATACATCTGAACACTGACCTTAACTGCTCCTTGAGAAAGAAGAAAGCTTATCAGTTATCACCAATTGTAATTAACATATTCAATTTTTTGGGTAATCACTGCACTAGTACTACGTACTGGCTGCGTTTAATACAACCAAAGATGGAACATATTTTATGAAAGCGCTGCATACTTTTCAGGAAAATGCAGAGGGGTAAGTCAACAAGGGAGCATTCAGGACATCAGCATAAGCACTTTTCATAAGCAGAGCTCTAGACATTTTTGGGCAAAGAATAAAATGAAAGGTAGATCACGATGAAGAGACATAAACGGTCTTTCACACTCTTACAAAGGGACATATTTCAAAGTCATATGAGAAGCGATTAGAGTTCCTTTTTATCAAGAAGTAATGTCGGATATGTGAAAATCTATAACCATCACAAACTTCTTTTTCACAACATCCAAGTTTTTTTACTTATCAGTAATTGAAGATATAACCCAAATTGTACCTTTTTTCTCATTACTGAGCAATGTTACACCTGCTGCACCTACCTCAAAATGTTTTGGGATGTCAAAGTCACGTCCAGGTGTCCAAGCAAGTTCAAAACCATTCTTCCAACATCCAGAACATACAAACGGCCCCTTGCCGCCTTTTGCAGATGAAGGTCGAGCATCAGCCTGTGGTCCATGACGACGACCTTAGTTTCTCCACTCGAAATGTGATCCTTGCATAACTCAGTACGCACAGTGATGTTCGTTAAAGTTATGCGCTTCTCATGTTGACTTTTAAGAGTTTTGGGGATTCCGCTACAGAAAGGAAAAACGAGAGAAACAAATAAATATAAATATAAATAAATAAATATATATACATCATATATATATATGGTATGGGTTTTTACAGCCTAAAAAGCAATGCCTGCTTCAGGTGCAGTCTGCAGTGGGCAGAATCTGTATCAACTAGTGGTGGGTTAACCCACAACCTTTTTAAGGCAATGCCATCCCATCAGTTGAGAATCAATCCATGGAGGTGTTTCTTGCTCACTGGTATTATGAGACAACCATTTCAAAAGAAAAAGGTTTAAAAAAAAATCAAATGTTGTAACAAAACTGAAGAGTGCACTCGGTGCCAGACAAAGTGAACAGTCCACAAAGCTTGTCAAGCTGGTGTGAACATGCAGTGATGTAATTCAGCTCAAAGGCTGAGCAACATGGTCAAACAAACACACCACCCTAGCCTACAGCTGGCCAGAATGTATGGTCAACAAGCACGTAGATCCAGCCCACAGGACCAGAATGCATGATCATACAATAACTTTAGAAAAACCCTGCCATCCATCAGACAGAGAGGATTCTCCTCAGGAATTGAGCTGACAAACTATACCATAAGGCATAAGTAGCAATAGTGCCTCTTCAATGATCTCTCTCGGTTCCTTCGTTGGGTCTCCATCTTGTTTTACGTAAAGGGTACGTAGTGGGCGCGGGGACGCCCAATAATTATCCATGTCCATGTCCTGAATAATTGTCAATTATGTCAATAAATTGTCCATGTCAATAAAAATAATTAATTATAATTAATCAGGAACCGTCGAGGCCGACGATAACACCGCTCGGTTATCCAGATAGCACGGAACGGATCG
>CM068953.1:159037469-159049495 GCA_035128595.1 Eptatretus atami
CTTAAGCGGCCCGTATCCGAAGTCGACCTTGCGGCGAGGTGCGGTCGCCCGGTTTACCAGTCCGCGTGGCGTACTTAGGTAGGGTCGAGTGGCGAACAACCTCTATCCCAGCGGGTGGCCGATTGGCACGATCTGTGAGGCCGAAGGCCCACCCGTGACTGGATCCCGGCGTTAGTCCGAGAGGTCACGACAGAAATTGTCCGTCCGGTGGCGAGGCGGTCGCGATTCGAGTCACGTGGCCGATCGCCACGCGCGGGGCGCGAATTCGCAACAATATATATAAACACAATGTATGTATATGTGTATTATATATATATATATATATTATATAATATATATTATATATATACGTATACATATGTAACATATATATATTATATTATATATATATAGTGTCCCAAAAGTCACCAAGGATTTCGAAATTAAATAACATTCTCTTTTTAATAATCTATGATTATTTTTATACCAAAAAAATTTACAAAATGGAGAAAAATTTTCTTTATGAAAAATAATGCAGCTTCTATGTCCTCCATTTTCGGTTCACAGAGACAGGCTATTCGACAGCATTTTCCATAACAGCGGACAATAACTCTGGCTGCAGCCCTCGAATTTCTGCACAGATGTTGTCCTTGAGCTGCTGAATTGTATGGGGCTTATTGATGTAGACATGCTCCTTTAGGTAACCCAAATAAAATAACGGGAGGTGTCAAATCAGGAGAAAGTGATGGCCAAGAAATTTTCTGAAATTCGTGAAATTATTTTCGTCCATGCTCTTTGGGTGAGAATAATTGATCGATGAAATTTAAAATAAAATTCCACGATTTTGGTTCTTTGTTCAGTTGTTTAATTTTCCCACGGGTAATTTCCAAATGTTAATCTAAATTCTGAAAAGAAAAGAAAAAACAAATTATTAAAAAACAAAATGTTATTTAATTTCTATATCCCAAGGTGACTTTTGGACACCCTGTATATATAATATATATATATATATATAATATATATATATATATATATATATATATTATATAATTATATATACATAATATATATAATATAATATAATTATAACATTTCCAGGGTGGGGCATTAATATCTGACTGTTTTATTATCCTTATAACCATTTTTGTTTCTAAATCAAATTAAATAAAATTTCTATACAACATAGGCACGTACTTCATGTTTTTAAAATCAATTTTTATTTTTCATTATTAAAAATTACATCAGACAAATGGCCCCTTTCTATTTCGTGCATTCACGACAGCGGATCATTATATTGTTCATTACCACAAGAAATGTCTCTTGATCAATTGAGGGATGGTTGCAGTGATGTTTGCCTTCAATTCATCGATCGATGTTGGATGTCCTATAAACTTTGTCCTTCAGAAATCCCATAGGAAGAAATCTGGTGGAGTTACTTCTGCCAAATCAGAGTGGCCTCATCTGTCATGATGACCTTGTTTGTGAAATTGGCATGCTCATTGCATTAAAAAAAAATGCTCATTGCATTTTGATGTGCTCCATCATTAAAAACGTTCAAGTATTATCTATAAAACAAAGAAAACAATTAGTTATGCCAAGACTGCTTCCGCTTGGAAGATTACAAATGTGTCAGATATAAATACACAACACTGCATATAAATGTTGTGATGTATTATATATATATATAATATATATATATATATATATATATATATATATATATATCTATATATATACACAACACATATATATATATATTATTTATACAAAAATACATAAAGTATATGTTGAGTCATAATCATATCCAATGGAAATTTATATCTGTTGTTTTATGTTTCGGATAACTGCTTGAGGTGGCTGTTCCCTTAGTATAAACTATCAAAAAAGTGGAACATTTGTGGGGATATTTCAAGGCATGTGTACATAAAGGATGCCCAAAAATAGGAAGAGCCCACAAAGCGATAACACATGACAAAAAAAAAATCATGCACCAACAGAACCAAACTCCTCTCTCTTATCCAAATACAAGCACACCATAAAAACAAACAATCCAGACTTATCCTCCCTGACTTCCATTTCACCAGAATGTATGATCCAGGAACCCAGATGATCATACACAACTTACTTATATACACTACAGAAAATCTAACTAAATAAGATAATTAAGTGTCGAGCATTAAGACTCAATGAGATTAAATTCTTCATTATTTGCAAACAAAATGACAATCCAAACAGGCAACAAACTCCACCACACTTTGCACTCCACTATCGATATCTAATTAGCTGACTAAACATCAATGATAAATTAACGTAAGGTAAAACATTGAGCTGACGAAACACCTCCAACAACAAAAAATACTAACAAAATGCTCTTTTTCTGGTAGCACAAGGTGTGGCGCGATTTTTCTGTGTATACATCTATAGCTAAGGGCGCGATTGTGCCGCTAATGCGGTGTCCGCTTTCGGTTGGGCAGGAATTTGTCATTTCTATTCCAGTACATATCTCGCCTAAATTTGTGTAGGACACCATAGGATCTTTAACGTTCACCAACTTATGCCGGCAGACGGGACGTCCAGATTAACATCCATCTGAGGGATGCGCTGCTCCGCGCAGGCTGCATACCTGACCTGACCTGAGCGATGGCACACACATTGATGATTCACTTCACTGCAAAACAACAAAGTGAGAGTTTATAGCTGGGCTGAGATTCAAATCCAGGATAACACAAGACAGCTTTAGAAAATGCTGGAAACGGTGCAATCAGATTAACATCCTCTGCAAAGGATGATGCAGTCATTGATGAAACACCGCCCTACAAAGCACAGGATGAAAGTTTCTCATCAGACTGGATTTTCCAAATTCGACAATCGCTGAAGTGAGCATTCCTTTTCTGAGATATCATCATCGTAACCCAAAAAATTAATTTAAATATAACAGCAAATGAGTGATGGACTAAGTGCTGCAACAAGTTGTTTAATCTCTATTAATAACTGACATCTCAACTACATTCATATTTCAGCGTTTTTTTTTTTTTCCCTGACAATTTATCTTTGTGAATAGTATTACATTTCAGGTTTTTTTGACCTATTCAAGATGGGTGATCTGAACAAAAGATACAAGCGATCCACAGGAGGAATTTTGGTATATACATGTCTTATATAATACTTAAATCTAGCAGTTTATTTACACTATTTATTGGTTGGGGGTGAGGGAGGCGATAAGAAGGAGTGGTGAGAACAGTGAGAAGGCAAGCACAGATATATCGCAAGGGCTTTTTGGGGGGGGGTTGAGGGATGAAGAGGTCTTTAGGGTGAGGAATAACACTAATAGCACATTAACCATTTGTGCAGACCCTCTCACCGACATCAAATTTACACACAAGTATAAAATCACCCACCCATCCATCCATAACCACCAAGAAAATACAAGGAACAAATAATACAAGTCCTTATTTTAATACCTTTCTTCCTTTTAATACCTTCCTCTTTAATACCTTCCCTTCCAATTTCTGTCAGTTTTGATGTTATAAAATGAATAGGAAACTATTGCTGATGTAATGGAATCGCAAGACAAGACGTACCGTGTCTTAGTGTCATTTTTACGCACTTTTGAGATACAACTATGCATGCCCCAAGCAGCAAGGGTGTGTCACATCATAACAGTGTGCATCTCCAGGTAAACAAGTCAGCTTAACCAAGCTGTTAGGTGGAGTGTAACGTCGTGGTTTGGCAAAAATTACAAACAAGTCCATACATTTAGAATCCATTGATGTGCAAAGTTACTTGATGAGATAAAAGGAGAGGCAGGTTTGAGCAAACTCCTGATTTTGAGCGAAAACAAAATGTGGTCATTACATCTTTGGGGC
The DNA here is from genome assembly GCA_035128595.1 of Eptatretus atami. Lineage (NCBI taxonomy): Eukaryota > Metazoa > Chordata > Myxini > Myxiniformes > Myxinidae > Eptatretus > Eptatretus atami. The sequence goes on from CM068953.1 coordinate 159,041,315, forward strand.
ATTGTTGGTCCATGTCAATAAAAACTTGGCAATGATTTGAGGGAAACAGCAAAAACTCAATAAACTCATAATATTTTACATTACAACTTAATTCCCATTGTGGTAAGAGATGTATAAACAATGTTGAATAGTGAAATTGATAAATGTCAGTGAAGCACATTACATATTAAATGTTACACTGTTGTCATATATTGTTTATTATTTATTTAGTCTTTTCCATCTCCCTTCGCCTTCTCTTTTTCATCCACCGTTTATCACCTGTCGTGACAGCAGCTTCATGGCACCGCTTGCTTTCCTTGACCCTTGACAGCCACCAGGTAGCGCGTCCCTGAGGCAAGTCCCTCCACCTTTGCTTCTCGCTTCACACCCGGGACAAGCAAACGGCCAACCTCACCACCCTCCGCCGCCTGCCAGGTCACCTGCACACCACCAAACCTTTTAAACCCACCTCTTTAAAACACATATAACTTTCAGTGTGTCATGTCTATAGAAATGCAGTTATTAAGTAATGACAAGATAGATCAGATGTTAAAATATGCCACTGCATATGCTGCATACAGGGTATGTCATTGAGACAACATGAAGTCAAAATTAACTTTAGCCTGAAATAGTGTCCAGGTATGACTTACTGCTGTCAGGATAGACTTTTATATGCAATATTGAGGTTCATAGAAGTGCAAGGTGAGTAGAACAAGCTGAATACCATGAATGCTCCTGACGTCGAATGAAAGCTGATTACCAATGATGTTGAAACTTGGGCAGCCGATTACCAGACAATATAAAAAAATAAGAATGATACCATGAATGATCGGGTGTCAATAAAAGTCGATTACTAAATGATGTTGATAATACTTACATAGCCGATTACCAAACATAACAAGATGGCGACGATGCGCGACCCCACCCCTTGTATGTCATGACGTCAATTTCTTCGATAAAATAAACGTAAATACAAATTCCTATCAGCTTGACTACACAATGTAAGGTGACATTGCAGTTAAAGATGACAGAAACAGAATCTATCCATATCTTAACGAAGACACGTCCAAACGAAGACACGTCCTTGTGTGTGACTGTTTAAATAAACGGTGAAGAAGGACTGACCACGTGCCTGGGCATGGCCTAACTCTATGATTGGCAGGAGCTCTGAAGCGCTCGAGCTGTGATTGCCTAATGTCTCCGTGGACGGTCTGACGACACTTCTGCGACAGACGACGCTTCTGCAGACCTCGGTACAATGTTGTCTGTCGGTCCTTTGAAGTTAATTGCTACAATCAGAGCAGACCATCACAGCAAAGACGTTCATGTGAGGAGGATGAGGAGGAGAATACAATTTGAAAAACCCTCCTATTAACAGAGTCAAACGTCGGGCACATGGCTGAGCAACAATCACAGCAAATGACGTAAATGTGATGAGGATGAGGAGGAAGGAGAAAAAACAATTTGAAAAGCCCTCCTATTGACAGAGTCAAACGTCAGGGTACAAAGCCAAGCTTGGACGGTGCTCAATAAGATATATATATAGGAAATTAAATCTTGAGAGAAAACTTCAGGTGAAATTCTTCTGTGCAACGGGAGAGAGTACGGTTCTATATGGTGCAGAGAGTTGGACACAAACAAGGGAAGGGGGGGAGGGAAGGTTGTGATTGAACAGTCTCTGGAAGGCAGTTCCACATACAGGAGAAAAGAGGAAAAACAGGAGTGGAGGTCAGCGGAAAGCCTGCATTTTTGAAGTTAACAGGGAGAGTTTTGCTGGAGGAAACACATGTGTTGCTTGAGGGGCCGGGGAGTTGCGGGGACTGAAGAGATCAGAGGGAGTTATACCGGAACAAAAACAGTAAAACAGAAGAGGTCACTGACCTGTCTGCAATGTGAAGAAACAGGTCTAAACAGGCAACAGGCCTGACAAAAATTCAACAACAACAACAACAAAGGCACATTGTGCAAACATCAAAAAAGCAACTGGTCTGCAATGGGAGAGACTTTGCAGGTTGTTGTTGTCATGGTTAAAGGAATTTGAAATACCAATACCCTTTATACACCTACCCATACATTTTGAATTATTTTGGAGAATAAAAAGTATTTAGGTACTGGTATCTTTGCCAAATTCCAAATTCTTGCTCCTAATTTGTATTCTTGGCTTGGAATATGATAAAATCAGCTTTCCCATGTGAAGACCATCATTAAACCACTTTGCTAATGATCCCCATTAGTTGATCACAACATCCCCAAATTCATCAATATGATGTAAAATGAAAAAAACACACTGTGCCATTGATTTTAGGTCTCAATTCAGATTTGCCACTGCCCTGCCAGAAATACGAAGAGGAATGTCAAACAACTTCTGGCAGAGCAGGCAGTCAATATATGCATCCAAGCTCAATACACGCATCCAAGTTGAATTTTACGCATTAAACTCTGGTGGCATTTCCGACCAATTTCTGCTTCACATGCTTCTCATCTTTCAAAAACTCACCATTAAGCAGGCAATAAAGCTGCATGTCCCACTATGCAATCCACTTGCAATCCACTTCATCAGTGTGACTTTTTAGCACAACGAAGATGGTTTTTTTTAATGGTAATTAATTGTAGACATCACCAATTTTGACCTACTGTGGTTGTCAAGGTAACCACAAGTCGTGGTACATGCCACAAAGATGCTTTACTGCTTAAAGCCCTGAATACTAAAATCGACCACAGGTCACTCCTCGTAAATAAAAACACAATATGAAATTCTGAGCGAATATGAAGCACCTCTTCGATGCAAAGTCTTCATCACACCAGCGTGCCAATTTCATCCATTCTTGTTCACAGATTCATGAATCAAAGGATGAATGTATGCATCCAATAGTAATTGATGTGAATTAGAAATTTGGATGATGGATAAATGTAATGGAAAAATTAAAATAAAACATGAATAATTAGCTCAAGATGACATGCAATTAACTTGAAAATGAATATTAAGTTATTAACTCAAAATAAATAAAATTAAGAACTCAAGAAACTTGTGATCATCGTTAAATTCATAACCTCTTGAGAAAACTACAACAAACACTAAGTAAAAGTTGACTCAAGGACTAAAGTGCACACAATTGATTTGAGAAACAAACTATTTCCTCTTTACTGCTTTTACTGTTCACTACGCATCAAGTAATGGTCATAAAAAGATTAATGGTCCCAAAATACACTTCTAGCTTCACCGACTGAGGCCCAAATTACTTAACGGTATTAAAATAATGGAAGCAAAATTTCTGAAAGTAAAAATAAACATCCCTCGACTTCAAAATTAAACTCCAAATTCAGTTGTGTTTTTCTTTTCTTTTCTCTTTCTTTCCTCTGTTCCATCCACAGGAATTGGTCAGCTTGACTTTCCCGCTCCAGTGGTTAAGAGACTTGCTCGCAGACACAACAATTGATGTTCAAAGTTAATTCACAATTTGGTGAGGGCACGGGTCCAAAAATGAAATTGAGAATGTGATCTGGGTTTGCTGAAACCCTGCATTAAAAACACTTGGTTATTACATTCCTAATGACTTGCATGCCAGAAGAAAGAGAGAGAGAGGTGCAAAGGAAGAACTTGGCTGATCAACTTTATCCTAATTGGTATCTGGCCTTAAAAGTCTGCTTCAGGGGATCATGCAAGTGTTTAATAAGGCCCAAAATTACTAGAAATTACACTTCTTACCTTGTGGAAGAGGTAAGATCATGCAAAACACTAGAATGTGGAAATAACTACATGAGACCTTGTCATGTCATCGAAGGCAGACAGCGTCAAATCTCGAAATTAGCCAAAGTTGGCAAAATGGCACAAAGAGAAGTCTTGGTATATCAGAAATACAAAGTAATTATAAACAACAACAAAACCAAAGGTGTAATGGAGAACAACTGCCTATGTAGAATAGTGGAGGGAAAATACATGAATAATTCCACACAAGAAGCCACAGACTGCTTGTGTGTGAAGAAAAAAAAAACCGTTGAGGCAAATCTGAAGATGACCTTGAATATTCTCGCAAAAAATGTGCAAGCAGCACTATGGCCAATGTTTATCAACAATACAGAATACATCTGAACACTGACCTTAACTGCTCCTTGAGAAAGAAGAAGCTTATCAGTTATCACCAATTGTAATAACATATTCAATTTTTTGGGTAATCACTGCACTAGTACTACGATACTGGCTGCGTTTAATACAACCAAAGATGGAACATATTTTATGAAAGCGCTGCATACTTTCAGGAAAAAATGCAGAGGGGTATAGTCACAAGGGAGCATTCAGGGACATCAGCATAAGCACTTTTCATAAGCAGAGCTCTAGACTTTTTGGGCAAAGAATAAAATGGAAAGGTAGATCACGATGAAGAGACATAAACGGTCTTTCACACTCTTACAAAGAGACATATATTCAAAGTCATATGAGAAGCGATTAGAGTTCCTTTTTATCAAGAAGTAATGTCGGATATGTGAAAATCTATAACCATCACACTTCTTTTTCACAACATCCAAGTTTTTTTACTTATCAGTAATTGAAGATAATAACCCAATTGTACCTTTTTCTTATTAACTGAGCAATGTTACACCTGCTTGCACCTACCTCAAAATTTTGGGATGTCAAAGTCACGTCCAGGTGTCCAAGCAAGTTCAAAACCATTCTTCCAAACATCCAGAAAACAAACGGCCCCTTGCCGCCTTTTGCAGATGAAAGGTCGAAGCATCAGCCTGTGGTCCATGACGACGACCTTAGTTTCTCCACTCGAAATGTGATCCTTGCATAACTCAGTACGCACAGTGATGTTCGTTAAAGTTATGCGCTCTTCATGTTGACTTTTAAGAGTTTTGGGGATTCCGCTACAGAAAGGAAAAACGAGAGAAACAAATAAATATAAATATAAATAAATAAATATATATACATACATATATATATATGGTAATGGTTTTTTACAGCTAAAAAGGCAATGCCTGCTTCAGGTGCAGTCTGCAGTGGCAGAATCTGTATCAACTAGTGGTGGGTTAACCAGACAACCTTTTTAGGCAATGCCATCCCATCAGTTGAGAATCAATCCATGGAGGTGTTTCTTGCTCACTGGTATTATGAGACAACCATTTCAAAGAAAAAAGGTTTAAAAAAAATCAAATGTTGTAACAAAACTGAAGACGTGCACCTCGGTGCATGGCCAGTGAACAGTCCACAAAGCTTGTCAAGCTGGTGTGAACATGCAGTGATGTAATTCAGCTCAAAGGCTGAGCAACATGGTCAAACAACACACCACCCTAGCCTACAGCTGGCCAGAATGTATGGTCAAACAAGCACGTAGATCCAGCCCACAGGACCAGAATGCATGATCATACAATAACTTTAGAAACCACTGCCATCCATCAGACAGAGAGGATTCTCCTCAGGAATTGAGCTGACAAACTATACCATAAGGCATAGTAGCAAATAGTGCCTCTTCAATGTAGATTACTATGAAACTTTGTCTCATGCCAGCAATGTTGCAAGGGTTCTGACCAATAAGGGGTACCTGCTATGCATTACAACAGGATGCATTACACAGTCTACATGTTGAGTGATATTGACATTACATGTGGCGACATGTTTTGAGCCTCGGTTTTGTACATTTCCTGTCCACATTGTCGCTGATGATTCTCCAATCAGTGAGGGAACTGATCCGGTGTCTGAGGGGGTGTGCAGCCATTGGGATTCTGGATGTATCTACTACTTGTAAATAATTTTGCAGCTGCAGAGGACTTGGGTAGACTTTGAAACAGCAAAGGGCTTACCTTGGCTAGCCTTTCATGGTTGCTTGAGGCAGCTTTCTTGGCTAGAAGAGCAAGCTAGGATAATTTATATATAATACTAGCCACCTATGTAATCGATGAGGAGAGAGCTGAGTTGTTATTCCCTACATTCACAGGTGAGAAATGTGGGGGAGGGGGGGGGGTCTTTGTGAAATCATATATATATATATATATATATATATATAGTTGCAGTTCTGGAAAGCCAGCACTCCTCGAAGGCAATAGCACCCAACATGTAGCAATCCTAAGACAGTTATCTCAATTAGTATTCGTTTAATTAGCCCTTTCCATATATCTAATGGATAAATGGGAGCAAGATGCATTGCATAGGGCTTTTAGTTCCATCTTCAGTCCCTTATTCTTTCATTATTTTACTTCCTTTTATTTCACACAAAACCACGCAAGCGTGCATGTAAGACCAGTAACGCAATAATGCGGAGCATCAAGAAGGCGAAGAAATCCAGCTCATTTGCTATGCCTCGCCATTTCTTGTTCAAACGGCGTGCCATAAACCAACTGAAGCCTCACCTCAGACCCTCAGTATGCTCACCCACAATTGCTACAAGGCTCACCACGATCATGTAAATGCCTTGTAAAAATCCCACAACACCTATGCCCAAACTCTTCATCACAAACTCCATAAAAATGGCCAACCACTTCAAACCACTCCAACATTTCAACGCCTAGACCACAAATTCCACCGGCGCTTCATCTACCTCAAAACAGCCACTAAGCAACCCCAACCACAGTTAGCTCTTTGGATGCTCACCAGTCTCTGACGATGCCAGGGAATGAATGACATTGTGAGCCGGGTGTTTCGGGATGCAACGTTACTTGAGACGCAAAACGTGTGCTGTGGTTTGTTCATTGACGTCCAGGTAGCTCCGGTGTTCCACTAAATAACAACGCTCGAACGAAAGTCAGCATGCGTTCATGGCCGGAGAGCACTCACAAAACATTGGTCGATGATAATTGTGGAGCTGTGTCGCATGGCCAGGCTTCGGGGGCAACAAGCCCTTTTTTGGCTCAGGAGTCCGGTGGGGTGGTCGCGGGTGATGGCTTTGCGCCAATGGGGGAAGCTTGGAAATGCCTACAGGGTCTTGTGACTGCTTTCTGGCTCCCTCCTTCAGCCCGGCTCTATAAGAGAGAGCAAATCAGACTCAATCTCTCTCTCTTTCATCCAGCCTCCAGGCAGAATTCCTTCAAAGCCTTTACTGAGCGAGCGTCACCTGAGCTGAGGCGGCAGCGCTAGCAGTGACTGAGACGTGCTGGGGTCATTTCTGGGATCGTCCCCATCGGCTTCGGCTGCGTTCCAACGCCAATATTCATTACTACTCTCGAATTCCTCACAACGTCCCCGTTAAGCTTTATCTCAGCATATATTCTCCATCTGTGCCTCGTCCACGAAGAGCATGACCAATATGCACTTTACACATCTTCCTCTTGCATCACGCTGCACCACATTTTTTGCACAACCCATTCCATGCACTATAGACACCCAGTTTTTCTTCCCTCTTCCCCCTTCCTAAGCAACTGGGTTGTGTAGGTCATCGACCGCACCAGTTACAATGAGTTGCCTACACCTCAACTGCTTCTCCTCTTTCTAAGTGTGTGTGTGTGTGTGTGTGTGTGTGTGAGATGTTGCCTGTAAACATGTGTAACATAAGTAAGATTGTAGAAGTTTAATATCGGGGTAACTCTGCAGCTGTCTCTCTTCATGAATAATTGCATTTAATTTTGCTTACCCACAAATTGCGTGCTTTCCCCTGTGTGTGCATATTTTATGAATAAACGCCATAACTGGTGCCACATCAGTTTCCTGCCTTGCTGTATTACGTGCATGTTATAAATGTTACCAGCCCCATTTTCCATCTTTTTCTTCATTTGGTCCAGCACGGTCCGCACATTAGCTAAGCCAGGAAAGTTCTACCACGAATTTTTTATTAGCCGTTACAAATACCTTGGCACTCCACCGCGTGCAATCTCACACGTTAAGTTTAATGCAAGTACGCAATCGAGGGCAATGTGCCCCTAATTGGACCACCTCCACAGATAAGGTATCACGGGAAGTCGTGATATATATATATATATATATATATATATATATATATATATATATACGTATACATATGTACATATATATATATATATATTATATATATATAGTGTCCCAAAAGTCACCAAGGATTTCGAAATTAAATAACATTTCTCTTTTTAATAATCTATGATTATTTTTATACCAAAAGAAAATTTACAAAATGGAGAAAAATTTTCTTTATGAAAAATAATGCAGCTTCTATGTCCTCCATTTTCGGCTTCACAGAGACAGGCTATTTCGACAGCATTTTCCATAACAGCGGACAATAACTCTGGCTGCAGCCCTCG
>CM068953.1:159054059-159068512 GCA_035128595.1 Eptatretus atami
CCTTTGAAGTTAATTGCTACAATCAGAGCAGACCAATCACAGCAAAGACGTTCATGTGAGGAGGATGAGGAGGAGAATACAATTTGAAAAACCCTCCTATTGACAGAGTCAAACGTCGGGGTCACATGGGCTGAGCAAACCAATCACAGCAATGACGTAAATGTGATGAGGATGAGGAGGAGGAGAAAAAACAATTTGAAAAGCCCTCCTATTGACAGAGTCAAACGTCAGGGTACAAAGCCAAGGCTTGGACGGTGCTCAATAAGATGAATATTATATGGAAATTAAATCTTGAGAGAAAACTTCAGGTGAAATTCTTCTGTGCAACGGGAGAGAGTACGGTTCTATATGGTGCAGAGAGTTGGACACAAACAAGGGAAGGGGAGGGAGGGAAGGTTGTGATTGAACAGTCTCTGGAAGGCAGTTCCACATACAGGAGAAAAGAGGAAAAACAGGAGTGGAGGTCAGCGGAAAGCCTGCATTTTTGAAGTTTAACAGGGAGAGTTTTGCTGGAGGAACACATGTGTTGCTTGAGGGGCCGGGGAGTTGCGGGGGACTGAGAGATCAGAGGGAGTTATACCGGAACAAAAACAGTAAAAACAGAGAGGTCACTGACCTGTCTGCAATGTGAGAGAAACAGGTCTAAACAGGCAACAGGCCTGACAAAAATTCAACAACAACAACAACAAAGGCACATTTGGCAAACATCAAAAAAGCAACTGGTCTGCAATGGGAGAGACTTTGCAGGTTTGTTGTTGTCATGGTTAAAGGAATTTGAAATACCAATACCCTTTATACACCTACCCATACATTTTGAATTATTTTGGAGAATAAAAAGTATTTAGGTACTGTATCTTTGCCAAATTCCAAATTCTTGCTCCTAATTTGTATTCTTGGCTTGGAATATGATAAAATCAGCTTTCCCATTGAGGATGCCATCATTAAACCACTTTGCTAATGATCCCCATTAGTTGATCACAACATCCCCAATTCATCAATATGATGTAAAAATGAAAAAAACACACTGTGCCATTGATTTTAGGTCTCAATTCAGATTTGCCACTGCCCTGCCAGAAATACGAAGAGGAATGTCAAACAACTTCTGGCAGAGCAGGCAGTCAATATATGCATCCAAGCTCAATACACGCATCCAAGTTGAATTTTACGCATTAAACTCTGGTGGCATTTCCGACCAATTTCTGCTTCACATGCTTCTCATCTTTCAAAAACTCACCATTAAGCAGGCAATAAAGCTGCATGTCCCACTATGCAATCCACTTGCAATCCACTTCATCAGTGTGACTTTTTAGCAACAACGAAGATGGTTTTTTTTAATGGTAATTAATTGTAGACTCACCACATTTTGACCTACTGTGGTTGTCAAGGTAACCACAAGTCGGTGGTACATGCCAACACAAGAATGCTTTACTGCTTAAAAGCCCTGAATACTAAAATCGACCACAGGTCACTCCTCGGTAAATAAAAACACAATATGAAATTCTGAGCGAATATGAAGCACCTCTTCGATGCAAGTCTTCATCACACCAGCGTGCCAATTTCATCCATTCAGTTGTTCACAGATTCATGAATCAAAGGATGAATGTATGCATCCAATAGTAATTGAATGTTTGAAATAATGAATGTTGGATGATGGATAAATGTAATGGAAAAATTAAAATAAAACATGAATAATTAGCTCAAGATGACATGCAATTAACTTGAAAATGAAATATTAAGTTATTAACTCAAAATAAATAAAATTAAGAACTCAAGAAACTTGTGATCATCGTTAAATTCATAACCTCTTGAGAAAACTACAACAAACACTAAGTAAAAGTGACTCAAGAAAATAGACTAAAGTGCAACACAATTGATTTGAGAAACAAACATATTTCCTCTTTACTGCTTTATCTGTTTCACTACGACATCAAGTAATGGTCATAACAAAAGACACAAAATATATGGTCCCAAAATACACTTCTAGCTTCACCGACTGAGGCCCAAATTACTTAACGGTATTAAAATAATGGAAGCAAAATTTCTGAAAGTAAAAATAACATCCCTCGACCTTCAAAATTAAACTCCAAATTCAGTTGTGTTTTTTCTTTTCTTTTCTTTCTTTCCTCTGTTCCTATCCCACAGGAATTGGTCAGCTTGACTTTCCGCTCCAGTGGTTAAGAGACTTGCTCGCAGACACAACAATTGATGTTCAAAGTTAATTCACAATTTGGTGAGGGCACGGGTCCAAAAATGAAATTGAGAAATGTGATCTGGGTTTGCTGAAACCCTGCATTAAAACACTTGGTTATTACATTCCTAATGACTTGCATGCCAGAAGAAAGAGAGAGAGAGGTGCAAAGGAAGAACTTGGCTGATCAACTTTATCCCTAATTGGTATCTGGCCTTAAAAGTCTGCTTCAGGGGATCATGCAAGTGTTTAATAAGGCCCAAAATTACTAGAAATTACACTTCTTACCTTGTGGAAGAAGGTAAGATCATGCAAAACACTAGAATGTGGAAATAACTACATGAGACCTTGTCATGTCATCGAAGGCAGACAGCGTCAAATCTCGAAATTAGCCAAAGTTGGCAAAATGGCACAAAGAGAAGTCTTGGTAATCAGAAATACAAAGTAATTATAAACAACAACAAAACCAAAGGTGTAATGGAGAACAACTGCCTATGTAGGAATAGTGGAGGGAAAATACATGAATAATTCCACACAAGAAGCCACAGACTGCTTGTGTGTGAAGAAAAAAAAAAACCGTTGAGGCAAATCTGAAGATGACCTTGAATATTCCTCGCAAAAAAATTGTGCAAGCAGCACTATGGGCCAATGTTTATCAACAATACAGAATACATCTGAACACTGACCTTAACTGCTCCTTGAGAAAGAAGAAGCTTATCAGTTATCACCAATTGTAATAACATATTCAATTTTTTGGGTAATCACTGCACTAGTACTACGTACTGGCTGCGTTTAATACAACCAAAGATGGAACATATTTTATGAAAGCGCTGCATACTTTCAGGAAAAAATGCAGAGGGGTAAGTCAACAAGGGAGCATTCAGGGACATCAGCATAAGCACTTTTCATAAGCAGAGCTCTAGACTTTTTGGGCAAAGAATAAAATGGAAAAGGTAGATCACGATGAAGAGACATAAACGGTCTTTCACACTCTTACAAAGAGACATATATTTCAAAGTCATATGAGAAGCGATTAGAGTTCCTTTTTATCAAGAAGTAATGTCGGATATGTGAAAATCTATAACCATCACAACTTCTTTTCACAACATCCAAGTTTTTTACTTATCAGTAATTGAAGATATAACCCAAATTGTACCTTTTTTCTCATTTACTGAGCAATGTTACACCTGCTTGCACCTACCTCAAAATGTTTTGGGATGTCAAAGTCACGTCCAGGTGTCCAAGCAAGTTCAAAACCATTCTTCCAAACATCCAGAACATACAAACGGCCCCTTGCCGCCTTTGCAGATGAAGGTCGAGCATCAGCCTGTGGTCCATGACGACCGACCTTAGTTTCTCCACTCGAAATGTGATCCTTGCATAACTCAGTACGCACAGTGATGTTCGTTAAAGTTATGCGCTCTTCATGTTGACTTTTAAGAGTTTTGGGGGATTCCGCTACAGAAAGGAAAAACGAGAGAAACAAATAAATATAAATATAAATAAATAAATATATATACATACATATATATATATGGGTAATGGGTTTTTACAGCTAAAAAGGCAATGCCTGCTTCAGGTGCAGTCTGCAGTGGGCAGAATCTGTATCAACTAGTGGTGGGTTAACCAGACAACCTTTTTAGCAATGCCATCCCATCAGTTGAGAATCAATCCATGGAGGTGTTTCTTGCTCACTGGTATTATGAGACAACCATTTCAAAGAAAAAAGGTTTAAAAAAAATCAAATGTTGTAACAAAACTGAAGACGTGCACCTCGGTGCCATGGCCAAAGTGAACAGTCCACAAAGCTTGTCAAGCTGGTGTGAACATGCAGTGATGTAATTCAGCTCAAAGGCTGAGCACATGGTCAAACAAACACACCACCCTAGCCTACAGCTGGCCAGAATGTATGGTCAAACAAGCACGTAGATCCCAGCCCACAGGACCAGAATGCATGATCATACAATAACTTTAGAAACCACTGCCATCCATCAGACAGAGAGGATTCTCCTCAGGAATTGAGCTGACAAACTATACCATAAGGCATAAGTAGCAAATAGTGCCTCTTCAATGTATGATTACTATGAAACTTTGTCTCATGCCAGCAATGTTGCAAGGGTTCTGACCAATAAGGGGTACCTGCTATGCATTACACAGGATGCATTACACAGTCTACATGTTGAGTGATATTGACATTACATGTGCGACATGTTTTGAGCCTCGGTTTTGTACATTTCTGTCCACATTGTCGCTGATGATTCTCCAATCAGTGAGGGAACTGATCCGGTGTCTGAGGGGGTGTGCAGCATTGGGATTCTGATGTATCTACTACTTGTAAATATTTTGCAGCTGCAGAGGAACTTGGGTAGACTTTGAAACAGCAAAGGGCTTACCTTGGCTAGCCTTTCATGGTTGCTTGAGGCAGCTTTCTTTGGCTAGAAGAGCAAGCTAGGAATTAATTTATATATAATACTAGCCACCTATGGTAATCGATGAGGAGAGAGCTGAGTTGTTATTCCCTACATTCACAGGTGAGAAATGTGGGGGAGGGTGGTCTTTGGTGAAATTCTATATATATATATATATATATATAGTTGCAGTTCTGGAAAGCCAGCACTCCTCGAAGGCAATAGCACCCAACATGTAGCAATCCTAAGACAGTTATCTCATTAGTATTCGTTTAATTAGCCCTTTCCATATATCTAATGGATAAATGGGACAAGATGCATTGCATAGGGCTTTTAGTTCCATCTTCAGTCCCTTATTCTTTCATTTATTTTACTTCCTTTTATTTCACACAAAACCACGCAAGCGTGCATGTAAGACCAGTAACGCAATATGCGGAGCATCAAGAAGGCGCAGAAATCCAGCTCATTTGCTATGCTCGCCATTTCTTGTTCAAACGGCGTGCCATAAACCAACTGATGCCTCACCTCAGACCCTCAGTATGCTCACCACAATGCTACAATGCTCACCACGATCACTGTAAATGCCTTGTAAAAATCCCCACAACAACCTATGCCCAAACTCTTCATCACAAACTCCATAAAAATGGCCAACCACTTCAACCACTCCCAACATTTCAACGCCTAGACCACAAATTCCACGGCGCTTCATCTACCTCAAAACAGCCACTACGCACCACCCCAACCACAGTTAGCTCTTTGGATGCTCACCAGTCTCTGACGATGCCAGGGGAATGAATGACATTGTGAGCCGGGGTGTTTCGGGATGCAACGTTACTTGAGACGCAAACGTGTGCTGTGGTTTGTTCATTGACGTCCAGGTAGCTCCGGTGTTCCACTAAATAACAACGCTCGAACGAAGTTCAGCATGCGTTCATGGCCGGAGAGCACTCACAAAAACCCTTGGTCGATGATAATTGTGGAGCTGTGTCGCATGGCCAGGCTCGGGGGCAACAAGCCCTTTTTGGCTCAGGAGTCCGGTGGGGTGGTGCGGGGTGATGGCTTTGCGCCAATGGGGGAGCTTGGAAATGCCTACAGGGTCTTGTGATCTGCTTTCTGGCTCCCTCCTTCAGCCCGGGCTCTATAAGAGAGAGCAAATCAGACTCAATCTCTCTCTCTTTCATCCAGCCTCCAGGCAGAATCTCTTCAAAGCCTTTACTGAGCCGAGCGTCACCTGAGCTGAGGCGGCAGCGCTAGCAGTGACTGAGACGTGCTGGGGTCATTTCTGGGTCGTCCCCACTCGGCTTCGGCTGCGTTCCATAGCCAATATTCATTACTACTCTCAGACTTCCTCACACGTCCCCGTTAAGCTTTATCTCAGCATATATTCTCCATCTGTGCCTCGTCCACGAAGAGCATGACCAATATGCACTTTACACATCTTCCTCTTGCATCACGCTGCACCACATTTTTGCACAACCCATTCATGCACTATAGACACCCCAGTTTTCTTCCCTCTTCCCCCCTTCCTAAGCAACTGGGTTGTGTAGGTCCATCGACCGCACCAGTTACAATGAGGTTGCCTACACCTCAACTGCTTCTCCTCTTTCTAAGTGTGTGTGTGTGTGTGGTTGTGTGAGATGTTGCCTGTAACATGTGTAACATAAGTAAGATTGTAGAAGTTAATATCGGGGTAACTCTGCACTGTCTCTCTTTCATGAATAATTGCATTTTATTTTGCTGTACCCACAAATTGCGTGCTTTCCCCTGGTGTGCATTTAATGAATAAACCCATTACTGTGCCACATCAGTTTCCTCGCCTTGCTGTAATTACGTGCATGTTATAAATGTACCCAGCCCATTTCATTCTTTTCTTCATTGGTCCAGCACGGTCCGCACATTAGCTAAGCCAGGAAGTTCTACCCGAACAATTTTTTTATTAGCCGTTACATACTTGGCACCTCCACTCGGCTGCATCTCACACGTTAAGTTTAATGCAAGTACGCATCGAGGGCATGTGCCCCTAATTGACCAGCCGTCCACAGATAAGGTATCACGGGAAGTCGTGGAACCCTGCCTGGATTGGCTGTGCCAATTGGTATTCGCAGTTGCCTTGCAACCTGCCGTGCATGGAGTTAGCTGTGCCCAGCGGCCTCAAGACCGGTCATTCGAGAGACACCCGAGCACTTCCACTTGTGGCGAGCTTGAACTCCGAGTCCGCAACAATATATATATATATATATATATATATATATATATATATATATATATATATATATATATATATATATATAGGACTCTTTTTAATTTTAGAGTGACTTCTGCTACTTGGCAGGTAACACACCCACCCTCCCCCCTTTGAAAAACTGGTTGCATTCCTGGTAACAGTCAATTGTTAAAGTTCCCTTTGCAAAAAACAATTCTCCACGAGGTCCTCCAACACCACAATTCAATGACCTGCATCCAGCAATCTACCGGATTTATGTCCACAATGCCCCTCTTGTGTGTGACAGCTCAATCTTAAATTGTTATTCATGATCCTTGTTACCAGTGTCTTTGGCATCTTAATGAATCATGACAAAAAGGTAACACTCCTTAAATGAACGTTTAATTTCGGTTCAGCTTTGTGTGGAGTGATGCCTTCATTTGTTCCATTTCAACGGACTCCTCGATGATTCATTTGTTCTCAGGGATTTAATTTTATTTCTCCTTCTCTTGTTTGCTTGAACGACTATTTTTACATGAATAACTATAATACCATGCTTCCACTCCATGTTAACTTCCTCTTCACCATTATTTTCGGAATCAGTCATTGGGACCAAAAGAAAGGCAAATTTCAAGAGAATGTCAATGCAAGAGTGAACACAGTTTAAGAAAATGACAGTATGGCCAGTTTTAAGCATACTTGGCTGTGTCCATCCCAATTGTGATTGTGTAGATGATGAGAAAAGGAAGAACAATCCAGAGATTGAGCAGTAATCAAGGAAAAGCATGTTCGCAGAAACAGAATAAGTCAATCCCTTTTTGCAGAAACATGGCCCAAAATAATAAACTGATTAGCATTGTTACATTTATCTTGTGACAAATGTTCAACTTCCACACGACTGAACTTTTAATCTACTGCTGGACTAGTTTATTGAGATCGAAACACTTCAACAGTGTGATGAGTGAATTATATGTAACAGTACCATTTTCGAAGACTATTTGATGCAGTTATTCATTTGCAAAGCACACTACTAGGTAGATTTTCTGCTCTCGTGTTTTGCACAAATAAATAAATGAGCATTTTTTTTTGCTGTTCTGCATCCCCAAAGCCTGATGGTCATTTTCCGAGACAGTATTTAATTTGCTCACTTGTCCAATTTTGCATCTGAACTAACTTCTTACCCGTCCTGATGCTCGTAACAGCTGGGTCACTGTGGCTGCCTCCAGGTCCGATAGTCTGCAAACTGAAGCTGTAGTCAGTGCTGGGTCTTAGGTGGGAAATTCCCACTGTGACCGCATCAATTGGCAGCTCAAGCTTCCGAAGATCTCCATGCAGACCCATAATTTCGAGAAGCAGCTTATTACCATTGTTTTTATCATCACCATGGACTCCAGGCCAACCCACCACAGAAGCATTATGTCTCTGCCACGTAAGGCCCACAAAAGTGTCGCTGACGTCAACAACACGTAGTTTTATTGGTGGATTCAGCACTGCAAAGATATGAGAATAAGTAAACAAGAGTGGGCATTGTTGTCAATGGAAATAAGCAAAAAAAATCAAGTTCCCATTTAAAGTTTTTACAAATACCAACGACAATGTGTTTTGCAGTGCACACCACAAAGAACATATCTTTGAATGAAGACCCATTGTTTTTCAAAACTCTACCTTTTAACTTTTGCATTACGTATGTGATCATTGTCAAAACTACCTTAAAGCTAAGGTTCTTGATGCAAACAAATGGTATAGCTCCACCATAAAATAACTAACAGTTGACTTTTTACGAACATTGTCTTTTAGGTGAGCAGACAACATTCTTGTCTGAGATGGGAAGTGAGAGATTGAGTCACTTTAATGTACGGTTGAAACTTTATTTCTAAAATTTCTTTCCAAAACATTTGCCTCCTCCTCTTTCCTTGGTAGGCTGCACAAGGCCGTGGGTGGCATCATTGGCTGAGGACACAGCTGTGCCGCTGATGCAATGCCCCTATTACCAGTACAGTGGTACTCATTTCACTGACCGTGGAAGGATGAGAGACTGAGTCAACCCCACCTGGTGTTAATTTGATGATAATCAGGGGCTCAAACTCAGGACTCTAAGATTCCAAGCCAGCCACCCCAACCACTAAGCCAACACCAGGTTAAAAACTTTGCCATTAATCTGAGAAAGGAATTGAGGCAGTTTCCATTCAAAAGACTTTTGAATTCATATATATATATATATGTGTGTGTGTGTGTGTGTTTGTTTTTTTAAATGAAAGGAACACACTGACCCTAGATGTGACGTGACATTGGCGTCATGCACATAAATTAAGCCGACACATCACCTCCAAACGAGAATGGCGTCCATGTGGCACTCAGGTCTTTGCAGACTGAGGTTTGTGCCTTTATGGTCACAAATAAATGAAAGCAGAGCTGCTGATCCAGATCTCTTCCTCATTATGGGCTCGTCAGGACAACATACTGAAATCCATTATTCGTGACCGTAATATGCTTGTTAATAAATACAAATCGAACACCCAAACTTGACGAGGCAACAGGACACAGATTGAGTCCCCTCACAGCACTTGCTGCATGAACTGTGAGCAACAAGTGTCGTCTGCCACACACACACACACACACACATTGTCTCTGCCCTGCTGAACACCAGTTAGGAGGTTTGCAGTCAGGAATAATAAATTAAAGGAGAGGAGCACACTGACCCTAGATGTGACATGACACTGACGTCATGCCCATCTATTACTGTATGCTGACACATAACCTCCAAACAAGGATGATTCTGGTGTGGCACTCAGGTCCTTGCAGACTGAGATTTATGCCTTTATGGCCATGAATAAATGAAAGCAGAAAGAAACATTTTTCCTACACACACACACACACACACACACACACACACACACACACACACACACACACACACACGTAGGAGCAAATATAACCGTCACTTTGCTGATGGGAATATTTAATGGGGAGGGGCGAAAGGGATAGAGGAGTGGGGATAGAGAGGGGAGAGTGAGGAGGTGGAGGGGAAAAGAGAGAGAGGAAGGAGGAGAGCGAGGAGGGGTGTGAGAACGAGGAGGGAGGGAGAGTGAGGAGGGGTGGGGAAGGGAAGGTAGAATGAGGTGAGAGGAAGGAAGGCAGATGTGTGGTGGAGTGTCTATTACGATTCATACCGTCTCATCAAAATGATTCTGCATTAGAATAACAGTGAAGATGGAAACAAAATAATGTCTGAAATCCATTTTATACTGGTCATACGATAAATATGGACTGGAGACAAACACCGCCCGGACAGGTGTGTTGTTCTTCTTTCGGCTGCTCCCGTTAGGGGTCGCCACAGCGGATCATCCGTTATGATCGGCATACTGATTTGGCATAGGTTTACGCCGGATGCCCTTCCTGACGCAACCCTGGTCGCCTCTTACGACACAGGGATAAGATTTGGTTTCGCCATGACTCTGAGCTGCCCTACACCCTCTCATAGCGCGGCCCAGCGCAGAGCACCCTCCTCAAGCGATCCTCCAACCCAAGCCTCCGAGTAGCCGGATTAAAGGCGCACGCCACTACGCCCGGTACAAACACTGCCCGGACAGGTCTGGAGACAAAACCCACCGGACACATCCGGAGCCAAGCTGTCTGGAGGCTGACACCAGACAGACATGTCCCAAGACAAACTCCTGTCAAGACATAAACATCGCCCGGACATGTCTGGAGATCAACTCCCACCTGGACATAAATACCACCTGGACATGAACAGAGACAAATACCATCTGGAGATAGACAATGCCCAGACCCAAACTCCATCTGGAGACAAACACCACCCGAACATAAACACCGCCTGGACAGTTGAGGAGACAGAGAGAGACGTGTGGGAAGGTGCTGCCCTGTATAAGGAGGGGGTGGAGCGAGGATGGGACAGAGAGAGAGAGAGGGAGGTGGAGGGAGGGGAGTAAGCAGAGAGAAAAATGTTATGCTTTATGAACAACACACACACACACACACAGACACACACACACTAATGCATGAGCCTGGTGTTGGCTCAGTGGTTAGGGTGGTGGCTTGGGATCCTAGTTGGCTCAGTGGTTAGGGTGGTGGCTTGGGATCCTAGGGTCCTGAGTTCAAGCCCCGTTGGCCGCTGAATTAATACAACAGGAGGTTGACTCAGCCTGTCATCCTTCCGAGGTCGGCAAAATGAGTACCAGTTCCAATGTGTTTACTGGTAGAGGGGCACTGCATCAGCAACACAGTCGCGCTTCAAGAAATGATAGCTACCCCGGCAGCTAAGCTGCCATATGACCACCACCACTAGTGTGTGCTTGGCCAATTTCGACAATTTTTTTGTGAATCAGCAGATTGGAGTCAGTGTGATTACTGACTACAGTACATTCTGTGTACAACCCAAAAACCTGGAGTAGCTTTCCCTGAAAAACAACTTTTCATTTATCTCGATGTTTCAAGGAAACGTGCACAAACATCAATCTTTACAAACAGCTGCGTGTGATGGGTGGAAAAAAAATTGGCACATTAATTTATAAAACACATTAATCGGCAAACGGCTGGGAAATGAGTTGTCATCAAATATATTTTGCATTGAAACTCACAAATAGAAACATATAACTTTTGTAAAGCAAACCCGATAACCAAATACTTCACAAACAGTCGCGAAGACAAAGGAGAACTTGATAAAAACCTCCATAAGATACGGGATGAAACTTTGCCACCACGGCACCTGTAACAGGCATGGCATACCCAGACACCCAGAGAGTCTCTACAAATCCAAATCTGCCCATATGTACCACATCCATGTGTGCTGTACAGTGTACACGTATCTCTACCTTATATAGTATCTGCCGACTGTACATCCCGATCAGGAAATTAACTGTACCGCTATCAACTGTAGGGAACTCGGCAAGTGGCTCACTCACTCAAGCAAGCACTCCAATAAAACGCAAGCAATTACCAATTGCCGTCGATAAACCCATGAACCCAGAAACGTCCAAGCAATGTCCAAATTGGACAAATGAACACTTTTTTGGCAGTCAAAACTGCTGCTACGTTCAGTTCTGGTGCTTAAATTTTGTAATCTGGCTTAGTTTAAGAGATTCTCAAGGTTGTGGCATGTGTTGTAATGAAAATAAATCCATGAATGCTGGCATCCATAAGCATTGCAATGTATCCAGTGATTCATAGGTATCAATAATAATATGAGGGAGGAGAGCAAAAAAACCGAAAACTGACGTTAATAAATCATTGCAGCCTGTTGCAAGCCAAGGCATGGTTGAGCAGGCCAAAAAACATGGCAGCTTCAGATCCAAAGAATCGCCTAAAGACTCCATCGAGAGCGAGGTGGCCTAGGATACGCCCGGTAAAGGATATAATTCAATAAAGCCATTAATTATATTCCAAAGGGATGCTTCAATTCAGCCAAACACCCAATTTTCACTCATGCACTCCCTTGGAGTTCCATGAGTATGCATACGAAGTTTTTAGGCTGCAAGCTTTCATGGTTTTGGAGTTATGGAGGAGACACTTATTAGTGTGTATGTATGTATGTATATATAGATATTTATATATAAATACCATATATATATATATATATATATATATATATACTTACATGTAAGGAAAATATTCCCTTCTCATGATATATCCTGATAAAATTAAAACAAAATAAATGTGCATTTATTGCATGAGTGTGAGTTTCTCATTTCAGGAGCTATTTGAATGTCCTTCATATATTATAAACTTACTTTACTCAAAGAAGAAAATCAGCAGATACTTTTTTTATCCACATGCCATGCATGTTATCACAGCAAACTACTTTGTCGTTGTCATTTTTCACCTCAGGAGGTGTGTGTTTGGTTGGCTTTTGAATCTGAGGAAGGCTATTCACATGAAGCATGTGAACCACCTGCTCGTTTTGTTTATAACATAGAAGCTGCTGCCCAGAGAGCAACCACACCCTTAGATAGCAAGCAGTGTAACACACACACACACACACACACAAACATTTTAAGGCCATTCTTCCCTGCTGTCCCATGACCCATTTTGCTGTCCCATTTTAAGGTCCCATGACAATCTTCAATCATGGTTCTCTTTTTGAGGCAATGTTTTTATGGCCGGATGCCCTTCCTGCCACCAACCCTTTAGTCGCCTCTTACGACACGCAGGGATACGGGGTACCGATTCTGAATCGGGGCACACACCGGGAATAGCAAGCAGTGTAACCTCGTGTGAATTTGTAATTCAGCAAGGGTGCCGGCAATAACCTGCCCAACTCTCCTTGAAAGACACCATGGGATCTTTCACAACCCCTTGAAAGACACCACGAACCAACTAATGCAAGCAGAAGGGACACCCGTTTTAATGTCTTCACAAAACACCACAAACACAATGATGCATCGCTGTACCTGCGATACACCAGGATGACAGTTTAAAGCAAGGTGGAGATTCAAACTCAGGTTAGAGAGCTTTGAGGTGAAACCTAAGGGAGGAGACAATCTGCGATCAAACATGGTTGCAAATGACATGGAGAACATAAAAAAGAGTATTTTGCACTGTGAAGCTTGTTTGGGTTTCTGTGAATTTATCAACAAAATTTCCTTAAAGATTTTGACATTTTTTCCTTTTCATCTATACAATAAGAGAGCCATTTGTGCGTCTGTGTATCACCATTTTTCTCAGAGATGGCTGAACGGATGTTTGTCAAACTTTCAGAGGTTCATGTTTGAGCCCCAAGGAGTGGTTTCGGTAAAAAATAAAAATTAGAAAATTTTGAAAAAAATAAATAAAGTTCGTTTTTTTGGTGTTTTTTTTTTTTTAAAACTCTATAGTATCTAAGCCTTTATAGGTATGTGAAAGGTAATATTAAATTACCCCCAACCCCATTCCTTCATGGTTGTTAGGGGAAGTATTTTAGGCCCCCACAAAAAATAGACTGGGCGATGCCGGGTACTCCTCCTAGTACACGATGTAGGGTTCAATTTGGAGCTTATAAGTATATTTATTGCAGGAACAAGAACGTGTCAGAAGATATCAGTGTATTTTTACATGTACTTAAGGAATAAGTGAACAAATCAAGAGAAAATGTCATTTTCACCTGGGGTCCCAGAATCATGAGAAAAGTACATAGATGAGAATAAGAAATGATTACTGCTACCATCTATTTAATGGGCCAAATTCGTCCCAATATGTGGGGTCTGCCAGGAAAAGTTTATGGCCTAAATCTTTCACAAATGGGCTGGCCAGGCCTGACATTCCAGTGAAGGTGACTTGGGCAGGAATCTGTCATTTGTTCAGGGTGCCAGCTAACTCTTTGCAAAAGACACCATTTATAGCTTTAACATCCATCAACTTACGCCATCAGCCAGGACATCCACCATAATCTGTTCAGAGACAGACGGTGGAATGGAACAGCAAAACAGAGTCATTCAAACTTCGCGTAAATACTGCTAGCAGGGAGTGTCGACATTACTGACAAAGTCTTTGGAATTAACTCCAAATGTTCTTTATGATAATGCTCTTAGGTTACCCAAAATAGTCAATGTCCAAGAAATAGTCTCCCGCTTTTGAATCATTGAAACTCAGAAAGCAATAAACATACCAACAATTTCTTAAAGAATAATTATATATATATATATATATATATATATATATA
>CM068953.1:159077181-159094983 GCA_035128595.1 Eptatretus atami
AGGAACGGCCTGTGTGGTTGTTGTTTCTGGCACACGGTTTAAAAGTTTTTTTTACGGGCCCTCCCCTACGGGCCCGCACTAGTCTATCTATAATTCCAGCAATCTCTGTGTGTCTGTCTGTTTGTCTGCGACCGCGTTTCTCGACGACCGCCGGTCCGATCTCATTGAAACTTGCCAGGAATATTGCCGGGGACCCGCGGATGTGCCTTTTCGAGGTTTGATATCGATCGGACGAGCGGTTCCCAAGTTACGGCCATTTTATTGCTTTTTCAGTGTTGGAAAGGTGTATATATGGCAGCTGAAGGTGTCGTTCCACCTTCTCACCTTATCATGCCATTTTTTTCTCAGAATAATGATAACAGCATATTATATAATAATAATATATAATAGCACAATAATTGGCAGTAATAAAAGAATAACGTGATACAATGACCAATGTCTGTCAACCAATAACGACCTATATATTGTCTGTCAACCAGACAGGACACGGTGCTATGACGTCACGAAATGACGTCACAATGCTTCCTCTTTTTTTTTTTTTGATATGATGTCACAATTGACTCTGGGACCTGAGTATGTGCTTTTTCAAGGTATAATTCCAGCAATCTCTCTGTGTGTGTGTCTGTCTGTTGTCTGCGAGCCGCCGTTTCTCGACGACCGCCAGTCCGATCGGATTGAAACTTGCCAGGAATATTGCCGGGGCAACGCAGATGTGCCCTTTCGAGGTTTGATGTCAATCGGACGAGCGGTTCCCAAGTTACGGCCATTTTATTGCCTTTTTCAGTGTTGGAAAGGTGTATATATCGCAGCTGAAGTGTCGTTCCACCTTCTCACCTTATCATGCCATTTTTTTCTCAGAATAATGATAACAGCATATTCATAATAATAATAGCACAATAATTGGCAGTAATAAAAAGAATAACGTGATACAATGACCAATGTCTGTCAACCAATAACGACCTATATATTGTCTGTCAACCAGACAGGACACGGTCTATGACATCACAAATGACGTCACAATGCTTCCTCTTTTTTTTCTTTTTTTTGATATGATGTCACAATTGACTCTGGGACCTGAGTATGTGTCTTTTTCAAGGTTTGATATCGTTCTTCATCCGTTTCAGCTGTTTCCCAAGTGTTTCCCAAGGTTTGAAAGCTGTTTGTATATATATATATATATATATATATTTTTTTTTTCTTTATATATATATATACATATTTATATATATACATATTTTTCTCAAGGTTTGAAATAATTGTTTTTTTCAAGGTTTGAATGAATTGTTGTGCTTGGTAGACATTTGTGAATACATTTACAGAGGGGCGAGAGAGGAGGGCAAGAGAGGAGGGGCAAGAGAGGAGAGACGAGGAGGAGAGACGAGAGGAGAGACGAGAGAGGAGGGTGAGAGAGAGGGAGTGAGAGGGGGGAGAGGGGGGCGAGAGAAGGGGGCACACGAGATGCCCCAATAAACACAATGCCCCAATCCAGTCGTCATTTACGAGAACGAAGGAACGGCCTCTGTGTTTGTTTGAAAGTTTTTTGTTTTTTTTGCACATACGGCCACGCACGTAAAGCCATGCACATACGGGCACACGAGAGCGAAGGAACGGCCTGTGTGGTTGTTGTTTCTGGCACATGGTTTAAAAGTTTTTTTTTACGGGCCCTCCCCTATGGGCCCGCCCCTACGGGCCCGCACTAGTGTAATTAATGAGACATAATTAGAACTGCCACTTTATAACTGCTGGCAGTGATGACCGGGTACAAAGTCGTCCCACTTTGATGCAACCCCACTTTGATTGGAGACCTGACCCTGACCCATGACGTTTTTATTATTATTCAATTGAATTTAGAATGTTATAACAATAAATTAAAATCAAATCAAATGGAAGACCAAATAGGTCATCCTGCATTGGAGTCATCAGAAGGAACCCAAACAAGCAAAGAGCAAAGATGAAGTCATCAGGAGGAACCTGGATAGGATTTGCATTTCAGCTGTGACTCCTCTACCCTCAAACCCATCCAGGCATAGCCAGCCATATGAGCTTCATTCAAAAAAATTGAATTTTTTTTTTTAAAAACCCCAAAATAACCCAGATCAATAAAATCAAATAATTCTGGCCGCCAGACCATGTGTCCAATCAAGTTGAAATTTAAAACGTGTTCCCCACCAATACCAGATCATAATTGTGAAGTTTCATGTCGATGAAATGTTTTCATGTTTCATGTCAGTTCCAGAGAAAACATAATTAAATATTTTTCTTCAATCCAATATGGCTGCCAAACCATGTGACCTGTCAATTATTCCTGAACAAACTGGTACATCCAAAACTTGGGGAACATTTGTGTGAAGCTTCCCCTCGATCTGTTCAGCCATTCTGGAGAAGATGTTTTTATAGGTTTTTGGGTAAATCCAATATGGCTGCCAAACCATGTGACCTACGACGTCATATGTGGGAACCTTTTGTTCTTCGTGGATAGGCAGTCGTACGTGTAAAATTTTGACTCGATCTGTTAGGCCACTTCAGAAAAGAAGAATTTCGAAGTTTTTTTTTTTTAAACAATCCGGCTGCTGAATCACATGACCGATGATGTCATCAAATTTATTTTTGTGGGCCATTTTATCCCTAGATGACCTTCCAAATTTTTCATTCTGATCAGATGTAGCATTCTACATATGCAATTATGAGGTCATAAAAAAAAATCACACTTATTCCCCATGAGGAGTACTTGCTGTATGCCAAGTTTCATTTTTTTCCTTGGTGCAGTTTCAGAGATACAGAGGTCCAAAGTTTTTTTTCCCATTTTTCCAACATGGCTGCCATACCACGTGACCTATGACATCATAATTTTGATTAAAGCACCCTGCATTGGTGGTCATGAAAGTTCTGTGCGGACAAACAAACAAACGGACCCAAACAAAATACTCTCTCCCTCGGCGACGGTAAATATTGCAGTATCAAACGCTTTGGCACACAGTTGTTTCTCGCTGCAGATGTTCTGGTGATCCAAACAATCTCAGTTCTTGCATTATGCATTAAACTCTGTTCATTGTTCTCAGAACTCGGTTTTTCATCATCTTATACTACCAACCGCTATCTAACAAGTCAGAACTAATATCAGCATTCTGCTCACCATTATTTCAGTAGCTCATAAAGAACTCCATCTCGTAGAAGCCTTGTAAATATAAATATCTCAAGCAAAAATATAAAACATAAAAAGGAAAAAATTGTATTTCCATGATGGGCTTCTCAAAAACCAGAGCGATCATGCTTTGCGGCTAATATTTTCCTATAACGATGACATTACCTTTATCATTAACTCCATCAATGTATTTGAGTTTTTCTTCTTTTCATTAAGGGGGATTATGGACGGTGGTGCTTTTTCGGTCACAATTTAGTGGTCATCCTAAGTTGTCTTGAGGACCTCAAGTCAACTACAATTTCTCAACTGACACCACATGTGGACAAGACCAGTTGAGGTATAAAAATTATCCTCTCCATGATGGGCATCAATGAACCAGCTGGGTTGCATTTACAATCTAATAGTGGTGTGGTAATTCTCTTGAGATGAGCTTGGATTTTTTTTTAAAAAGGCTTAGAATACATATTTTGAATGGTGCTGCCTTCAGCTGAATTTGAACCTGCAACTGCTGGGGTGTGAGTTCATTATCCAATCTTTGTACATGAGTATCTATTGCTGCAGTGGACTGATTGCTACTCCTACCCCAGATCCTACGACCAATAATAAATTTTGCGGATTTGACCATGACAAGGACGGACTAACAACAACAGTAAAAGTAAACGGAGCAAAGGAAAAGAGCAATTAAATTATATCACTCTTGGCTGTATAAAGAGAGCAGTATATTGTAAATAAAAGGGCCTTGAAGGGCTGTCTGTAATTTGCCTATTTGTAAGCAGAGTCTCCATGGGTAGGTGTGAAAAGGTGCATTTACTTTTATTGTGATTAGTATTTAACCAAGGCTTTATTTTGTAACAGATCAAGCAGACACTCCTTTATTCCATCTCCATGATGG
This sequence comes from Eptatretus atami, assembly GCA_035128595.1. Taxonomy (NCBI): domain Eukaryota; kingdom Metazoa; phylum Chordata; class Myxini; order Myxiniformes; family Myxinidae; genus Eptatretus; species Eptatretus atami. The sequence goes on from CM068953.1 coordinate 159,081,216, forward strand.
AAAAGTGTAAGAGATGTTTGACAAAATAACCAAGAGTGCCTTTCAATTCAGCCGATTGGCAGATACAATGACGAAAGGAGTTCTTCAATGCAAGTTTTATGTAAATGCAGAATTATATTATGTGGGGTACTATCAGGGGGTACCCCGCATTGCTAGGTGCTGTTATAATCCTGTTGGCATTTTGAAGAAATCACTTTTTTTTTATTTGTGGGGGCCTGAAACACTTCCGCACACCCATTAATGAATGGGGTCATCCATCCATCCATTGGGACCATACTCTGTGCAGAGCGTTGGTGCTGCCAAAGCAGTCTTCTTGGCTATTGGACACAATACTGGTCAGGTCACCATTCCAACACAGGATACCAGCAAGCTGGTACTCATTTTGCCAACCTCATAAGGATGACAGGCAGAGTTCACCCCACCTGGTATTAATGCAACAGCTGAGTGGGGTTTGAACTCAGGATCATAGGATCCCAAGCCCACCACCCTAACCATAAAGCAAACACCAAGCATAATGGGGTCAGGGATCATTTAATAATAACTTTCACATGGCTACAAAGGCTGAGGGACTGCAGAGCAATAAAATAAAAAAAAATCCAAAAAAACAAACTATTTTCAAAATGTATTTTTGCCGAAAACACTCCCCGTAGTGCGGTAATCTTCATCCTGATGAAGCAGCATATATAGATGGAAGGAAGGAACTCACTGATGATGCTCTGAAAGATTAACGAAGATCGACAGACAAACATCTCTCTTGTAGTATAGATTAGATCCCGCACTCTTGGCCAGATATACATAATGAAAGATACTATAATTTATTTGGTTTTTGTATTTTTACTTAAAATCATTTATCAACCGAAGTTTGTTTTTATTCGATTTATATTCAAAACATTTAAATAGCTTAAGATAACCTTCTGTCTAGTATAGAGTAGATCGCACTGGCCATTTTGGTAAATTGTGAGGTCTAAGTGTTGACTCGTCTAAACTAGCAACAAATAACTATGATAATATTATTGCCTCCATGGTGCAATGTGCTTCTGTCATATGCTTTAATTATACTTGCTGCAGAGCCCAATCTTAGCCTCAGCCCACAATACTCTGAATAGCACCAGCTGCTGCTGGAAATCCAGGAAAAAGCAATTGTGTGCACGCAGCTTGTGTAGAACATTCTCCTGAGCACTAAAGCTCAATGTATACAACAACACATGTTTGTCTGTGTCTGCTGATGAGAACAATAATTGACTAAGTTAGGGCATGAGGGCATAATGTATCATTAGCAACCAATTCCCCCTCCTCTTACCTGCATGCCATCTCTACTCTGAGCACAACAACTATGGGGGGCGATTTTCACATGATGTGAAAACACCATGCTCTGGCCTCCAAGCTCACGAGCTTCAATATCCTCATGCTCCTCCATCACAGTGTTTCCACGCAGCTTGTGTCCTTCATGGCCTTGCAGTCCATCATCCTGCATTTCATGTATGTGCCGATCCTTCTCAGCAGAACATCGCCCACATTCTTCCAATTTGATGTTATAGACATGGTTGTAGACGGCAGGACTTTTTGTCACGCTTTCACCGTGTCCTTCAGAGACCTGGCTCACCATGCACAGCAGCAATGCCAGGCATAGACAACCCCAGTATGCCATGACAACTTTCTTTCAAGAACCTGATTGATTTATTCCAGTAGCTACAACAGATGCAGATGAGACATTTGCTGAGTTGAAAGAAACCAAGGAGGTTTGGGTTGATTTTCACTGTCTGTCACTCACTATCCAATTTTCTGTTTCTAACTCTTTCTTTCTTTATGTAATCTTCCTCACTTGAAACAATCCTTACTTGGTTTTTTTTCCTGCTGTTCAGATCGGCTGGAGCATGGTTGCTCTGTATGTTTTTTTCTTCACTCCTTTTTTTTTTTCCTCTGTCTTATGTCTATCTGGAACTTCACCTGTATGCCTTTCCAACTCTATGGAATTGTTTTTTTTTTCAGTTATCTCCTGTCTGTTTCAGCTTCAACTGCCTGAACTGAATTATTCGTTTCACTTAATTTCTTCTATAGTCAGCTCTGCCAACAGCTTTCTATATCTGACTGCACACTACTCCTGACTCTGCCGCTGTAACAGATCCCACCAGAACCCTTGACGTGAAAGCCTCCTATCCCCACCCCTTGGTATGCCGGACAGGGCGTGGGGACAGACAGAAAGTCTATGACGTGGGTGAACAAGGGAGGTCAACTAACAGAGGGGCAGGGCTGGGATACAGAGGTTTGGAATCCGTAACTTAACATTCCTGTGGTCCGCAGTAAATGCATTATTCTCTCACTGTCTTTGACTGAAATTATATACATATACATACATATATATACATTTTATTTATATCGAAATGTCACTTTATAACACAACAATGAACTGAGAATATAGGAATATATACAAATTATTATGGACACCAATCAGTTATGCTCATTTTTCATTTACATATGGTTTCCTTAACGATAGACAACACTACATTCCATTGATTCAGCCAATGTTTAACATTCACAATTTACTTACATATTCATTTGGTGTGATATATACGGAAATGGCTCGAACTCACACACTTTCTATTTTGAAAATTGCTTGGATATTTTTTTAAAGTCAAAGTTCATGGAGGAGAAGAAAAAAAAGGGGAACGATTGATTGACACAGAAGAGCATCAATAGAGGGTTGGATGAAAACTTTAGGCCTGATTTTGTGAGAACTTTTTCACATTCTTTTCTTGATCAAAAGGAGTAAACATATATACATACAAATATGAAGCCTGGTGGGACTTAGTGGTTAGGGTTGTGGGTGTGGGATCTTAGGGTTCTGAGTTTGAGTCCCATTTTTCACTGAATCAACACCAGGTGAGGTTGACTCAGCCTGTCATCCTTCTGAGGTCGGTGAAATGAGTATTAGAGAACTGGAAATAGATAGGGGCATTACATCAGTGGTGCCTCCATACTTGGTAGCAGTGGTGATGCACTGTTGTTCATAGCCAGCTGAAAGCATGAGATAATGCCACCACAATAAGTGGAAGGATATAATCGCGGGTTGAGAAACATAATGTTGTAACTGCATTTTTGGCGAAATTGAAACGGCTCTCATGTCTTTCAACACCATTTATCTTTCAGTGCAATATTGTTGTAATGCAATATCCACCCAGTCTTCTCATCTGAGTAAGATTAAAATATTGTAAACTACACACATCGCAATTTCATTAGCGATTTGCAGGAAATGGGAAATTTTCAGTACAACATTATGTCTCTCAACCCGCGATATATACATATGTATTATTATATATATATATATATATATATTATATATATATATATATATATATATATATTACACAAATATAGACATAAGTTTTAACTTGAAATATATACAAATACTAATAAATGTCAATGTTGTGTGTGTGTGTGTGTGTGTGTGTGTGTGTGTGTGTGTGTGTGTGTGTGTGTAGTGTGTGTGTGTGTGTGTGTGTGTAGTGTGTGTGTGTGTGTGTGTAGTGTGTGTGTGTGTGTGTGTGTGTGTGTGTGTGTGTGTGTAGTGTGTGTGTGTGTGTGTGTGTGTGTGTGTGTGTGTGTGTGTGTGTGTGTGTAGTGTGTGTGTGTGTGTGTGTGTGTGTGTGTGTGTGTGTGTTGTGTGTGGTGTGTAGGTGTGTGTGTGTGTGTGTGTGTGTGTGGTGTGTTGTAGGTGTGTGTGTGTGTGTTTTCTTCCTTGATTGGTACTACATATGTGGGTTCAGAATTCGGAATAGAGTCCTCCAGGGCAGGTTCAAAGTATCCACCTTCATTTCGGTCAGGGGGTCACGATTCATGGACCAAGCTGTGAAGTTTCTGTTCTCAAAGTTTTGTGAGGGCTCTCTTCAGGATCGTTGCTGAGCCCCGACAGCTTCCAACTGTAGTTATTAACCTCCGCCATCGAAGATGGATGGAGGTTACTGTTTTCACCCCTTTCTGTTTGTTTGTTTGTTTGTTTGTTTGTGAACAGTATTACGGAAAAATTCCTCGACGGATTTCGACGAAACTTTGTGGGGGGTTAGGTCTGGTCCAAGGATCATGCCATTAGATTTTGGACTTGGTCCAAAATCCAATATGGTCGCTATGGCGGCCAATTTGAAAATATTTTGAATTTTTTTTTTTTGCATTTCTACATGTTTTAAGTGATTTCCAACCCCCCCTCCCCCCACAAAAAAATTTGTTAGAGAAAAAAATTTTTGCAACTTTTTTTTCAACAAAATTTCGATTTCTTTTTTTTGCATTTCTACATGTTATAAGTGATTTCCAACAAAAAAACATGCCAAAATTATAATTGCGGCTGATTTTGGAACTTCAGGTGGATATACCCACGTAAAATCAATTTCTGTCTCAAGGAATCAGTTATGACGAATGAATTGTATGTAAAAGTTAAAAGTAAAAGGGAAAGTTCAAACTATAACTCTGTGAGCATGTTGACTCAAATTGAATGAATAGGATATCAGGTTCACTTGAGTGACCTAGCAGTATTGGCGGCGGAGGTTTTGCACTCTCCCGAGTGCTCCCCTAGTTTGTTTATAATATCCCAGGGATGGTTTTGAATATCTCTGTGAGGTTCTTCGTCATCACAACACCACACACACACACACACCACACCACACACACACACACACACACACACACACACACACACACCTGTGCAAGTGCCATTGTGGAATACAACTTATATACATCCACACACACCACAAAATGTAAACACATAAAGTACATAAAAAGGACAAACACAGAGATTTACCTTTAAACAGAGTTCTTTGAAAGGAATTCAAGTGGGAAATTAGTGAAATTTAATTGAAAAATATATCGAGCCACAGAACCAAAAATGCCGATCTATGCTCTATGCCTTGGTTTTTCAACCCGGGGGTGCGACCCCAAGTGGGGTCGCCGAGCAAATTTCGTGGGGTCACGGGCGTCCGCTTGCAGCGAAAAAATTTGTCTATTTCGATCAGTGTTCGCTTTTACGGGATGTAATATAAACGGTTCGTTCAAAGTATGGGAACCGGCGCAACATGACGCTTGGAATGGGATCCAGACGATGCGCGGCTCGCTGAAGGGCGGTTCATTTTGTCGGAAATTAGTGGTTGATCCACGCCTCTCAGACTCAGACTCTGACTCTATCATTAACGTCTATTCACGTCTCCACGTACAACTCGAGACCTTATTGTGATGGCAGCACCGGCCACTAGCAATCTCGAGAACGTTCTTACCAGGATAAATTTCTGGACCTTGGATTTTACTACGTGGTGATAAAGTGGGGCACGAGGCCTCAGTGTGTGATTTGTTTCGAAGTGCTTTCTACGGAGTCTATGAAACAAAATAAGTTGCGAGGCATTTGACTACAAAACATGCGCTTATCAGGATAAGGAGAGAGCGTTCTTTGAGAGGAACTTCTTGCACTCAGAATACGCGTCTTGAGAGAGAGGGTACATGCCATCAGACCAATTCTCGGGCATTAGAGGCCTCGTATCGAGTGTCGCTCCATGTTGCCAAGAATAAAAGCCTACTCCATTGCGGAAGAACTCATGCTGCCATGTGCAAAGGACATGGTATCTCTGATGGTTGGGGAGGAAGCGCGAAGAGAGGCAGATATACCCTTTCTGACAACACATCAACACAGAATTGAATATATGAGTCTGGACGTAACGGCTCAGGTCATACAGAAGATCAAGGAATCGCCGTGGCACACAATACAGTTGGACGAGTCCACTGATATCGCATCGTACGACGCAACTCATCGTCTGGGTCCGCTTCATCAAGGTGATAACTTTGTCGATGAGCCTCTGCTCATCAACCATTGGAGGACCACCAAAGGCGAGGACATTTTGGGAAAGTAGAGCAGTTTTATCGTGACCATGATCTGGACTCGGAAAGTTGCTCGGTTCTACAACAGACGGCGCGCCAGCAATGTTAGGAGTGGTTCTGGATTCAAGGCACAATTGCTTGAGGTGGCTCCTCAGACCTCCATGGTACACTGCATGATTCACCGAGAAGCGCTCGCCTCTCGTACTTGCCAGAAAACTTGCAGAGCGTGCTCTCAGAAGTCGTAAAAATGGTGAATCACATCAAATCGAGCGCCCTCACACTAGGTTATTCAGGCTATTCTGCCAGGACGATGGACGCCGACCATAAGAATTTACTATTCTACACTCAAGTCAGATGGTTATCTCGGGAAACCTTCTTCTGCGCGTTTCAAGCTCAAAGATGAACTGAAGGAGTTCCTACGCACACAAGGGAAAACGGCATGGGTAGCGTTGCTTGAGTCGGACTCTGGCTGTCAGAACTGTGCTATCTCGTTGACATCTTTGAACATCTCAATGTCCTCAACCGCTCCCTCCAAGGCAAAGATGCCAACCCATGATTTTTCATGACAAAATGAGGACGGTTTCTGGCGACTCTAAAATTACTGGCAGACAAGCAGCTGTTAAGTGTTCAGCCATTTTCCCGTCTGGTGGAGCATCAACGACCTGTCAGTACGATGATACTGAGCTCGACAGTCTTTCTGGGAGATAGCACGTCACCTTCTGTCGCTCATTGAACAGTTCGAGCACTATTTCCCTGAGCTGGATGTGCAGTCCTTTTCTGTGGTTCGGGCCCTTTCACGGCTCCACTGGACTCGATTGCTGAGAAGATGATACAGCACAGGAAGAGCTTGTACAGCTCCAGCAGGATTCAGGAGCGCAGGCTCTTGCGCGGACGAATTCGTTGTCGACTTCTGGTGCAAATGCTGCCGTCGTACCCGACCCTGTCACGCGGCGCCATTAAGGTTCTCATGCCATATCCTTCATCATACTTTTGTGAGCAGTCGTTCTCCACCATGGTGGTGATTAAAACAAAGTACAGAAATCGCCTAGAATGGAGCATGATATGATCCTGGCATTGTCATCTACTTCTCCACGAATAGAGAAGTTGGTTTCTGAAAAACAGGCTCATCCTTCTCACTGATATATCTAAATGTCATTCGGACTAAACTTCTGAAACATTCAACTGTACTATTTGGACTGTCGGCTATTCTCGTTTACTCGTCTATTAAAACATGTCGATGGTGAATAAAGTAAACAGTAAATGTTCTGTGTCATATGAAATCTTATCTTATTATATATGAATTGGGTTTTGAATCTTTTGGGTCGTGCGATGTGGAGAGGTTCTGAAATGGGTCGCCACTAAAAAAAGTTTGAAAACCACTGCTCTATGCCTTCACAACCAGATCATGGCAAACACCTCAGCAGATGGACCTTATTGTTTTATTGATGTATCGACATCTAAGTGATGGGTGGTTTATATTGAAAGGAGATCGCACAAAAAGGTAAAAGAAAACGATGTCCTGTAAAAATGAAATTACACATTTTCAGCGGATGAGACACCTCCTGAGTCACCCACCGCACGGCACCGCAGGGCCCAACACAGGCGGAAACGTACGTCTAATCAATGTTCCATTGAAAGCACGTATACTTGCATCAAAATGAACAACCAAGCAGCTTGGAGAGCACTCGCAAAGTGACTTAAGCACTCCAATGAGACGGTTGATAAGAAACAGCTTGCTTGGCACGCGATTAGCAATCACCGAACCGTCATATGAAACATACACCTCCCAGAGATGCTCAAAATGTCAAATATGTCCGAATTGGACAAATGAACACTTTTCTCAGATTCAATCTGCTTTTAAGTTTGATTCTGGATCTTTAATTTTGTAATTCTGCTGAGTTTAAGAAATTCTCACGGTGATCGCATATGGAGAAATAAAATAAAGCAACGAACGCTGACGTCTCCCCGTGTTTATAAGCATTGGAAAGTAACCAGCGATTTATAGCTTTGATGAACAGGCATTCAATAATATGAGTAGGAAAGGAAAAAATAACTTTATTGTGAATAAATCATTGTGGCTTGTTCCAAGTCAAGGCAAGCTTGAGCAAATGCCTGGATGCAGGCCAAAAAAACATGACGGCTTCAGACCGCAGCGATGTTCCCGAGGTCAGGTCAGGTCAGGTGGGAAAGTCGGACAGGAGGGCAGCACCTATATGGTCCTATCATTGTTGAAACAGCAGCCTGTCTAAACTCCTTTTAAATGTATCAACACACAGTGATTGAACAGATTCTTCGTCGAGTCCATTCCACATGTTAACCAGTCGATGAGTATAGAAGACTGCTCTCCTCCTGCAGCGCGCCGCAGACTTGGTCAGTTTCCAGGAATGACGACGAAGGTGGTCATCCCGATTGAAACAAGGCAGTTCTTCAAACGAGACTTGGCGTTCCCCATGTAGGATCCGGTAGGGAGTGATAAAAAAATCTCCTCTAGTTTGAAAATCTAGTGAGAAGAGGTGTAGGTTCAATAAACTGTCCTCATATGAGAACCGTGCTTGAATTCTTACCATCCTCGTAGCGCATCGCTGAACCCGCTCGAGTATCTTTCCATCCCACTGAAGAAACGGCTTCCGCACCAATCGGCCATAGTCAAGGTGCGACCTTACAAGTGCGGCATATAGGTGCTGGAATATTTCCGGCGTGATTTAAGCAAAAGCATGGTGAATGGCAAAAAGCACCCTTCACGCTCTGTTTGCGGCCCTGGTGCATTGCATCATTAATGATTGTGATGCCTGGATGCAGAATCCCAAATCGATGGTCTCTGTCACAATCAGCAATTGAACACCATTTAGCCGAGAGACAATGGTGGAACTTTGGCGCCTGATGTGCATTACTTTGCATTTTGCAGGATTCAGCAGCATTTGTTACTTGACAGCCCACCTTTCAAGAAGGGAAAGATCTTCCTGCAACAACGAGCGGTCATCATCCTTGAGAGCATCACCCCAAATTTTTACATTGTCTGCAAATAACAGGGCCTTAGATTGAAGACCGTAAGATCATCAATATGGACAAGGAATAATACAGGTCCAAGCCCGGAACCCTGCGGTACTCCACTTGGTACCTCCTTCCATTGTGATAGGGTACCGTTTATGGAGACCAATTGTTTATGTCCTGTTAGGAAATCACAATGCCAGGAGAGAAGTGGTTTCCCAATACCCAGCCCTCAAGCTTCAGTAGGAGTCGCTCATGCGGTACAGTGTCAAATGTTTTGCGGAAGTCAATGAAAACAACATCAACTGCTCAGCGTTGATCCACGGCTCGAGTCCAACTGTCCGTCTCCTCTTAATAAGGAACCGCTCAGCCGTCCCGGGGTGTTGGCGGTGTTAGCCGCCAGTCACCACAATTTGGGTCGGTGGGTTAACCTTGGCCGGCCACCCCCGCGACATTTGTTGTCAGGTCGTGGGATTCGAACCCTGATCGACATTTGGTGATCAGGAGTGTGTGATTTTAGAATTCATTGGGACCACGACATTTGGTCCTGGAGTGACCAAAAGCTTAAAAATGAAAAAAAAGAATTAGGAGTTGTAATTGAGGTACAAGTTGTTTTGTTAATTGATGTCGGGAGAAAAGAACACATGGAAATTTAATGGAGATAATTTTTTCTCTCTCTCTGAAGAGATTAAACGCGTGCTCGAAATGGCAGATAGGCACAAAATGGTGGATAGGCACGAGATGGAGATGTTCATGTTACGTCGTAAGGATGAAGGAAGCAAGCCGGGGGTAGAGCCAGGTCATGACGATAGGGCAGGAACCTTCCCCATTCCTGGGCCATTGAATGAGAAAACGAGTGCGTTGGCTCCCCAGTTCACGTTGGAACCAAAAAAGGAAATCTGCGAGTGGATGAAAGAAACGATGAGACAAACGTGGGAATATATGGACGGCCAAGAACAAATGAATGTGCAAAAATGGAGAGATTATATGCGGAGTGATAGGTAAACACTGATGGAAGTAGTGGGGGATGATATGGGGAAGCAATACGCAATGGGTTCAGGGCCGGTGTACAAGCAATGTGGAGTGAGGTAAGGGCTGAGGAAAAGGCCGGGCTGTCAGAGGAGGTAAAAGATCAGTCGAAGGCAAGCTACACACGGATAACCGCTGCACGTATGGACCCATGTGCTCTCAATGGAATTGGAGAACGGAATGAACGGAGTAAAATGAGGAAGATGGAGGAAGAAATGGCATTAGGAGGACAGATTGGTGGAATGGAGAGCAAAAGTGATGACAAATTGAAAGAACAAGGGAAAGAATGGAAGGGACAAATTAATGGAATGGAGAATGACATGAAGGGAATGAGTGAACAAGTGAACGAAATTGAGGAGGAAATAACACAAGAACTGGGGGCACAGATTGATGGAATATTGGAACGGAATGAACGAATGGAAGGCGAAATTGAGGAATGAAATGGAGACTGAGTTTGAGCTAGCACGGAAAGAAATGGCATTGAAAAACAGAAGAGGGTAAAACCCAGGCTGTTCGAAAGGGGGAAAAGTTGGAAGAAGAAATTGGGTCAACAGATAAAAGAATTGATGAAAGTGAATGAGGACCTGGAAGGCTATCGCACCTGTGTGGATGCCATAATGCTCCGGCAGGTAGAGGAATTGGGATTTCTTCAGCGCCAGGATGGCAGTTTGGAGCAAATGTTGAAAACTCGAGTAACAGAACAAGAGCTGGTATTAGCTGATAAATGCTTATGTGAGCCACAGTTGCAGTGGAGCCACAGTCCTGCTTGCAAGTCCATGGGTTTGGCGCTCAATTCATGGCCTAAACCCCGAAGTCGTAGCTAGTTGGGGGCGTGGCCCTATACCTATGTATTAGATATATGGTGCCAATAATGATCTTCATGATGACAACATAATAGAGAGAAGGATGGCGGATGTGAGATTGTCGTACGACGATGCTCATACGTGATGCACATATCCTTCGATGCCCGCCACGGGACCGCCTCACACCTCCTCAGCGTCCGCAGTGCACGCACACCAAGAACAGCCGACACCGCAGCGCGCACACACACGTTGGAGCGCTCAGGTCTCCTTATCGGCCTGCCAGACTTCCATTCTAGCAGACAGTCCGGCAAGCATGTCTTGAACGTCACTGACTGTACATCACGGCCTTGCAAGGACTGGTTCATTTCGTAGTGCGGCCGAATATATCGGCCACGTAGGCGAGCATCATGACGAACTCTTCATTGTCGAAGTGGACATGGAGGTTGTTTTCGTTGTCTCGCAGGAAGATTTCCACCTCAACCCGGAGTTCATACAGCCGAGAGGGCATTTCCCCCTCGATAGCCAACGGACTTTGGTGTGGAACAGAAGTCCAACATGTTCCGCTCCCATTCGTTGGCCAGGAGTTGGAAGAGCCGATGATTTTTGGCCTTCGCACGAATGAAGTTGATCACTTTGACCGCGACTCCATGACTTCCAGCAAACGAGCGGAAGAGTCTTTGACGCAAGAGCGTATCGGTGTAGCGAACAGTGGGAGGACGTCACATGGGCCATTCGTTCTTCACAAGCGTGACGAACCCTCCTCTGACGCCGACCATCGCTGGGGCACCATCAGTACAAATGTGCTTGAAATTGTGCCAACCGAGTCCATTAGCTTTAAAAAAGAGTCCACAATAGCTTTGATATCTGCCGCTGTCGTTGTGGTTGGTAGGGTATTGCAGAACAATAACTCTTCCTTCATCTTTCCCTTTCTCTCGTAGCGAGCAAAGGCGATCAACTGGCTCTCCAGGGCGGTGTCGGTAGACTCGTCTAATTGAAGGCTAGCCTGGAGCGTGCTTTGTTTGATTTCGGAGCAAACTTGAGTCACACATCAGCGGCCATGTCGTCAATCCGTCTCGGATGTGTCATTAGAGAGCGAAACTTGCTGGATCTTCTTTTTCGCCTCTGGTCCGATCATCAATTCCACCATTTTCTCTGTACATGGCTTGATAAGGTCCTCAGCAATAGTGTGCGGCTTCTTGCACTTCGCAATTCGGTATGCCACTTCGTAGCTGGATTGAAGAGCAGGTTTTTCTTCTGGCCGGAATCCAAATTTGGGAAGTGTCGCTTCACGGTCATATCGTGATCGTTTCGCAGACAGAGCGTCGATATTATCTTTCTTCCTTCCGGGATGCATCTTGTCGCGATGGTTTGAAAGTTTGGAAGGACGTAGTGACGCATTTGACATCACGACCGAGCAGTGCAGACATTGCGCGCAGTCCACGCCATCTCGACTGACATTCGTGAATCCAAACTTGACATAGCTGTCATTCATTTTCGACTTCGACATCTGAGAAAAAAATTGAAAAAAACAAAATTCTAACGTTTTTGTAAACATTGGTTTACTATGAATGCTCTGTGGGCTCCGCCTTCTCTTTTAAAATCGTGGTTAAACTCATCTACCCTTTTTACTTTCACTATGACCGGAGACTCGTCACCTTAATTGTACATTACAAGCTTCTGCATTCTGAATCGCAGTTTTTCGGCGTCCGCTCATGGGCCCCCGGTCGAAGGCCGATGGCCCCTTGGGGGGCCACGGGCCCCCGGTTGAGAAACGCTGCCCTAAATGGAGTTCTTTCATCCCCCCTTCCTGTCCAGGCTGGAGTTCCTCAAGGTAGCGTTCTGGGCCCTGTTCTTTTTCTGGTTTTCATCAATGATCTCTCCAACTCTCTGGAAAATCCTCTATATCTCTTTGCTGATGACTCCACCCTCTGCCGTACCATCGTCATCCTCAGACCGGCAAGCAGCAGCTTCTTCGCTCACTGCAGATCTGAATAAATCACAAACTGGTTCAACACGTGGACATGTCTTTCAATCCGGACAAATCTCACACTCTCACATGTCTCTTCGAAAGGACCTTTAGAAACCCCCCCCCATCCACTATCTCAACAATCCTCTGGAAGAAGTCCTTTCTTTCAAGCTTCTGGGTCTCACTATCTGCCATGACATTTCCTGGGAAAGCCACATTTCAAACCTCACTCCAAAGCCAGTCGCCGACTGGGAATTCTCCGTCGTGCAAGGTCCTTCCTCGGCCCACCTGAGCTCCTGATCACTTACAAAGCTTTTGTCCACAGCCTGATGGAGTACTGCTCTCCCCTGTGGGCTGGTGCTCTGCCTCCCACCTTTCGCGGCTTCACGCTGTAGAAACCAAGGCATTTCGGATCATTGGCATCGCCCGCAATGAGGCTGAATCTTTGGGCCTCTCACTCATTCACCACAGGTGGTCGGTGGTCTTTCTGTCTTCTACCTCTCCTCTCCAGCCTGCCCCCCCGCTCTCTCTGTGATTTGTCCCCACCACATTTCCGCAGGGCGCTCAAGGTCGCCAACAACCCCCTTCTGGTAAAACTACCAAAATCACGAATCACTGCTCACCTTCACTCTTTCATTCCTCTTTTTTCCCCTTTGGAAAAACTCCCTCGCTCTATCATTCCCATTCTTCCCTCCAGGCCTTCAAAACAGCTGTTCACCACCACCTCTTATCATCCCCATCCAAATCCTCGATCTTTTCTAACCCCGATAATCCACCCAAGCCCACCTCCTTCAAATTCCCTGCTTTCTTCCTGAAAGTCCCTGTAATTCCATCTTCTATTCCCATGTTCCCCGTCCCATCCCTCTCCCTTTCACAGATCTCCAAATGTCTCTGTTCCCCACTATTTTGTCCTTCCCACTCCTCCCCTCCTGTCTCATGCCCCCTTGATGTGCGTTGTGTGTTAGCTCTCATACGAGCCTCGACAAGGTATACCAAAAAAAAAAAAGTGTATTAGGGCCGATGCAGACAACCTGTCTTGAGTCATGCTTTCCCTTTGGTAGGTGGACTGCCTGTTCTGTTAAGAGGTCCAGATTCGCTTGGCTGGGCTGTCAATTCAATCTACATTAAA
>CM068953.1:159102118-159120172 GCA_035128595.1 Eptatretus atami
ATACCCTCAGTTCCTGGCACAAGCTGTCTGGACGTTGATGAAAAACCTCCCGAGGCAAATACATTGGCAAATATGCAGAGATTTACCCAAACGTTGGACACAGGTTGCAAGCATGTTCTGGGCCCTGCCTGTGTCACATGACTATTCACTGTACTACCTTGTGTCTGCAGTGCATTGCTATCATCCTGCCTCCATCATTAATTGGTAATTCACATGTAATAACATCTGTACTGTGCCAAAGAGAAGATGAAGTCTTAGCCCTGATTAGTCATCATTTTCCAATAAACAGTGTTTCAGTTGTGTCTATCAGTCAAAACTGGAGAGTTAGACAGATGGATGAGAATTTTGTTGGCTGAGTTGGGAATTGTTCATTTCATCCAAAGGAATTCTTTGTTTCATGTGATAGTTGTTAAATACAGTGTTTTTTTTTTTGTTTTGTTTTTTTACAGATGTACCAGTTAACTGTGGATATCACAGTCGTTGGTATGGCAAGTTCACAGATTCACAGAAGGTTGCCAGAGCTCCGAAAAGATGTGCTGCCTCCGACTCTTCCAGAATGGCTAAGCCAGGTCATTCCACAAGTATGCAGAGACCACTGTGGTCACATGTGTGGGTCGCCCCTCCAACAAAGAGAGCAAAAATACATGTGCTCCCAAGCATGTACATAATCTGCAAGAAGCTTCGGAAAATATAGATCTGCAGTCGAAGAAGTGTTACAGTATAGTGCCATCATTCTGGATGGAATGGCCATCATTCATTCCCATTCAATCACTCTGCCTGCGACATTCGGTGGTCTTGCAGACTGCATTCTAAAGGTAGCAGTCTCGAGCCGATTGATCAAGTTACCAATGGATTGACTTCGTTTTCGATACATACCCAGAACTGCCATGAAGTTTTTTGAGCATCAAAAGCGCAAACGTACCTTGAGCCAGGCAAATAAAGTGTTCAGTGGCATGCAGAAAATTCCTCAACAATGGGAAAAAATTTCCTCAACGGCAGCCAAAACAATGAACACTGGATTGAATATATTTTCAGACACTGGAGTACCAATAAGAGCAGACTGGGCGAATGATGCTGATTCGTAAGATCAGGTCAGGTATGGGAGCATGCACCGGAGCAGTGCATCACTGCGTCCACATACTGCCAGGACTCCAAGGGCCTCCGTCTGGCCATTCCCCAGGCAGATGCCTGGCCCATCCCCATCTCCTTGAGATGCTGGTCAACCTGCTGCAACCATGAGGAACGTGGTCGGCCCATTGGCCTCCTCCACTCATGAGGCTCCGTCGCTGAGAGAATCTGGTGAACAAGATCAGCGTCAAGAAAATGAGTCACATTTCCATACAGCCGCAGCTGACGCTCATGGACTATGCAGGTAACAAATCTCATTTGAGTCTCTCTCAGCAACCGCCCGTTGGACACAAAGTCCGACCAGCAATCACCAATGATTCTCAGAAGAGACCTGGTACCAAGGGAATTAAGTCTCCGTCTCAGATCCCTAGTCAGAGTCTAAGTCTCACATCCATAGAGTAAGACTGGAAGAACCAAGGACCTGAAGACTCGGACTTTCGTCCTCCCGCAAAGGTACCGGCAGTGCCACACCCCATGATCCAGGGAATCCATGACTCCCCAGGCCCGGCCCAGATATCTGTTGACCTCTGGCTCACAGCCAGCAGAGGCATGAATATCACTGCCAAGGTAAGTGAATCTCTCCGTGACCTCAACATCCTTGCCACAAACAGGTACAGACAGGATAGCATCATCCCAGATGCTATTGAAAGCCTGGATCTTGGTTTTGACCCAGGAAACCTGTAATCCCAGCAGCTCCGACTCCTCCTTCAGCACCTCGAGGGCCCACAAAAGGATATCTAGAGTCTCGGCAAAGATGACTCCATCATCTGCGAAATCAAGGTCAGAGATCTTGACATTCCCAAATGATGCACCGCAACTTGATCTCTCCAACATCCTCCCCAGAATCCAGTCCATACAAGTGCTGAAAAGTGTGGAGGCCAGTACACACCCCTGATAAACTCCAGTAATAACTGGAAATAAGTCAGAGATGTATCACCACATCTCACAGCACTCTCAGTACCAGAGTAAGTTCATACATCAGATGGATCAGTTTTGGGCACCCACAAAGACCAGGAATCCTCCAGAGGGCATCCCGATTCACTGAATCAAATGCTTGGCAGAGATCGACATAGGGTGCAAGCAGCCCTGCCGAACTGTCGTCTGCATTCGGTGAGGACCCGAAGAGCAAGGATACAGTCAATGTTGACCTCTTTGGTGTAAAGCTGACTGCTCTGGACGCTGGTGCTCAAGCAGATGGTGGTGAACCCCATCAATAATTATCCGAGCAAAGACCTTGCAGGCACTGAGAACAGCGTAACCCCTCGGTAGTTGTTGCAGTCTTTGGGATCACCCTTCCCTTTCCAGAGAGGGACACACAGGCCCCTCTTCTAGTCAGTTGGGGTTGATGCCTGTGTTCCAGACAGAGCACAGATCTGCAGGCAACAACACGAGTACAACAACAACAGCATACCCTTCCTTTGACACCCATAATTGATATAATAAAAACACATCTTCAACCACACAGAAAACACCACCAGTAAGAATTTTCAAAAAGGAAACAGAAAATCCAGTGTCATGGAACGCCTGTGATTGCACGACGTGGCGATGTTTTACCTGCCCATTAACTATTTAATGGAGATTAACTTTTCTGAAGCTCTGCGAATACAGTACAGCGATGTGATTAACTTCTCAGAATGAGAGGGTTAACACATAAAGTGCGTGGAGCTACCATCGTGGCCTAGATGTCTATGCAAATTAGTTTAATCTGACGTCAAAACAAAGAATGAATCATGACATTTCCGACAATGCATAACGCCCTGGTAACTGATGAAAGCTTGCCTCTAATTGGTGGAGAAAGCTGATGACAAAAAAAATCATTTCTGGGATCGTGCTTGATATGAGGACTCTTGAGGAGAAATTAAAAAAACTGTCAACAGTCTACTCTCAGCAGCTACTTCAAGCCATCAACATCTGCTTCATCCACCGAGGAACCCATGCCAAGCACATCATCAGCTCCACCTCCTCCTACCTCCTCCCATGAACCACCACTTCCTGCCCTGTAATGTAATGCTGTGTTCCTGCTCTGTGTTTATGTTTGGTTCCGTGTACGATGATAGTGCCGAGTTAGTCTTAATTATGAGGTAAATAATAATATTATAATGTCACTTGCAACTAAAACCATTGTTTTCTCATCGTGCTGGTATTTCGACTCTCCCAATGGCATTGCCCCTACCGTCACCCGGGGCGGACGTCCTCCCCGCATCCCCCTTAGTAGGCCAGTGCATCTGTCGAGTAAAAGAGTTGTTTGGTGATCACGAAGAGGCAGACACCAGACTCCTTCTGTACTTCCAGAAATTAGCACAGGATTCACCCAAATCAGCCGTCCGAGTCAGAAGTATGGACGCAGATGTGGGCATTTTGCTCCTCAGACATGTGGACAAATTGGATATCAGCGTACATTTTCAAACCACCAAAAATATATATAATCAATCCATCGACTTGAAAAAAATGCACATCTCTCTTCGAGAAGATGTATGCCAAGCCCTCATTGACTTACATGCCTTTTTGGGATGTGACACGACGAGCTGTTTTCGGAGGGGCAAGGTAAAAAAAATAACGACCATTTGAACTGATGTTGACCTCTCCGGCATATCTTGAAGTATTCCTAGGGCTTGGCCAAAGTTTCGCTCCACCAACTCATTTTTAGGGAGTTACTTGAATGCTTCATCTGCGAACTGTATGTTGAGAAGTGTCTGTCCGTCGACCAACCTCTTTATTGCTAGTCCTGCCTTGGGTTAAATGATGAGTTCAAACTACCCCTGACTAGTGATGCTTTGTGGCAGCACAGTTTTCGGTCTACTTATCAAGTGGCAGTGCACCTTCGGGCCTTACTACAGAGAATCGATGCACCCAGCCCTCATAGCCATGGATGGAAGGTGGAAGGTATAGTCTGCCAATATTAGCCGGTAAAAGTCGAAAAGGTCGAAGTTTGGGTGTCAAAGCTGAATTTTTGCACACTGACCCGGGAGACCTGTTAGATATCCCACAAAAAGTCCCGAAGAATCCCATGGGGCGTTTTTCCAAAATTCATGATGGCCCCACATCGCCGCTCAAATCATGAAATCGGCATAGCTAGTAAACTATTGAACATAGGATGTTGCTTTTGGTGTCTACTTCCATGTTTTGTGACCCAAGGAATCCAATGGAAGCAAATTTAATCACCTCCAGCCATATTTTTCTTATCATAAATCCAATATGGCTCCCGTCCCGCATTGTAATTTTTCCAAATTTCTGAAATGAAAGTCGGTTTCTTCGTGGAGTAATATTTTTTGATGTTGAGCGCCATTTTCTGGCTCAACTGTGGAAATAAACAAGCCCTAACTGCAGTGCTGCCGCCTATGGGTGGTTGAAGTGAGGGAAATGAAACCGAAACCTTGCAAAACGAAAACGAAACATCGCAATCAAAGATGACCGATATCAGGCAAACTTCGCCTCGCCACTGAGAGGACGACCTAAAACGTCATCTTGTGAGAAGAAGAGACGAAAAGGTATTGTAGTCTCTTTCATACCCTTGGAACGAGGTTGACACTATTCTGTGTGGCCGATCAGGAAATGAAGGCCGATCAGGAACCGTAGACATAGGTAGATGGCTATATGGTCCGAGGTACATAGCATCCCTAAAACGAAACTAGTTGTTGATAGGGAATTCCGTTCTTTGGGTTCATCATTTCTCGCCGCAGCCGTCGTCGGCTGAATTAATCGATCGGTCTATTTATTTCCAACGTCCCACCGGTCATGCATTTTTTATACCGCATCGCGGAGGGAATTCCGCACACAGAAATAGAGGCCTACGCGGGAAATTCGATTTTTTTTTTCAACGAAGTAACGTATTGCGATTTGATAGCACATGATAAGACATGTTTTGAGACAGGTTTAGAGCAAAACTATTTGTATCAATTGCAGAGCTCTACAAGGGCTGGAAATTATCTTCTAATCTTCACACCTATTTCTTTATTTCAGGGCCATGTCGAGTCGCTGTGCGCTGTGCCCAGAGTTTGTTGCTGAATCTCCCTCTGAATTTCAACCCGATGGAGAAACCGTGCAGGTCGGGGCCAAGGCGAGGTCTACAATTGTTTGATGCCAGTCGCCAGAGAGAAGACGGCAGAGACCAGTATCTCAGCACTGCCCAGCCACTCATAGTTCATGTGTCCTGTAGGAAGGTTTATACTCGAAAGAACACTATCATTTCCCATACGAAGAATCTAAGCCCCTATGGTGACAACATTGAACCCCCTTTCTTCGTTCTTACTGAACAGCGTTCGAGTAAATTTGACATAACCAAGGACTGTCTGATTTGTGGTGAGGAGGCAAATGAAAACAGAATGAAGAAGGGTACCAACAAAGACGTTGATAGAGTGTGCAGATGTGAAACATTACCATTCATCCAGAAGATCAAGACACATGCTGAAGATCAAAATGATGAAATTGGCAGAAAGGTGCTGTGTCATATAACCCAAACCATAGATCTTCCCACAGCCGAGGCCAAGTACCATAATCGCTGTCGTCTCAATTTCTTTCGAACTAAGAAACCACGCTCAGAGCACATTGAGGACAAGAAGAAAGCCTTCGACTTCCTCTGTGACTTTCTCAAAGACACTCGGAGTGCCAGTATTCGAAAAGTGAGTTGGAAGAGATAATGAAAGAGAACATGCATGATGAGGCTGAAGTATATACCAGAAAGCATCTTGACATAAACTGAAGGAGCATTTTGGTGACAGCTTGGTTGTTACATCATTCGCAAGCAAACCCAATGTATTGACATTTCGCACAGCTTTTATGCAATCGTAAACAAGTCTTGGTACGATGACAGGAATCCTGATCCTCAGTCTGAGAAACAGCGCATTGCTAGAACAGTCGCTGAAATAGTGTCTGCGGACATCCGTTCCATGCCTTGTGAATGTGATGTGTACCCCTCCCCTCGTTCTCTACAACTTAATTCTCTGCAAAAGGCAGTTCCTCAGACACTCCATAGTCTAGTTGAGAGAATCATATCTCAGCGAGGTCGCCATGCCCAAAATACTACACTGACTCAGCGTAAGAGCGTTGCGATTGAACAAGCTATCATATCAGCCACACGCCCAGTTCTTTCCTGTCCCATTGCTAATAGGTCTAGGTGTATATCTGCATAGGAAATATGACTCAGAGAATCTCATAAACATGTTGCATGCTTTTGCTTCTGTTGCTCATACGAGGAGGCCAGGAGATATCAGTGGTCAGCTCTTTATGGTTCATCCCCATTTCCTATTAATGATGATGCATTTGTTCAGTTTGTCTTTGACAATGCTGACCACAACGTCAAGTCTCTCGATGGCCATGGCACCTTTCACAGTATGGGTAGCATCAAATGTGTAACACCCCGCCTGAGCGGGATGATAGCGTGATTATCACACGTCTTCAGAAAACCGGGCCCTGCTGCAATTGGTAGATTTGGGTATGTGCCTCATCATAAGTACACGATGATCCAAAGAAAGGTCTGGCTCTTATCGATGCAAAAGATGTGTCCAGGCTTACGCCACTGGGCAATCACTTGGAGTCAATTGTGCGCTTTGATTCGCATGCTTCGCATTGGGTATCACGCAGCTCCAGGTTGGGTTGGGGTGACTGAGAGTGAGAGTAATGTATTTCGTGTCAGTGATGTTGTCGCCTACCCTTCATCAACTCAATCCATCTGATATGAGCACTATTTACACGGCTTCTAGTGTTTGCTCAGAATGAGGCATCCGGTTCAACAGGAGTTATTGTATCGTCACCTTTGACCAACCACTTTTCATCAAAGCGGTTGACATTGTTCATGCCAGAGCTGAATTGTGTGAGTCTGTTATTGTGCGACTAGGTGGCTTACACATGACTTCTCCTACATGGGCTCAGATGGCTACATCATGTTAGGGAGCGGCAAGAGCAGATGTGGAGCATGCATACGCACAGGGTAGCATATCTCAGATGGTGAGTGGGCATTCGTATTATCGAGCCTTGCTCGATATATATATGAGCCCGTATACTCATGTTCAAGCGATAGCCTCTGTCCTACTCACATCTCCTGGTGTGTTAGATACAGTTGATACTGATGCCCTCCATCGTATATGGGATGACCTTCTCCATGAGAATATATCCCTTGCGGATGCCCTTTCAACCCGTGACGTCTTTCAGATCGGTCACATCCTGGAGATAGAGCTTGAAAAAGCGCAGAACCTCGGTCGAAACAGCCAAGCTATGGGTTCAGCGTGCTCACACTCCTTCGTTTCATCCGGGCTGAGCGGACAGGTGACTGGGCCCTTCACATTGAGAGTGTGCGTGAGATATTCCCCACTTTCCACGCAGCGGGTCACCTCCATACGCGAAGTCAGCTCAGCTGTACCTTAGGAGATGGAGCGCCTCGAGGGCTGCTGCCTGCCGAGGACTTTGAGAAATACACTGCTGAAGGATACTTCATCATCCGCCGGACAAATAAGTTTGGTTTGGAATCTGGACTGACTGACCACTGAGCAAGTCCTGATGAGGATGATGAAGGTTCAAGGAGGCCTGACAAGAGGGCGTGGAATCACAGACTCTACACTGGTTAACTTCATCTGCGCTCTTCCCCCTGCATCCCCATCATGGAGGCCTCGAGAACCTGTCAGGAACGTCCTCAACTTCATCTGAGCAGCATGTGGGCGCAAAAGATCACAGGAACTCCGACCAGCACGCCAGGAACGGGACGCTACAGATCTCGTCAATTCATTCTCGGTTGGCTGAAGGCGCAACCCCGTTTGACCCGAAGTATCAAACCAAGCTTGATTTCCACTGTTCACTGGCATCTCAGCCCGATGACACCATCAAACTGTGATCGGGCGGACAAAGTGGGGACCAGCTTCAGAAGAAATGGTAGGAAAGAACTTTGCACAGCTGACTCTGAAGCGCTCTGCAAAGGTTGTGCCACTTTCTGCATGACATCTACCATCAAAGTGAGAGGTGAAGCAGTTGTGATCGATCAGCAGCAGATGTTGCATCGGGTGCTAGCAATTCTTCAATCGGGTTCCGAGCTCGAAGCTTCGTCCAGTACGAATTTGTAAACTATGCACCACCCTCTTTGACAATTTTTCAATGAGGAAGACCGCCAAATCTGCCCTAGCTCAGTCTCTAGAGCTCGACAAGCATATCATCACCGAGACTGTCTCACCATCTGCAACCATCATCGATGGCGGCCATCTACTTCATCTTATGGTCTGGCCAACCCCTCTCACATATAAAGTTGTCATCGACCTATACGTGAAGTACATCATCAGTCACTACAAGAAAGGGAGGATCATCGTCGTCTTTGATGGCTATGGGATAAGCAGACGACTAAGTCACTGGAGCAGCGCAGGTGAGCAGTGATGAAGTCCTCTGCAGATATTAACCTGATACTAGATGCACAGACTACAACGCACAAGAAGAATTCCTCAGCATGCTCACAACAAGACTGCTCTCATCATGTGAGCTTACCAAGGCCCTGTTGTCGAGGGGTGTAGAGGTGAATCAAGCTTCAGGTGATGCAGACTCAACATTGCGTTGTCGGCCATGGCTGCTGCTGAGACAGGAAGTGGACCAATTAATGTGGTGTCTCGTGACACCGATGTTCTTGTTATCCTGTTGGCAAGTGTTGATAGAGAGGAGGTCGTTTTGGTACAACCTCAGCCTGGCAAGTCATCTAAATTCATCAATATAAAGAAGGTTAAGACAGACCTGGGGCATGAGCTCTGCGATGTCCTGCTGCCGCTGCATGCGATGACGGGTTGCGATACCACCAGTGCTCCTTTTGCAAGGCAAGAAGAAGCCCCTCATGCTCGCAAAACGCAGCGAAGAGTTCCGCTCTAACCTCGCCACCTTTCAACAGAAGGAAAGTGACAAAGATAGCATTACTGAAGCGGAGAGAAATTGATGATGATGTTGTACAACGTGAAACAATTCAAAATTCTTAATAAAGCTAGATACTTCCGCCTCAAGCAGATGATCGCTCGCAAGAGTCTATCATCTACAACCAAACTTAGCACCTCCCTCCAACAAGCAGTTCTGCTAAGATGCACTCCTTCCGTGTGTTCCTGCAAGTCCAGTCCTGGTATGGCAATGATCTCGATCCATTACATTTTGGGTGGGAACTGCGGGCTGGCAATCTGTTCCCTATCGGTTCCACCGTTCTGCTGCGCCGGAGCGACTGAAATCAATATATTGCAACTGTGTAGCGGGTTGCAAACAGAATTCAGCTTGTAGGTGTAGGAAGGCTAACGAGGCATGCACTGCTATGTGCGGACACTGTGTGGTTTTGACCTGTCCAATGCGTTCAATGATGACATGGGGCATGATGTAGATTGATTGCACTCCTACGCCATCTTGTACATCTCACGCAAGAACATTCTTCCATAGTTCATTGAAAAGAATCATGTTCACACTTGCTAAGTTACATTGTGTGGTAATATTCACTGTTATACCCTATGGAACTTATTTAATGTAGCTAACATATATGTTGTTCTTCTTTATGATCAATAAATGTTTTTTTGTGGAACTTGCACACTTATTTGATTCTAGTATCATGACATGGGTATAGATTACAAACAGCACCTTTCTAAGTCGATAATCGGTTACTGAGACATTACAAGGTTTCCATCATTGCGGGATGCCATATTGGATTTGTGCTAAGTAGATATGACTGGAGATGATTAATTTTGCTTTCATTGGATTCTTTGGGGTAGAAAACATGGAATAGACACCAAAAGCAACATCCTATGTTCAATAGTTTACTAGCTATGCCGATTTCATGATTTGAGTGGTGGGCGGCCATCTTGAATTTTGGAAAACGTCCCATGGGATTCTTCGGGACTTTCTTGTGGGATATCTAACAGGTCTCTCGGGTCACTGTTCAAAAATTCAGCTTTGACACCCAAACTTCGACCAAAATGCTAAAATCAGTAGACTAGTACTACACTCAACCTGGTTTGGATCACAAATATCCAATCCCCAAACATTGATTCATGTTGTGCATTGTAAATGTGTGAAAACAGGGCGGAAAAAAACCAATGTTCATTTAATGCCAACGACATCCCATGCACTGACCTTTGTGACTGTGTAGAATGCAGTAACATGGACAAGTCTATGCTTTTGCCAAGTAAATTTCCTGACATTGACCTAAACTAGACAATCAGTCTTAATACGGTACTTTTATGTCTCTAATTGCATTTGATATTTTTCAGTTCTCCCTCAATACCGGGCGTAGTGGCGTGCGCCTGTATCCGGCTACTTGGAGGCTTGGGTTGGAGGATCGCTTGAGGACGGGTGCTCTGCGCTGGGCCGCGCTATGAGAGGGTGTAGGGCAGCCCGGAATCATGGCGAAACCCAATCCTTATCCCTGTGTCGTAAGAGGCGACCAGGGTTGCATCAGGAAGGCATCCGGCGTAAAACCTTGCCAAATCAGTATGTGGATCATAACGATGATCCGCTGTGGCGACCCCTAACGGGAGCAGCCGAAAGACAAACAACAACAACATTTTTCAGTTCTCCTCTTCAGAAATGGAATGATTTTGCATGCATTTAAATATTTATAAGAGCAAATACCACCATCACTTCGCTGACAGGGATACAAACTGGCGAGGAGATTTGGGTAGGGGGGGGGGGAGAGGTTGGAGAATGAGAAGGGGTGGGGGAAAGGAAGAACAGTGTGAGGTGAGAGGAAGGGAAGGCAGACGTGCAGTGGAGCATTAATTACGATTCATACTGTCTCTCAAAGTGATTCTGCATAGAACAACAGTGAAGATGAAAACAAAATAATGTATGAAATCCATTTTGTATGGTCATAATATAAATACCGCCTGGAGACAAACCATTCTGAGACATCAGAGAGACAGAGACACAGAGAGGAGAGAGAGAGGAGAGAGAGAGAGAGAGAGAGAGAGAGAGAGAGAGAGAAGAAGAAGAGAGAGACAGAGACACAGACAGAGAGAGAGAGAGAGAGAGAGAGACAGAGAGAGACAGAGACACAGAGAGAGAGAGAGAGAGAGAGAGAGAGAGAGAGAAAGAGAGAGAGAGGAGAGAGAGAGAGAGAGGATAGAAACAGAGGAGACAGAGAGACAGAGAGACAGATAGACAGAGAGACAGAAGAGACAGAGAGAGAGAGAGACAGAGACAGAGACAGACCGAGTTGTGTGGGAGGATGCTGCACTCCATTAGGAGGGGTGAGCAAGGATGGGACAGAGAGAGAGGAAGAGTGTGGTGAGGCGAGTTAGCAGAGAAGGAATGTTATGCTTTATGAACAACACACAAACACACGCCAGTGGTTGGCCGATATCGGCAACTTTCAGGAATCAGCATATTGGAGTCAGTGTGATTAACAACTACAGTGTGTACTGTATACAACCTTAAAATCTTGAGTAGCTTTCACCCTTGTTTTAGGAAATTCCAAAAAAAAAAAAAAAAAAAAAACAACGTTGCATTTATATAGACGTTTCAGGGAGATGTGCATAAACATTAATCATTATAAACAGCTGCATGTGATTGGTGGGAAAAAAAATTGGCTCGGTAATTTAGAAAACATGTCAATACAGCAAATGGCTCGGAAATCGGGTGTTATCAAATGTATTTTGCTTTGAAACACAAAGAGAAATCATATAACCTGTCAAAACCACACTGAGTCATATAAAATAACCAATTGCTTGATAAACAGTCATGAGGACAAAGGAAAACATAATCGGTCATATACTGCTGAGGATAAAAGTTAAAACCTCCACATGATATGGGATGAAACTTTGCCACCACGGCGCCTGTAACCAAGCATGCACACACGTTCATGGAGAGTCCCTTTGCAGATCCAAATCTACCCATATGTAGCACATCCGTGTGTGCTGGAAACGTACCTCTACCATGGAGAGCAACTGCCAACTGCACATCCCAATTGGGATACGAACTTCACTGCAATCGACTGTAGAACACTCAGCAAGTGGCTTAAGCACTCAAGCAAGCATTCCAATGAAATGGTTGATAAGGAACGGCTGGCTTGGCAAGCAACAGCAAGCTGATTGGTAATAGCACATACCCATCAAAAAAAAAAACATTGCCGATTCTTAACATTTTCAGATTTACCTCCGATTTCAAGTTATTTAGTCCACATGATCCGATCCTCCAAATTCAAATTCTATTTTGATATATTCAGTATCTTGAATTTGTTTGTGAGAGTAGATCGTGGAAAATCGCATCACATATTTAAATGCATGAAATCGCTCCAGCATCAGAATTTGAAAATCATAACACTTACAAAAGCAATTATACAGCAATTTGTAGGTACAGGTACGTGCCCGTACGTGCGTAGCCTTACGTGCAAAAAAAAAAAACTTTCAAACCGGTGCCAGAAACAGCAACCAACAGGGCGTTTTCGCTCTCGTGTGCCTGTACGTGCGTGGCCGTATGTGCGTGGCCATACGTGCAAAAAAAACAAAACATTTCAAAACAACCACACAGGCCGTTCCTTCGCTCTCGTAAACGACGACTGGATTGGGCATTGTGTTTATCTATAAATGCGCATAAGAAATCGAGAAATTATTAGAATACAGTAAGTCATCACTATCCGGAAGTCTGTACGTTGTAACCCGTAATGGGGAACGTGCTCTTTCCCCATCGGCCACGCCTACGCAGCAACGTGTCATGTCATTGGTTTGGTAAATAAATGGCCATAACTTGGGGAACCACTTGTCCGATTAATATCAAACCTTGAAAAGGCACATACTCAGGTCTCCAGCAATACCTGGAAAGTTTCAATTAGATCGGACGAGTAGTTGTCGAGAAAACAGCGGTCACACACACACACACACACACACACACACACACACACACACACACACACACACACACATTGCGTGAATTATAGATAGATGTAGATGAGGCATTCCATGATACATGATATGAGTGAGGAAAGTGAAAAAAAAAAAAAAAAAACATTTTTAGCAATTTATCATGAATAAACCGTTGCAGCCTGTTCCAACTTACGGCTGTTGTAGGCAGGCCAAACAAAAAATGGTGCTTCAGACCCAGGCGAGGTAACTAAAGATGCGCCTTAAGACCCCGTTGAGAGCGAGGTGGTCAGGATGCACCTGATGAAGGATAAATAAAAATAGCCGTTAATCATCTTCAAAGGTGGTGTTTTAATCAACCCAAACACCCAGTTTTCATTCATGCATTTCCTTGGAGATCCCTTAGTATGCATGAAACGTTTCAGACTGCTAGATTTCATGGTTTTGGAGTTATGGAGGACACACGCGCGTGCACACACACACACACACACACACACTTATTAGTATCGATATATATCCCTCGATTCAGTAATCCAAACGAGAATAGCTCTTTGCTTACTGATCGGATGTTTCTCAACGCACTTCTTTATCCGTTTGAGAGCTCTTATACTCTTGAAGCTCAGCATGTCCTTCAATACCTTCAACGCATCCAGTGCAATACATACATCAAATTGCTAATTCACTGCTTAAATGCTTCTTTGCCAAGTCTTGTTACATTTCCCTGTCATGATGCGATGGGCTGCAAGATATTCTACTTGAGGGTGAGCTCTGAACAGAACTGTCAACTGATATTGGATTGATCCCTGATGTCAGAACTACCCTAAAACTGCTGTTCTGGCACAGTTAGGTTGAAATTGCTGTTCTGGCACAGTTAGGTTGAAATTGCTGTTCTGTAGGAAGCACTGCATATTGGAACGTGCTGTCCTTTGGGTGGGGATGGTAAATCTGCTGTTCTATCAGCATTTAGGTTTTTGATGTTATACATGCCATGGCTTCTTCAAAAAAGAGAAGGTACACACAAATGCAACATACTTTTGACTCATCTCATCCGAACAGATGTAATACACACCGGTCATTAACAATTTTGTCATCAACTCATGGAACTGTTAAGTTACATAAACATACAGAATTTAAATGCATTTGAAGGTTAATATGATGAAATGGTTGCTGTATTATGTGCCAAATGACCCTCTTAGGTCTAGGCTTGTGCCTGCGCATCTGTCTAGCTCGCTTGTCAAATAAAGTGAAGGGCATGAACTGACAAGATTATAGTGGGAATGTCACATGGGACAGGAATGCTGGCAAAGTTCATGGAGTGTAATACAGTCATGAATGAGTACTCATGTGCACTGCTAGTGTGGACATGTGGCATTGAGAACATTTGGCCAAACTTGGAAAAGAGTTGCAAAATTATGGAAATGTTTTAGTAATTAGTAGGGATAATGTCCAAAAAGAATGCTTTTCAAAAATACACACCATATTCATTCAAAATTTGCTATGTTTGACAAATGAAGTCTCAAATTCTCTTGCATATGCCTGGTGTTGGCTTAATGGTTAGGGTGGTGGGCTTTAGATCCGAGGGTCCTGAGTTCAAATCCCGCTCAGCTGTTGAATTAATACCAGGTGGGGTTAACTCGGCCTGTCATCCTTCCGAGGTCGGTAAAATGAGTGCCAGCATGCTGGTATACTGTGTCGGAGTGGCGACCCATCCAGGATTGTGCCCAATAGCCAAGGAGATTGCTGAGGCAGCACCAACACTCTTCACAGAGTATGGACCCAATATCCTCCTCCTCCTCTCTTACATCACTTATAGCGGTGACCCATTGAATCATTTCGAGATCATTATCATGCTTGGGGAAAAAATATATTTCCACATAGTCAAATTAATTTCGACCCAAGGAACAAGAATCCAAAGGTGACCCAAACAGCTAATCCCTCTAACTCTAAGGGTCAGGGGAGGTCAATCATGGGTCAACCAGTTGGTCAACGGGGATCAAATTTCAAATTGCTAGTCATGTTTGGTGTCAAAATAAACAATATGAGGAAAAAAACACTTTCGTCCCATTTTTGTTTTACTCCAGTCCGATCCAACTGGTTTTTATTCAAATTTGACCTAATTGTCAGCTCAGATATGGTAATAAGGTCAATTAATTATTTGACACCAAGAAACCTAGGCATGTTGGGTATCAAAATGAATGTTTTGAAAAGATTAATTATTTAGACACATAACTAGATGTTTTATTACATTGCATAGCAAAATAAAGAGGTTTAAAAGAGAAATACATGATTGGAATATCACAAGATTGTTTTTCTGGCACTAATACATGATTTGCAAATTAAAAGATTGTCGAAGTACAACATAGTTTACATCATTGGGCACACACCAGACATTTTTTCTTGCATTTGCACAAAACTTTGCATTGTGTTTGATAGGCACACTTGATATTCAGCTGAAACACTTAAAGGGCTGTGCCTTTGGATGTCCAAGTTGAGATAAGGCATCCATTTTCTTCAAGCCTTCCAAAGGAACAGGGGTCCTTGTCTGGAAGAGATGCCAGATGACTTGTTCCCCATATTGATGCCTGGTAAAGCACATTTTGAAAATGAAGATCTGACATGTCCCATGTCGGAGGAATCTGTTCCACATCCTGACTATTGTGGCTGAACATGTTCTTATGCAGGATGTTAACTTTTGCAGTATCCGATGCTGGATCATAGAGGCAACACATGAAGTGTTCAATCATCTCTAGTTCATCTTCCTCGAAACTAAAGACTGCAAAAGGGACATCAATAAACTTTTCCAAATACCTCTGTCACTGCAGGATATTTCTTCCATGTTGTCCACCAATGTAGTTTGCCTTTTTTCTTCAATTTGGTAGTTGTGTCACATCCTGACACAGCATAGAACATGATTAAGCCAGTGTATCTCTCCAAACCCAGTTGATTAACAAGAGTGTGCACATGGAGGAATCAATGGAGGAGGAGGAATTTATACCACTCCTAAATGCTATCCCCTCTTCAATTCGCTCATCAGTTCCTCCTTCACTACATGAATTTGTGATGAAAACACCGACTTTGAAGTCACACTATTAGTGAAACGACAATGGTATGTTGTGTAGCAATCACAGCGATTTTGACACCCAGAGCAATGGCATCGTCCTCTTCCAGGACACAGATCAAGCGTGTATCTTTCAGTGTAAAGGTGATTTCTCTCATTCGCTTATCAATATTAGGCCGTAATCTATCCCTTCCAAAGCATTCATCACACGCTACCCACTTGCAAACTAAAATATAATTTATGTGGAGCATTAAATTGGTCATTCTCAACTCAAAACACAACTTCCACACGAACAATTCCATCTTGAGGACTTTTCCACAAGCCTTATTTCTGGATCTGTTTGAATTTGGCGCATGTACCGAGCACGCACTACATTCGGAGTGGTGTGGTCAGCACGTCACATAATTGTCACGTCACACTGCGTCATGTTACTCTCAGCCATTCAGCATTGTGGGTCACCATCCGGGCGTGCAGTTATGGTTTTGCTTTCGATAGCATCGTTTGTCAATGCTTTACTGTTTTTCATCATAAAAATGACTGAAAATTCGTGAAATGAGTTGTATTTTTCATGTGGAGGACCAGGGAGATGACAATCATGGCTTGCATTTTGACGGGGCCGATCGGCCTCGCCCCCGTGATCGACCCGGTGGTCGATTTTCAGGGGGTCTTTTCATCGGCCCCGTAAAATTAAGCTGTGAAAAAGAAAAAAAAAACTAAGATTACCTGTATGGCAAAACAAAACACCTTTGTTCAACACCATTGGTCTCCTTTTGGACGCGAGAAACGGACAATGACATGGTTGAAGCCATCTCCACAGATGATGAGAATACTGTTGTGTTGGACTTATCTTCAGGTAGATCAGGGGATGAATCTCTTTCACAATTATCTGATGAGTCTGATGATAGTGACTTTTGGGGGTTTCTGCCTGAAGATTTACATCAATACTAAACCTACTAAAGTTAATTAGTATTTGGCAGAATGTACTGAACACATGTATCTGTTATGTTATTGGACTGGAGAGAGAGATACTTGCAGATAAATTAGTTTTGGTGAGACAGAAATGCATCAATAAACTCATTAAATTTGCGACTGTTCAGATTTTTTTTTTAGTCATTCAGCTTTGCAGCGAATAAAGTTTTAAATTTGTTACGAGAATAAATATGTTGGACATATTACTATGTTACTGGTGGGATCCAGGTGTGACATTCAAGTACAACCTACATGACAAGGTAATGGCAGTGGAAAGTAAAGATTTATCCCATGTATATGTTGAACACAGTGGGCTAGTCCAGGGGGAGAAATGGGTTGGACTTGTGTACGTAATACTTGAATGGTCCCAGTTCAATGGCATACATGTAATGTATTGTACCGGCACATCATTCATGGAAATTGTCAGAACATTTGTCATTACAGGTAATAATCCACAACAACAAAGACAACTTAGTTCTAATACTTTTTAATGAAAAGGATTGTGGGAAAAGTACTGTGCTTGAGCAGAAAGTTCTGTTTCTCAGAACTTTGCGTTTGGCCCCAAGAAGGGCCGTTTAAAGTACATTTTGAAATTACATAGTTAGGATTAGGCTCAGTTTATTCAGATTCTTTGGCAGTTCAGTTTGTACGGACATTGGTCAATTTGGACCACATGTTAAAACAATTACAAAAACTAATTCACAAGATTTTGAAGCAATTTTAAAATCAGCCCCGTGGGCAAAAATCAGCCCCCTCACCCCACATGATGAGGCCGATTTATCACCCACGTCCGATTTTGAAAATGCAAGAACTGGACAATCTAAAGGAATTTAGCCAAAAGAGTTGGGATAGAATGCGGAATTTTGCGGAAAAAATGGATGAAAATTGTTGACGAGGGCCAGCGCGAATTCGAAGTGACAGTCGCACCAGTGGCAAGCACTCTTGACAGAAGGTAGGTTGGCTTATCAATTAAATTGCAAGATAGGTCACCAGTTCAGACATCAGATCGATCAGTTTTGGTGGCACCTCACCAACTCACCTACAACTCCCATACATACATAAACGCACGTACAAATACAACTCACCACCACGTAACTATCACATTACGAA
>CM068953.1:159120182-159133714 GCA_035128595.1 Eptatretus atami
AAAAAAACATCTCATTGCCACGTAACTGCCACATTTTTAAAAAGACCTCACCTCTATGTAATTCAAAACAACTTCTGCTGTACAATTCAAAACACCTCACCACATGTCGCTCTACAGCCAAGCTTGTTTTAACTGAGGATAAGTATGTGAGTTGCCATCTTGCCATGATTTTCATCAAGCAGATTTCAAACATTTATTTTGCAAGTTAATTTGTAATATTCGTGAAGATAAAATTTTATAAGAAATTGAAGTTGAAGATTTAAGTAAAAAAACTATCTTTTTTCAAAAAAATTCCAAAAAAGAGTATTTTTCAAAAAAAAAAATACCCTTCGGCCATACACAAGGGATGGGTAGGTACATCTGAGAAGTTTGATATAATTTCACAAAAGTTTGAGGGAGTAATTCAGTGACAACACAGCCACTGCACAGATACGGTATATCTTATACTTATAAAATCAGTGTGTGTGTGTGTGTGTGTGTTTTCGTGCGTGCATGCGCACTATGTGCGCGCACACGTGTGTCTCCTCCATAACTCCAAAATCGTGAAACCTAGCGGCCTGAAACTGTTTTTACGCACACCAAGAGAACTCCAAGGTAGTGCATGAATGAAAATTGGGTGTTTGTGTTAATTTAAACACCCCTTTGGAAGATTATTAACGGCCTTATTTAATTATCCTTTCTCAAGGCATGACCTTGGTCACCTCGCTCTCCCTTGCTGGGGTCTTAATTCACCATTTTTTTTGGCCTGCTCAACAATGCCTTGGAAAAGGCCACAACGGCTTCTTAAAACTCCAAATATTAAGTTTGATTTGAAAGCGTCATGAAATAAGCTCAGGTGGCATCAAAATGTGAAAAATTTGGAGGGAGTGAATACTTTTACAGGCCACTGTATGTGCAGGATGAGTCATAATTCACGTCCAATAAGATTTTTCATATTTTTACAAATCTTACAATAAGTATTCAAATCGTGTTCCCTGAAGTTGAGAAAAAAATGTTAATATGACAGACGAAGCTGTCCCTCAGATTCTGGATGATTTGTGGTGTGATTGCTGCGCATTGTGTACGCACATTGTGTTTGAACTCTTCCCAAGTTTTTGGCCATCCTTCGTATACACGCGCCTTTAAATATCCCCACAAAAGTTCCACTTTTTCCAACGGTTTACACATCATGGGGTCAGCCATCTCTAGTAGTTATCTGAAACATATACATTAACAGAAACAACAGATAAAAAATTCCCATTCGACATGACATGACTCACTCACTCTGTATATATCTCAACCTACTTTATACTTCCTCTGACCAATTATGTGTCTCACTAAGCAGTGGTGTCTGCAACAGTTGAGCCAAATGGCAGTTTTTCGTTTAATATAATAATGCAGCGAAAAAAAATACATAACCAAACAGCACATATGTCTTCTCCAAATGCCATTGTGAAAACTATTGTTGTGTTTCATCGCTTAATTCGTCTAGAATATGACACTGTGTACAACACATAAAAACTTGCACCTGAGCTTAATCGTAGGCCAAAGTGTTGACAAAAAGCGAGACAACATCTCAAAACAAATTGCAAAACTAAAAAGTGTGAAAGCCTTAATGACAGACATGGGGTGAAAACTTTATAAACGGGTTTTGTTTTGTTTTGTTGCAAGGAGAAAGATAAGGAGGCGCAGCATTGACAGCATGCGTGCGGAATCCAGTTTGAAAATCTGCTATATTTCATGGGCTGCAACTAATGAAATGTATGTTGTACACCATGGAAAAAGTGGGATCCAAATTTGCTAGATTTTCAGACCGTCACATCATCATTCAACTTCAGACAAAACTGAAAAGAGTTGGGGGATATGAAATTTGATTTTGTTGAGAATCAGTGAAAAAATAAATCAGATACTTAATACTTTATATAATGTGTACATAACATCGGCAAGTTGTCGTTCACACAACATATAGAATTGTGGTCAAGGTAAAGTGGCCATCAATGTTAGAGGTGAGCAAGCCGAAACTTCTCTTTCACTTTTTCTACCGCTTGGGTAGGGTAGTGGAGGGTGGGGGGGGAGGGGAAGGCACACCACTGCTATTCCCATATCAACTGTTGTTGATCTCTTATGTCCAGCAAGCTGGTACTCATTTTGCCGACCTCGAAAAGATGACAAGCTGAATCAACCCGTCTGGTGTTATTTTGGCACTCCTGGGGTTTGAACTCGATCTTAAGATCTTCAGCCAACCACCTTAACAGCGAAGCCACCACCAGGCTCTGCATATCGTGTTAATTTCGAGATTCCAGGCTTTTGGCAAACTCTTTCATTCAAAGCCATAATTACGGTTTATATGGATGAATGGAGGTGAAAAATCAGTTGTGATTACATTTCGAAAAATGTAATCAAATAATTACTTTGAAATTCATGTGTTACTCAGGCACTTGCATCCTTTGGGGGTACCATGTGGAAGTTTTACTTCCTGAGGTAGCCAGAAGCTAGCAGTAAATTCTGTCCATACAATCATCTCTGAATTATGTTTCACGAAGTCTGTGGCTATCCTGAGGCCCACTCACTGCAAATTGAAAGCAGCCAGGCGCAGAAAGGGGTGGATGACTATTTCAGTCGTCAGACTACCAGATGTGCTTGCTGACGTGCTGTTTACATGCTCTGGCATGCCATTGCCTCTCCAGAGGAAAACGTCGGGAAGAAATATGTGAGTGTGGAATATTCGACACGCGCTTAAGCGTCATTGCAGTGTATTATATTGGCCAGAGCTTGAGCCATCGGCAAGGTGTGGTTCACACAATGAAAGGTGGAAAATTTCAGCCTCAACTTTCCCTACCCTACCCTCAAAGTGAAAGATGAAATTTCAGTCAGCCATTGATTTACAGATTCCAGAATGTCTTGAACCATAACAGAGCGAATGCAACTTTTGAAGTTTTTCTTGTGTCATGGTCACCTTAATATCCTTTGGTGTCTGTGTCCCATATTTCCTACTCATACGACATTATTAGTGTTCATTCAAACATTCAGAATTACTCTTGGAAACAATGTTCAGTGACAACGCCACTTGTTCACCCGTCCACAGTGAAACAAATATTTCAATATGTGCCATTACTTGATGAAAAACAACGAAATGCAAAGTTATTAGGCTATTAAGTTGATTTTCATTTGCCCACCTCACCCCCTATCTTCATTGGTTCTGGCTTGAACTCCATGATTCTTCCTTTCTTCATCTTCAATAGGCAGAACATGGCTAAAGGTAGCGTCATTTGCTAAGGGGGGGAGGGTGCAGTTGTGTGGCTGAGGTAGTGCCCTGTGTAGGATAGAGCGAGAGCTCACCTACTCCTTATGAAGGCACCGTGGGATCTTTAACATCCACCACGAACGCTGGAAGATGGAACGCCCAGTTTAACGTACATTCGAAGGACGGCACACACATTGATGAATCACCCTGCCTGTGAAACACCAAGGTAACAGTTTATAACAGGGCCGAGATTCAAATCGAGGCAAGACAGATCAGAGGCGAGTGTGCATAACTCTCAGTCATCCAGCCACAGCATGAACTGCATGATGAGTTTTCCTCTCTTGGGAGAAACTTGAGAGAATTTGAAAGCTGCTTCGTGGAGATGTCTCTTCTCATCTTCGACGCCCTCTCTCCTTTCTTTCCCTTCCACCATTACTCTCCACCCACTGAAATACATTGATTTCAAAGAGGGATGATAAAGGAACTAAATATTCCATCGATATTGAAGAATACATTGCATGTAAAACATATATATATATATATCATATTATATAAAGCTCATTGTCACCACTGAATGACTGCCTCACTCACTGACTCACTGACTGATATTAAATATCAGGACCTTCCGGGTGACGTAAATAGTTGAATTTTTGCGTGCCGATGGACATCAAAGCCGGTACACCAGAAAAATTCACAGAAACGTCGGACAACAAACATAAATGAAAACAAAAATGAATTTAAATAAAACAATGAATGAAAAAAATGCAGGTGAGTGACCCGAGACAATGGGAAAGCACGGTCATTTTGTACGCCGACGGACATCGTCGTTGGAACTGATGAAAAACACAGAACTGACGGAAAGCATCTGGAAATGAAAATAAATAAATGAAAAATCAAATACAGGTGAGCGATCTGAGACAATGGGGAAGCACAGTTCGTATGCTCTCACAATGTGTAAGCATATCCCGCTAATATATATGTATATGTATATATACAGTATAGTGAAAGTTTTTCTGAACATCTCTCAAGAGGCAACCTATTCTGAACATAATTTTCTATAAATACTTGTTGAATTCATTATTGTTTCAGATTATTTTAATGGTCTCAGAGCCATTTGCCTCAGACAGTATCGTACTATAATTCACCGTCTGTCTGTCTGTCTGTTCCCAGGTACCGCAAAAACGGCTGAACCGATCGCAACCATTTTTTGGGTGTGTAATCCTGGACCCCTTGGAGTAAAATAGGAATAAATATAATAACATGACCCCCTGACGGCTGCCGTAGGGAGCGGATGCTTCTAGTTTCCATAAATACATGTCCATGTTCAGAATAGACCCATCCCCTTAACAGCCAAGGAGACTGCTGAGGCAGCACCAACGCTCTGCACAGAGTATGGTCCCAATCTCCTCTCCTCTCCTTGACTACTGGGATACTAACTGATGTGTGGAGAAGGGTAGAGAACAGGTTCCCTTTATTTCCTTGGAGATAACCTTTTCCTCCTTATGACACGTTCATGACATGATTTTACATCAGTTTTAATTTCTGCATGAGTGATATTTACCTTTTTTTTTTGTATACCTTGTCGAGGCTCGTATGAGAGCTAACACACAACGCACAGCAAGGGGGCATGAGACAAAGGGGCGGCAGTGGAAATGAAACAACCGAGGAACAGAGACATTAGATCTGTGAAAGGAGAGGATGGGGCGGTAACACAGGTATACAAGATGGACATTACAGGGACTTTCAGGAAGGAAAGCAGGGAATTTGAAGGAGGTGAGTTTGGGTGATTAACGGGAGTAAAAAAGATCGAGGATTTGGATGGGGGATGATAAGAGTGTGGGTGAACAGCTGTTGAAGCCTGAGGGAAGAATGGATTGAACAGAGTGAGGGACTTTATTCCAAAGGCAATAAAAAAAGAGGAATGAAAGAGTGAAGGTGAGCAGTGATTCGTGACTTTGGTAGTTTTACCAGAAGGGGAGTGGGGCAAGCCTGGTGTTGGCTTAGTGGTTAGGTGGTGGCTTGTGATCCTAGGGTCCTGAGTTCAAGCCCGTTGGCCGCTGAATAAAAATACCACGAGAGGTTGACTCAGACTGTCATCCTTCTGAGGTCGGCAAAATGAGTACCAGTGTACTGGTAAGGGACACTGCATCAGCGGCATAGCCACGTCCCAACCAATGATGCAACCAGCAGCCACAGGCTGCACTCGATAGAGAGAGACCAAAAGGGGTGTTGTCGGACCTTGAGCACCCTGCGGAAAAAGTGGGGACAATTCGCAGACAGAGCAGGGGGGCAGACCAGAGAGAACGATAGAAGACAGAAAGGTCGGACAGAAAGACCACCTGCCTACAGTGAGAGAGTGAAGGCCCAAAGACTCACCTCATCACGGGAGATGCCAATGATCCGAAATGCCTTGGTTCCACAGCTGAAGCCGGAAAGGTAGAGGCAGGAGCATCAGGCCAGAGGGAAGAGCAGTACTCCATCAAGCTGCGCAGAAAAGATTTTGTATGTGTCGGAGCTCAGGTGGGCCGAGGAAGGACTGCACGACGGAGGATTCCGAGTCGGCAACTGGCTTTGCAGCCAGGTTGGAAATGTGGTTTCCCAGGAAAGAACATGGCAGATAGTGAAACCCAGAAACTTGAAAGAAAGACTTCTTTCAAAGATTGTTGAGAAATGGATGGGGGGGGGGGGGGGTTCAAATGGTCCTTTTGGAGAGACATAGTGAGAGTGTGAGATTTGTCCAGATTGAAAACATGTTCCACGTGTTGGACCAGTTTGTGATTTTACCCAGATCTTCAGTAGTGATAAGCTGCTACTTGCCAGTCTGAGGATGACAGTTGTACAGCAGAGGTGGAGTCATCAGCAAAGAGATAAACGGGATTTTCCAGAGAGTCGGAGAGATCATTGATGAAACCAGAAAAAGAACAGGCCCAGAACGCTGCCTTGAGAACTCCAGCCTGGACAGGAAGAGGGATGAAAGAACTCCATTTAGGGCCACACGTTGACTGCAACAGGAGAGGAAGTCTGTGAGCCATGAGTGGAGATGGCCTTGGATACTATAGGAAGAGAGTTTCGTGAGCAGGGCAGGGTGCCAGACTGTGTCAAAAGCATGCAATATGTCCAGTGACATGGCTCTGATTTCATGTCTGGCATTGAGGACCTCCATCCATTGTTGGGAGAGCAGAAGCAAGCCATATCCAGGGGTAGAGTGACCTGTTCTGAAACCAATTTGATGATCGGAAATAAAGCATTGGAGAAGGGAAATTTTAATTATCTGAAAGCGATGAGATTCGGATCCAACCTGCTGAGTGAGGGAGAAGCTGATGGTCTGTAGTTGCAGGATGTTTTCACTTTTTAGCTGGAATTGCCATGTTCTGATTTCCAACCAGATGGCAGATGACCTTGAGAAAATGAGAGGTGAATAGAAGAGAGAGGGTGGGCAAGAGCAGAAGAGCAGGTTTTAGAACATGTGGCTGATGCGCTGAAGACCGGTTGCAGAATCGAGTTCGAGGTGATGGCAAGCTCTCCACCTTGTCAGAAGAAAAGGACACAGAGTCCAAGGACAGTTGGTGCGACTGGGTAAGGTGGGTACGAGGAAGTGATGGTTTGGACACAGAATTTGATGCAAACACAGAGTTTCAGGCATTCACCTTTTCACATGGCATGTCAGCAGTGTGGCCATGTAGGTAAGGGAGGAGAGGGGAACATACACCAGAGAACAGAATTTAGATTTAGATGCCACCAGGAATTGGAGGAGGGAGAGAGGTTTGAGAGTTCAGACTTGAGCTTCGAAAGATGTTGTTTTCTGGCTCTTCTGAATGTAGATACACACTTGTTCCGAGCTTTATAGAAGAAACTGAGATTACCCTCATTTGTGTTTGCTTTCCATGAGGCAAAGGGAAGTTGTTTCAGGACAACTGCCTCGCCACAGGTTTCAGTGAACCAAGGTCGGGAGGAAGGGTAGGACAACTGAAGACGAGAGGGGATAAATCTGTCGATAAGATAGCCGTTCAGCCAATGGATACTCATTCTATTTCCTTTCCATCAAGACACATTGGCTTGGAAATACACGATTTATTTATACGTTTTATTTTAGTTAACATTTTCTCATTGGACTTACAGGACATTTGAGTCATTAATCACACCGCAAGCTTTTCCCGAACAGTTCGTTCTGATGATCAAACATGGCTGTGGTCTCGGATCATTTACATCAGGCACCCACCTTCTCTTATCAACGATCAACAACTCACCTTTTTCCATCGGCGATAAACACCCTGTCAAGCAGCTCGATGGATGCTGACCAGCTCTTCTTCATATTGGGTAAAACAAAGAGGTGATGATTGCGCATTAACATTCTGTGAGCGCTTCATGTTTCCGCTCGTTTGCTCTGGAAAGTGACCACTTTCTGGCGTTCGTCCAGCACCCCAAACATGACGTCATAAGCCAGGACTATGTGAATTGGGAGTTGCATCTCGTTCAATGGTCAGGAGAGAATGAGTGCGAGAATGGACGGTTTGAGGTTTCATGCAGAAATGCACCAATAAGCAAGCTGGCTTTGGATGAAGTCGTGCTTGAGGCTCCACCCTCACTGGTCATCTCTAAAAGGATGGCAGGACTGCCCTGAAGTGAGTTGGTGAGAGATCCTAATGACAGTTGGTGAGAGATCCTGATGGCAGTTGCAATGGTGGTTGGCGACAGCTCCTGACAGTTCCTGATGGTTGGTGACAGTTGGACTGTTCCAGCTGGTTCTGCTCGGTCCGACTGGTTCTTGGTGCTCCTGGTTCTTGGCGTTCCTGGTTTTTGGCGTTCCTGGTTCCTGGGAATGACGACGTGACAGCGATTGGTATTCAAGCCTGTTTGCGGGTGGATGCATGGCGAGGCAAAGCGCAAACAACAGAAATGAGCCAAGCTCTGGAGAGCTCATTTAAAGAGGCAAACCAAGCCACGCTTACACATTTTGGGTTATTTTAGGAGACGCACGATGGCTTCTGCCCTGGTAAGTTGAGACCTGATTTCTTTTCCCCCTGAATGGTCTCATGGGTACCCATGTCTCATGTTTCATTGTTAAGTAAGGCATAGTGATAAGCATCTGCTCTTTGTCCATTTTTCTATAAATGCTTGAATAATTCTTTATTTGTTTGAGATTATTTTGTTGATTGAACATTCGATTTGAATTCACCCTTTTAATCGACAAAGAAATAAAAAGTCCTTCGGTTCATATATTTTTCTTGTTAATAATAAATTCCTTGTTGAAGTTTCAACCTGTCCGTGATTGTCATTTCTTTCCATTGATCCGGCATTGTCTGAACATCGATAGACTGGGAGATTATAATTTCCAAACGAATTAATTTGTCATGGTCGGCATGCACCAGCGGTAAATGCTCGGCCAGAATACTTAAGATCAAATCAAGATAAGATTCGTGCATCACTGAGGGTGTGTTCCCCGGTCAGGAGGCCAAGTGACCTCTAATTAGACGGTGGACACTGGAACTTGTGGTTAACTGATTGGCGTTTATGGTTGGTAGGCAACAAACTGCACCACAAAGTTAATTGTGAATGGCGGCCCCAGGTCTGGTTCTTCCGAGGAGAAATGGGGATTAACCCCCTCATAATACACTCGGTACCCGTGGCCATAACTATATATGTATCTGTACACACACACACACATATATATATATACCGTATATATATATATATTACTATGCACGTAATATATATGATATCTATAGTATTCGGTATATATATATAATATTATCATATAAATATATAATAATATACTTTGAGCATGGGCATAAATTATTAACTTTCAATATAATTCCAGTTTATGTGTGAGAAGATCCACAACGTTTATTATTAAATTCTCTGACATGTGCAAAAAAGCTGTCCAGCTCAGCAAGGGAAGGGAATTTCATTGTCTGCTGCATTTTCACACTTGCAAAAGAGTTCATCTCTACAGTTAATCCACTGTAAATACGCAATTATTTAGATTAGCAAATACCATCCGTCGCTTCCCTGATGGGAATGCTAAGGGGGGAGGGAGAAAAGGGGGGAAGAGGAGAGAGGGGGTAGGGAGAGAAAGCGGGAAGAGATGAGAGAAGAGGGAGGGGTACGAGGAGGGGTGGGGAAGGAAGACAGTGTGAGGTGAGAGGAAGGAAAGGCAGATGGGCAGTGGAGCATTATTTACCACCGCGAGCGCGTCCAGAGACAACACCGCGCTGGACACATCCAGAGATAAACACCGCCCGGACGCTTCCAAGAGACAAACAACCGCCCGGACGCTTCCAGAGACAAACCCACCCGGATGCATCTGGAGCTAAGCTGTCCAGACACAAACACTGCTCGGATATATCCGAAGACAAACTCCCATCAGGCCATAATAATGGCCAGATGCGTCCAGACATAAATCTGCCGCAATGCGGCCGGAGCAAAGCTGGCCAGAGACAAAACAGCGCTGATGTGCGGCTGGACACAAACAAAGCCTGGACATGTCGGAGACAAACCCACCAGAACACGTCTGGAGACGAACACCCGTCCAACATAACCACCTCCGGATATTTCAGAGACAGAGAGAGAGAGAGAGAAGGAGAGAGAGAGAGAGAAGAGAGAGAGAGAGAGAGAGAGTGAGACAGGTGTGAGGAGGGTGCTGCAATGTATTAAGAGGGGGTAGAGCAAGGATGGGACAAAGGAGAGGGGTGGGGGTCAGGGAGTTAGCAGAGAGAATATTATGCTTTATGAACAACACACACACACACACACAACACACACACACACACATTAGTGCTTTGTCGAAATTGGCCATGTTTTTGGAATCGGCAGGTTGGAGGCAGTATGATTAACAAAAACAGTATGTACTGTATACAACCCAAAAATCTTGAGTAGTTTTCACCAAAAAACAACGTTGCATTTACACAGACATTTCAGGGATATGCTCACAAACATAAATCTTAACAAACAGTTGCGTGTGATGGGTGGACAACAAATTTGGCTCGGTAATTTCGAAAACACATTCATGAGGCAAGCGGCTCAGAAATTGTGTTATTTCACAACAACTCGCTCAGAAGGACGGAACATGAACCACTCGCTCAAGGTGACAGAGCACGAATCACTAAATCAGGGTGACAGAGCACAAAACACTCACTCAGGGTGATGGAGCATGAACCACTCACTCAGGGTTACGGAGCATGAACCACTCGCTCAGGGTGATGGAGCAGGAACCACTCACTCAGGATGATGGAGCACGGACCACTCGCTCAGGGTGATGAGGCATAAACCAATTACTCAGGGTAACCAGCACGAACCACTCGCTCAGGGTGACGGAGCACGAACCACTCACTCAGGGTGACGGAGCAAGAACCACTCGCTCTGAAAAACGTGGCGCAGCAAAAGCGTCCGCAGAGAGTGAATGATTCGCTCAGAACGACGTAGTGCGGTACAGCTGTCGACAATGGGTGCTTGGCAAGTGGCTTAAGCACTCATGCTAGCACTCCAATTGAATGGTTGCTAAGGAACAGTTGGCCAGGTTGTCGCTGCATACCATAAAGGATCCCTTTAACTTTAAAGCCCGTCTTCACTGCACAAGCAGCAGTTAATGAAATAAAATGAATTAATGAAAAGAAATGAATTGATGAAATAAAATGAATGAATGAAATAAAATGACATCATTCACAAAAGAGTTGCAGCTTAATGCAGAACAACCCTGGAGACACCGCAAAGTTCAATCGCCCAAGAAACAAACATTGCAGAAAACGCACCATTTTGCCTGCTCGTCTGTGCACGTGTCACATGGTGCATCGGTTTGAGGTCTGCGCAAACCTTATAACTTTATTTTAAAACGTCCTTTTTTACCAAATTTGCTTTGATTCCCCTCAGAGCACATCACGAAACATCCAAAAGTATAGACACAGATCTGGCGGATGCTATGGATAGGTAGTCGCTCTGGGTGACAGGGAGTGAGGTCTAGCAGGGAATGCATTAAATCATACAGCTCAATGAAGCTGGTCCCCTGAAATAGACATTGCAGAAAATCGCCATTTTGCCTGCTCGTCTGTGCATGTTTCACATGGTACATCAGTTTGCAGTCCACGCAAACATCATAGCTTATTTTTTAAATGTCCGTTTTTTACCAGATTTGCTTTGATTCCCTGTAAAGCACCTTGCAAAACCTCTGAAAATATAGACATCGATCTGGCAGCCACTATGTATAGGCAGTCCTTCAGGGGAACAGGGTGCGAGGTCTAACAGTGAATGCATTAAATGATACAGCTCAATTTTGTTATGTTCCTAAAGTTTTTTTTGTTCACTAAAAAAATTCTCCAAACAATAGAAGAAAAAAAAGTTTAATGCTTTGGAAATTTTCATTTTCTTGTATATGTATGGAGGAGGAAATAGGTATATCGGCTTAGTTATAAGAATCGTTATTTCTTTAAATTATCAGATTTCACAACAGATTTCGACACTTATTTAGTCCGGACGATATCCCATCCTAAAAACCTGAATAATATTTCAATTATATACTTTAATTCGTCTGTGAGAGTCGATCGTGGAAAATCGTATCATATAATGCTTGAAATTTCTCCAAGCTACAAATTTGAAAAATTATAGTACTTACAAAAGCGATGTATACAACGATTCGGAGCTGTGATGAACAGGCATTCGATATGAGTGAGGAAAGTGGAAAAAAACTTCATCGTGAAGAAATCGTTGTGGCCTGTTGAAAGTCGAGGCATGGTTGAGCAGGCCAAAAAACATGGCGGCTTCAGACCCCAGCGAGGTTACCCAGGAAACACCTTAAGACCCAGAGAGCGATGTGTCCAAGGATTGCCTGATGAAGGATATAATTAAATAATGCCGTTAATTATCTTCCAAAGGTGTGTTTTAATTAACACAAACACCCAATTTTCACTCCTGCACTTCCTTGGAGTTTTCTTCATGTGCATGCAAAGTTTGAAGCTGCTTGGTTTTATGGTTTTGGAAGGATGGAGGAGACACACACACTGACATACTGACACACATTGCCTTTTAT
Source organism: Eptatretus atami (assembly GCA_035128595.1). NCBI lineage: Eukaryota > Metazoa > Chordata > Myxini > Myxiniformes > Myxinidae > Eptatretus > Eptatretus atami. Next base: position 159,132,425 of record CM068953.1, read on the forward strand.
TTGTATCGATAAGAAGCCATTGACATTCTTTCGGGTTTCATCTGTCATGTTTTATTTATATCCACCAATTCAACAGATTTCTTTTCACCACATTTCTCTTTTCACAAAATGGATTGCATTGGTTACTATGCACCTTCAGACTAGGAAGCACCTTCAGACTTACAGTGCCTTTTGAAAGTCTACACCCCCTTTCAAAATTTTCACCTTTTGTTGCCTTCTCGCTTGGAATTAAATTTCATTAAATCAGACTTTTCCCACCTTTATTTGCACATCGTAAGCCAAAACTTCCAAGTGAAAAACAAATTCTACGAATTTCAGAAAATTAATTAAAAATACAAAACTAGAATATCTTGGTTGGAGACGTGTCCACCCCCCCCTTTTTATAGCAATTGTAAATTAGCTCAGGTGTAACCAGTCACCTTCAAAATCACACAAGTTAATTGGACTCCACCTGTATTAAATTGTGGTAATTCTGATTTTTTTTTCCGAGTAAAATCAGCTCTTCCAGAAAGGTTTCCTTTGCTGGGTGGTGCATTTCACAGCAAAGACTCAACCATGAGCACCAAGGAGCTTTCAAAATACCTCCGGGACAAAGTTGTGGAAAGGCACAGATCAGGGAATGGGTATAAAAATATTTCAAAGGCCTTGAATATCCCTTGGAGCACAGTCAAGACAATCAATGGAAGGAGAAGGTGTATGGTACCACAAAGACACTGCCTAGATCAGGCCATCCCTCCAAACTAAATGATCAAGCAAGGAGGAGACTGATTATTTAGTTTACCTAGAGGCCAACGGCAACTTTAAAAGAACTACATGCCTTTATGGCAAAGACTGTTCACTCTGTGGATGTGCCAACAATATCCCAAGCACTCCACAAGTCTGGCCTGCACAGTCGGGTAGCAAGAAGGAAGCCATTACTCAAAAAAGCCCACTTTGAGTTCCATTTGAGGTATGCAAAAAAACACTCCGGAGATTCTGAAGCCACGTGAAGAAAGTTTAGTGGTCTGATGAAACCAAGATGGAATCTTTTTGGCCTAAATGCAAAACGTTACATTTGGCACCTGCCCAACACAGCACATCATCCAAAGAACACCATCCATACCATGAGGCGTGGTGGTGGCAGCATCATGTTATGGGGATGTTTCTCATCAGCAGGGACGGGAGCACTTGTCAGGATAAAAGGGAAAATGGATGGAGCAAAATACCGAAAAATCCTAGAGGAAAACCTGCTGTCCTCTGCAAGAAAGCTGAAATTTGGAAAGAAATTCACCTTTCAGCATAACAATGACC
>CM068953.1:159177292-159193825 GCA_035128595.1 Eptatretus atami
CATGATCTAGCTGTGTTTTCCTGAGAATGGGCATGGTGCACCCATTATGGGCGGAGCCACGCCCAAAAAACCTGTTTTTAGGGGGTAGCCGATTTCAATTTGCATCTGTCTCCTAGGGGTTTGATGATCTGGCAGGGGTTTCGGTATTTGGTTCGCACAATGGCACCTGCATAGCCCCATGGAGCTCGATTTTTCATTCTCGTCCCAAGGTCAAGGTCACAAGGTCACGAACTTAGAAAATTGCGAATTTTGACAAAAAAATCCATCTTCTCCGAGGTGTTTGTCGAATCTGGCAGGGGTTTCGGTATTTGTTTACCCAATGGCACCTGCATAGCCCCATGGAGCTCGATTTTTCATTCTCGTCCCAAGGTCAAGGTCACAAGGTCACGAACTTAGAAAATTTCGTATTTTGACATAAAATCATACGACCGCCCAAACTTTGAGAGCTCGGATGACAATATATTTTATGCATAATCTTCAGGTCATTCCCACCTAAAGTCTTGAAACCATTTTGCTCTATCTCGAACACCTTGCCCGTGGCGCCCTCTTCAAGTTTGTTTTTACGCTGATTTCATTAAAGTATGGATAATCCGAGGAGTGCGAAATGCATATAGCCTATATGACGTTATATTGTTCCTGGAATGTTCCAGAGGAAGTTTTGCACCAAAGGTCATAATCCTTGACCTTTGACATTTAAAGGCCACAAAGGTCAAATTTTCAAGTTGTGGGAATCAAACCGGGTTTTCGACCTTCTTCGACGAACTAACTCCAATAAGCTATAGCACGTATCCTTTTTCCTTATTTTAATGTCCACAACATTGTTTTGTGACCTTTAAAGGTTATGCAAAGGTCAAATTTTTAAAGTTGTTGAACGAAACCGGGTTTTCGACATTTTGCAGCTAATAATCCGTCACTCGTACAACATCATGTTGATCATTTTTATAACTTGGTCAAACATTATCACATTGTCTCATCCTTGACTTCTGAAACAATCTACATCGTCAAATACCACTCGTGAACCATCGTCGTCTTCAGACTTGTGTGTGTATATATATATTGTTGCGAATTCGCGCCGTCGGCGTGCGATGGCCACGTGACTCGAATCGCGACCGCCTCGCCCACCGGACGGACAATTCAGTCGTGACCCTCCCGGCTAACGCCGAGACCAGTCACGGGTGGACCTTTCGGCCTCACCACAACCCAGTCCGCATTCTACCCGCGGCGAATAGGGTGAATCGCCGAAAGTCGATATACCTAAGTACCCGCGCGGTAACCTACCGAGGGATTGTACCTCGCCACAGGCGACTTCGGACACGATCCGCTTAAGCGGCTCGTTCCGGGCTAACGGGATAACCGAGCGGTGTTATCGTCGGCCTTGACGGTTCAGATTAATTATCGGGCGGCCCGCGCCCACACGAACCCTTTACGTGAAACAAGATGGAGACCCAACGAAGGAAGGACGCAGCGACACGGGGGAAGAATTCAACAGACAAGCATTTATTTTACAACGCGACAACGAATAGCACACATAAAGCAAACAGTATTCAATAATGCACATACATCAAATAGAAAACAAAAGAAGCAGAGCTACTACCGACTAACGCGACACACGGACACACGACATTACACAATTCTACTTCACGGACTTGGCGCCGACACACACACGTTCACACAAAACCCAAAAAAGAATGGAAGTCGACTTCCTTAGTGTTGAGTCCTCGGCGACCGTCCTCTGCCGTGACTCCCCGCTCGAGCGTGGTCGGCGAGGCCCTCTCCGGCGCGCCTCGCGCCTGCTCGTGCTGGCCTCTCGACGCCTTCTGCGACAATCGGAATCAACGACCGAGGAAAGCGAGCAGAGCCGAAAGGAATCAACGACGAAGCAGAGGAGAATCGACGAAGAAGCAGGCAGAGAATCGAACGAAGAAGAAAGAGGCAGAACATTGACGACGAAGAGAGAGAAAGAAGCCTCAGCCGCCTCCGCGTCTTATACGCTCGCGCCCACCGCCCGTTCTCGGCTCCACCTTCCTTCAGCGCGCTTCCAGAAGGGGGGCGTCCCTCTCGTTCCCTCCCACCTGCGGCTTGTGGGGGACGAGGCGAAGCCGTTCGACGGCCTTCAACGCGCAAACCGTCGTACGTAGACCGCTGAGGATGGCGTTCGTTGGGGTAGGTAGCGTGGTTGAGATGGTGGCGTGGTTGTGAGGGTGGCGGGGCTGGCGTTGTTAGATGTGGCGTGGTTAGCGTTGTTGTTGTTGGTTGCGTTGTTGACGTTGAAGTGTGGTTGGTTCGAAATAAAAGCAGAACAGAAAAACGCCTAACTCAAAGTATCGCAGCCCGAATGAATCACATTAATTCCCTCTAGACAATGGGTTTGGGCTAACTACACATGTACTTCCGAAATACCTCACCTATGGGACCTTTATGATGTTTGCGAATTTCCACAGCCGTAACAATATATATGTATATATGCCCAAATAATTCAGCCATGTCAGAACAAATGTATTGCCCTGAGGGAATTCAGGTATTTGTAAAAGAAAGGAAAATACTGAGAATAAAGTATTACAAGTTGTGACAATGAATCTTCTCAACCAAATACGAGTAATTGTTGAGGTATGCTAACCTTGCTTTGAAGAAGGGTTCACAAAACATCACTGAACCTCCTCTCCTTTCCTCTGGCCATGAACACACCTTTCTCATAATTTGGTTGAGAAGATTAATTGTCCTTTCTTTTTCTGTCAATGCAGACTGACTGAAGTCTATATATCAAGACTAGTTTTCCATTGCCACAAGTTGTGCTTGGTTTGTTACTGCAGAGTAAATTGGGTGGGCCGAATAATGAAGGAATTACAGCAGTCAACTTCAGTAGCTTATATAAGCAACCGTGATCAGCTTAAGAAACATTCAATCAGATGAAAAGTTATGGATCTGGAGGTTTAGGTGAAGTTAGGCACCTATCATGGCAGGAGTTGTTTTGGGAAATGTAACAATAAAGTTTCTGAAAAGGAGGGACCATGGATACACGTGAGGTGAACGATAAACACCTGCCATTCCTCGAAAATGATATCATTGAAGAAACGTGGAAAATATATATAAGAGAGGGGTGGGTGAGAGAGAGAGGGAGGGGGGAGGATGAGGAGGTGGAAGGGGGAAGAGAGAGGGAGGGTGAGCGAGGAGGGAAGGAGATTGAGGAGGGGTGGGGAAATGGAAGGCAGTGAGAGGTGAGAGAAAGGGAATGTGAGAGAGGTGAGAAAGGGAATGTGGTGGAGCGTAAACTACGATTCATATCGTCTCATCAAAATGATTCTGCATACAGAATTATAGTGAAAATGTGAACAAAATAATGTCTGAAATCAATTTGCTGCACGTCATACAATAAAATACTACCCAGAGACAAACACCACCTGGACACGTCCGCAGCCAGACACCGCCCAGACACATCCGGAGGCAAACTCTCGTCCGGACATAAACACCGCCCAGAAACGTTTGGAGACAAACACCGCCGGATGTGTCCGGAGCCAAGCTGTCCGGAGACAAACACCACTCAGACACGTATGGAGACAAACTCCCATCTGAACACGTCCAGAGACAAACTCCCGTCCGGGCATAAATACCGCCCGGATGCATCCAGAGACAAACACCGCCCGGAAGCATCCAGAGACAAACTCCATCCGGAACTAAGCTGTCTGGAGACAAAAACCACTCAGACACGTCCGGAGGCAAACTCCCATCTGGAGACAAACACCCTTTGGACACGTTAGGAGACAAACACCACACAGACGTGTCCGGAGACAAACACCGCCTAGACAAGTCAAACTCCTTCCGGACACGTCCGGAGACAAACTCCGTCCAGAACTAGGATGTCTGGAGACAAACACCGCTCGGACACGTCCAGAGGCAAACTCCCTTCCAGACACATCCGGAGACAAACTCCATCCAGACACGTCCACAAACTCCGTCTGGACACGTCCATAGACAAAGTCCGTCCGGACACATCCAGAGACAAACTCTGTCCGCACACCTCCGGATACAAACTCCTTCCGGACACGTCCAGAGACATACCTATCCGGACATAAGCACCGCCCAGAGCTAGGCTGGCCAGAGACAAACACCGCTCGGGCACGTCCGGAGACAAACAACGCCAGACACGTTTGGAGACAAACTCTGTCCGGACACGTCCAGAGACAAATTCCATCTGGACACGTCTTGACACTCTCCTTTTAGTAAACACCCTTCCGGATACCCGCCTTTTAGTAAACCTGCCATTCCATAAGAACATGGGTTGTGTCCTCATGTAGTGACCCACCATTGCCTTCCTCGCACACACGTGAAAACTTTTCAGCTTTTGATAAATCCCTGGGGGAAATAAAATTGGTCAAGTTCGCTTCAGGAGACGGGTGGAAACATCATTTCCGATTGGGGGACAGGGGGAAAACATGTCAACCCCTCAGCTTAGTACCCAATGAGTTTGGCCAGTCACAAAGCAGCAATAGCTTCGGTGCGGCGGGTCAGCAATGCGACAATATATCCGTACATACACACAATATTATACAAATGTCCTGGACACATTCAGGATTTACAATATATGCATGTTCCGAGCATCAACAATTTACTCAAAACCTCCACAAGTGTTTTCTACTATTATAACAAAACTGACTGATATCAATACAGCTTAGTTTGGAAGAGAAGAGACCAAGCTTGTCATTTAGCAATCTTTCATTCATATTGATCATATTTTTCAAAACTTGTGTTCACAACAACTCAAAGTAACCTATACATGCTAATATGAAGTGTTGTAGTAGCGAAGCAATCACATTTACCAATGAAATCTAATTGATGACCCACTGTCAGGTATTCCTCGTCATTAACGTCAGGTGTTCTCGACACATCCATAAAGTTAAAAGGGCATTTTTCATCCTGCAAAATAGAGATTTATCAGGATTACCTGTTAGCTTAAAACAAAATGGCAAAAAATTCAGGAGAAAATCGCCATAGAATTGCGTTTCTGCACAAAGAAGAAAAACATAAAGTGAAATAGTTCACTTAACTCGATTTTCAAGGTGTGTTATCCAAAGCACAATCAACAAGTACAGAGAACCATCATCTGAAATTGACAAACCCAGGACTGGAATACCCAAAAAGCTGTCTAACAAGGATGCACAATATTTGAAGATAATATCCTTCAGAAATAGAAAGAAGACAAGTGTTGAATTGACAACAGAACTGTCAGAAGGCCCAGGTGTCGTTGTCAATCCATCAACAGTTCAAAGGTCACTTTCAAAATCAGGACTCAAAGGATATGTTACAGTTGGAAAACCTCTATTAAGAAAGGAGAACAAGACTAAAAGGCTAACATTTGCATATGAACACAAAATTCAACTTTGGATCAATTAAGCATGGAGGAGGTTCAATTCAAGTTTGGGGGTGCACATACTTAAGCGGTTTTGGAAAATTGCTGAAAATTTATGGTATATTGACTGCAGCAAAGTACAAACAAATTGTTATCTACCATGCTATCCCCAGTGGTACAATACTTATTCATCCAAATTTCATCTTACAGCAAGATAATGATCCAAAACACTCAGCTGGAATAATTAAAACTTATTTACAAAATAAAGAGCCAGCTGAAGTCCTGCAGTGCATTTCATGGCCCTCTCATATCGTCCAGATCTCAATATCCTTGAAGATACTCTACCGGTCAAAAGTTTTAGAACACCCCCATTTTTCAGTTTTTACTGAAATTTAAGCAGTTCAAGTCCAGCAAATAACCTGAAATGGTACAAAGCTAAGCGGTAAACTGCTGGAGGTTAAAAAAAAAAGAAAAAAAGTTTAGGTTCCCAAAAACTGAAAAATAATGTAAATTTCAGAGTTGTTAAAAAGTTCAGGCCCTTTTCAGAGGGCCTGAAAAGGGCCTGAACAACAGAGTTGTTCAGGCCCTTTTCAGGGAACAAGTAATGGGTTAGCAACTGCAGCTGTTCTGCAGCAATGGAAGTAAATTAATCCTTGAAAGTTGATGCAAACAATTCCTGCAGGTGTCCCAACTTTTGTTGATTAGTTACAAACCCTCTGTATAAAAGCAGTGCTGGAACATACTGTGTTGCTACACCCTCTGAAGCATTATTTGGACAATATTGCACTGCAGGAAGTAGTATATTGCTATCATAATGGTGAGAAAAAGACAATTAACAAAGAAAGACAAACAGACCATTATAACCCTTAAAAGTGTCGGTCTTTCCTTTAGAGAAATTGCAAAGAAGCCAAGGTGTCAGTGAGTACAGTTTCCTACACCATCAAAAGGAACTTGGAAACTGGAGGAAACTCTGACAGGAAGAGGTCTGGTTTAAACTGCTGTTTAATGTCTGGAAGAACATTAAACTGCTGAAATTTCAGTAAAAACTGGAAAAACGGGGGTGTTCTAAAACTTTTGACCGGTAGAGTATATGGGACTATTTGGACAAAGAAAGAGTAAAAAAGAATCCCAACAACTTATATGATCTTTGGAAGGTCTTGGAGAAAGCATGGAAAAACCATTCCATAAGAGTGTATAACAAAATTATTTGAGTGTCCATAGAGGAATTACAATGGTTTTTAAGAAGAAAAGGTGGACATCCTCGGTATTAGTTTACATCAAGGTATATTGTGTTTAAATTTGGATATTTATATAAAATTTTATTTTTCATGAAGGTGTGTTTGTATTGAACACAAAGTTTTCATTTCGATGCATCAGAGTAAAAAATGCAAAATGTCTCAGACTGCAGTGTCTTATATTGAAAAAAAAGATGGCATGTGTCTTGGACAATTGCAAGTATCTCATTCATTCAACTTTTTGAATGCCCCAAGTAAATCGGTTATCATTTCAAAATTGTTACAAAGGAACCCCCAACTACCCTACCCAAAAAGGCTACCTCGGGCGTTCGTGGCCAGCACGACCTACCACCGTGGAATCGCCCAAGAAAATGTAAAATTCTGTGTTTCATCTTGAATCGGTCTGGCAGGCAATTTCCATTTAACGATATAATAGAGGTTAACAAGTTAGCCAACAATTTTGCTTAATTTTTCCAAAATGGCAAAACATATTTTCATTGATTAAAAAAAGTCAATGTATTTTACCGCTCAGTATTATAAGGGGTGTTCGAAAGGTTTTATAAACTGATTATTTGTTGGCACCCGAGAGCCATGTGTTTGTTTAATATTTGTTCATTTGAAACTTGCAATTATGCTTGTTATATGCCATTAGTTTCATTAACATGATATTGTTATCTCAGCTTGTAATCCAGAGGTTTGCTCCATCATATAATCATGGACTAAAACTGAAAATTGAAATATGATCAAACTTTTATGCAGAGTTGCCAGGTCCCAAAGAAATCCAAAATCACGTCGTGGCCATATATGGCAAAGGTGTACTCTCATATTCTGCAGTAGTTAAATGGGCTGACATGGACTGAAGTCAATTTCGAAGATGACTCATGGTCAGGACAACCACAAATGTGACCGACCAAAAAACTGTTGTCGAAGTCTAGGCATTATTCATGCAGGATTGTGGTGTTTCAGTAACCAAAACATCCAAATAACTTGGAATTCCTCAAGGCCATCATTCACAAACACCCGACTACGTGAAAGGTCTCTTCATGTGGTGAGCTTCTCAAACTGTTCATTGCTGATCCAGCCAAGTTTATCATTCGTCTGGTAACTCTTGGTAAAACGAAGCTTCACCACTGGGAATCTAAAAACAATTTGGGAGCCATGCAATGAAAGCAACAAGGGATCACCAACACCCAATAAATTTCACAACGAACCCTCAGCCAGCAATATTTTCTTGATTTCCTGGGATGCCAAGGGAACACAACTGCTTGTCTCCATGCTTCACGAAACAAGTCATAAAGGAAAATTCCAGCCTCAGGCAAAATTTGCTGCTGCAGGTCAAGGATAAACGACAAAGGATTTTCATCAAATGTGTGCTCCTCTTTTATAACAAACATGTTCAGACCACCATTTGTTATTGTGGCTACGAGCAGCTGCATCACCCTCATGCAGCTTGTACTTTGCCCCCAGTGACACTGTTTCGTCATTTGAAGTCGCACATGTGTGGCCACCAATTCAACAAGATTTAGGAAATGACTGAAGGAACTGAGATGTGGCTGAAGGATAAATCTGAAAACCTCAATTTTCCTGACAAAGATTGTTTGAGAGACAAATGACACAAGTGCATTGAAGTCAAGGGACACTTTATTGAAAAATAAAAATAAATGATGTATTTTGGACTATTGTAAATAGCTCATTCCTCAAACAGTTTGGACACCCCTCATATCAGGCTGAGGTATGTTCATTAAAATTGGATTGTTCATCAAAAGTGCGATTCATTACAATGGAAAGCATATAGCAAGCATTCCTTTTAATGGGATTCTATTATTATTTACTTTGATTTTGGCAACCAAATGCTTTCTTGGTCCTCAAAGGATGATGGGAAGTAGAAAGGCTCGGGTGGAAAAGGTGGGGGGTGAGGGAGGAGCAGAGGGAAAAGAGAGAAAAGAGATGAAGTTTTACCTACAATGCAATGAGACAAGTGAAAAAACTCATGGCTGTTTGAATTTCAAAGGGCTAAGAAGAGGATGAGAAGAACCACCATAATAACAAGTAGCACCCCAATGGCACACCACTGTCGTCGGTCTGAGAGGAGGGAAGAGAGATATTGGGGGAGGGAGGTCACTTCATTCTCGGCAAAAGTTAATTTCAATGCAATATCAATTTAATTTGTGGATCAAAAATTTAAGAACTAATTACAAAGTAAAATGCATTAGAATGTGATTAAGGCAGAGCAGGAAGAGGTAATTGGGTATAAAATGCCTCGATCATACCCTCATTCCAACAACAGCATCATAAACCCCACTCTCCCCCTCCCCATACTCCAGCTTGTGCTAACTACACAGCTAACCCATGGACAGAATTTGGCCAAGGTACTAAAGCATAATTATCTTTTATTTAAAAAAAACAAAAACACTCTGGGATATTTAACTTCAAGAAACCAAATACAGATTGGACAGCCAGCTTTACATTCCCTTGAAGGAGACAAAAGGTGGCATGTTGTGAGATGCTACGCCCCCCATGGAAATGTACTTGAATGACAATTTCAGTGACATTCAACTCCAATGAGATTAGAGTCCAAACGAGATTGCCCAATGAGAAACATGTCCTCAAATTGCTAAGTAAAGGAAAGTAAACATTTGTAAAAGGTAGATTGTGCACAAATTCCATATTTATAAATCATGAGGATAAGACCAGAGTGAAGCACAAGGTTGAATTGAAAAAGAATAATAAATTATTGGTATGTTCAAAAAAGTATGTAACCAATGAGTGGGGTGACTAATGTACCATTAGTCATGTGAGAGAGTTTGGCCATCTTGCGTAACGTTGTATCCAGACGAGACTGTGTGCTCTCCATTTCATGAGAAAACTCATCCAGCATTCTGTGCACACGAGACAACGTACAACACAAAGTTAGGTGCCTCCGTGTCTCAAATTCCAAACAGAAACAAGAACGGCACTTGGTAGAGTGCATACCTCCACCGGGCTGAACAGTTTACGTTTTGTATCCCACTGATAGGCCGGATCTGCATCCGGACCTCAACCAAAATCTAATCCGCTTGTTCTTGTCACCTACCCAACTCATCCACCAATTTTGTCATAACTTGTCCACAACTTTTTGAGATATCATGCGAAATATCATTTTGGTCCCGTCTCTCAATTGTGAAGAATCACTTGTAAAATTTGCGTATCCGGATCACGTCCTTGTCACACAACCAACCTGTCCATCAAGTTTCGTCCGAATTAAAGCAAAACGTTTTGAAACATCATGCTATATATATAGTTTTGACCCGATCTCTTAGTGGTGAAGAATCACTGAAGATATTTTAAAAGTTTAATATCTGGATCTGGATCCAGATCTTCACCAAAATCAAATCATTTTGTCCCTGTCACACACCCAACCTATCCACCAAATTTCGTCCGAATACGTCCATAAACTTTTTGAGATATCCTGCTCACAGACAGATAGACAGACAAACAGATAAACCGGTTGTGAAAACATAACACCTGTCCACCTTTGGTAGCATTGGTAAAAATAGATCACTTTTCACTCTAACAGGGTTCTAAATAGCTATACTGTACAAGGTATTCGACCAGGATTTGAGCCAAAGGTTGGAAAACTGCCCCATTCACTTCCTCCATTACTCACTCACACTGCTTGTTCATCTAGTTCTTCCCCGATCTGTGTGGACATGTGCTTGAGAACGCCAATGGAACCAGACACCATCTCCAAAGTGTTGTCTTGTTGATCGATGATAAGCTGGGAGTGGAAACCACAGAGAGCCAATAATAAAATAAAAATGAAGATAAACAAATGAAAACTATAACAATGCAGATTTCTCTTTTAAAGCCTTGTGAATGAAGATATCTAGCTTGAAGATGCTACTTCATAATGGCATCTCAAAGGTAGCAATCCATAAAAAGTAACAATTCAGATGTTTTTTTTTGTTTTTTTTGTAAAGCATGTTGAGGCTTGTGTTAGAGCGAATACACAGAAACGTATAACAAGGCAAGAGACAAGAGAGGTAGGAGAGGGAAGCACAAAATAGTGGGGAACAGAGACAATAGATCTGCGGAAGGGAGAGGGATGGGGCAGGGTAGATGGGGTAAACAAGATAAATAAGGATGCTTTTCAGTCTTAATTTATTTATTACCCCGTGGAGTCTTCCACCCCACGGGGCCGAAGCGCCGCTCGCGTTCTCTCTTTTCTTGTGTACAGTTCATTTGAACGTCTATTTCTCTATTATTCGTGAACAGAATTCGATAAAAATTGACAGACATATACGAGACACATATGCGCAGAGCCGACAAACGGCCCTCTCGGCCCATTTTTAAAAAATGCCCCCTCGGCCCAAAAAAATTCTCGGTTGTTCGTAAACGGAACCGAACCAAACTTGACAGGTATATTCTAGAGACCATTCCCCAGGCATTAACTTAGCCCAAAGTGCGATTCCGGCCCTTCGGGCAGAGAAATGGCCCTTTCGGCCCATTTTCTTAAAATTGTTATTTCTCGGTTATTAATGAACGGAACCGAAACAAACTTGACAGGTATATTCTAGAGACCATTCCCCCAGGCATTAACTGAGCCCAAAGTGCGATTCCGGCCCTTTGGGCCGAGAAACGGCCCTTTCGGTCCATTTTCTTAAAATTGCTATTTCTCGGTTATTTGTGAAGAAACCGGACCAAATTTGACAGGTATATCCTTGAGGTCACTCTGCAGGCATTAACTGAGCCCAAAGTGAAATTATGGTCCTTTGGGCCAACAAACGGCCCTCTCGGCCCATTTTTAAAATTGCTATTTCTCGGTTGTTCGTAAACAAGAACGCGACAAACTTGACAGGTATATTCTTGAGACCATTCTCCAGGCATTACCTGAGCCCAAAGTGCGGTTCCAGACCTTTGGGGCGAGAAACGGCCCTTTTGGCCCATTTTCTTTAAATCGTTATAAAAAAAATGAATTAAATGTGCTGGGCGATGCCCAATGCAAAATGAAGTCGCAAATGATGATATGAAACTAGCCTCACTCATGTGAGGTGTTCTGGTTTCTTTTTCTGATGCGATGAAAATCTTACCAAATTTCAAAATGATCTGTCATCCGTGCTATCGCTCACCTGAGAGTTGTACGAATGAACTCCCACGGGGTATGTTCGCAATTCGAACTTATTACTTTAAATGTTGTATCTAGAATCGTGAAAGACTGGAATGATGGGAAGAAGTGGGAGCGGGGTGAGAAGAAAGTGGGGGTGGGGGTGGTCAGAAAGGAGTGGTTGAGATCAAGGGCATTTGAAACAAAGGAGGGACCTGAGCACACTGCTTCGTCTCGTGCTGTATCACTTGAGATATAGTTATTTGTGATGAGGACAGAGAGAACAGGAACACCAAACCGGAGACTTTATTTTTCCAACAGTGAACGACAGCTCACACAGAAGCTTATACAGTACGTAAATTAGAATCAGGACAAGAACATTAGAAAACAATGAACAAATAAGCATGCAATAAGAAATTAAAATCTGGGATGAGAATATCATGCGCTGAATGCTCTCATATGGGAAAGCCAAACGGACCAACCAAGACTTAATCCATCCATCCATTGGGACCATACTATGTGCAGAGTGTTGGTGCTGCCTAAGCAGTCTCCTTGGCTATTGGGCACAATCCTGGACAGGTCACCATTCCAACATAGGATACTAGCAAGCTGGCTCTCATTTTGCCAACCTCAGAAGGATGACTGGCAGAATCAACCCCACCTGGTATTAATTCAACAGCGAAATGGGATTTGAACTCAGGATCCAAGGATCCCAAGCCCACCACCCTAACCATTAAGCCGACACCAGGCATAAGACTTAATAACTAACCATAAGGTTGGTGAAGAGAGCAGGTCAGAATGTTTGTATCTCAAGTGAGAATTATGTGAAACCTTAGGGCCCTGTCACACCTTGACGTTTTAGCCAGCGTATGGCAACGTATCAAAATGTATGTAAAACGCTGGCGTACGCTGAACTATTGATGTTTTTTTTCAGTTTTAGGCGTATTCATAACGAGTTGGACGTATGCATAACGTATTAGTAACGTACACAGAACGTTTCGATAACTTATAGAAAACTTATACCAACGAATGCTTAGCATGTTGTTGGCGTTCACAACCTATGCCCAACGATAGTCTAACTTATGCATAGCGCGGCAGAGTATCGCCGACGATCACGTGGCGTAGCCTATTAAAAGGCTGCCGCTCAACGATTTAAATCATAACTGCACTAGAAATCGAAGTGTCAGCATCACCGTCATGCCGAAAAAGAAGAAAAAAAAAAACCATGGAGTCTGAAACACTGACAGGTTCCTCCTGTGAAGCCCATTTTTATATACCAATTCCCCTAAACGCTGCCAATACGCCATTATACGGTAGCTGTAAGTTAGAACACGTTCAGTAAGTTCTGTGGTCATCTGGAAGACGTCAAATACGTCTACATACGCAATATGCGTTGGAGATACGTTACACATAGGTTCAAAGCACGTTACTCATAGGTTAGAAATAAGTTTCGGGTAAGCTAAACATTACCTCGACGTGTTTCGACTTATGAGTAACTTACAAGTAACGTGTGTCGACGTGTGTCAACGATCGTATAACCTGCCTACAACTTATGGCCAGCGTATGCGGAACGTGTGAGTCATACGCTGGCATACGTCGAAAAAATTTGAGCATGCTTAAAATTTGTCGACGAGCTCGGCGTACTACGACGTATGCCAGCGTGCTTCAGCGTGCTCTTAACGTATACAAAACTTACCCATAACGTATTCGACGTGTGCCAGCGTATTCGCCAAATTTTTAATACGTCGGCATACGCTGGCTAAACGTCAAGGTGTGACAGCGCCTTTAGGTTGGCTTGTGCATCCTCTTATTGAGTCATGTGAAATGTATGAGATAACTAGTAGTAGAGTTTATTCTTCTCGTGAAAACTATACATTGTTGGGTAGCAATTGCATTCAAACATGCTTTTGCACACTATAGTCTGAAGGAAAAGCAAGAAAGGCCCGAGTGGATTGGATGAATCGGTGCAATGAAGAGAAGTTGAAGTTCTGCAAGCAGGTTGTCATGAAAGGAATCTCATGAAGTGTTGCTTTCAAGTGTTGCAAATGCACTTTACCAGCCTTTGCAAGTGAAAACATAGCAAAGACTAGAGCAGACCAGACAGCTTGATATGAGTTTAAAACCATTTTAGCACTAAGGCAGCTCCACAAAGAGAGAGAGTAAAATTTATTCATTCATTACAATGTGATTGCAAGAGTCCAAAACTTTTGAAGATAAGAAGCAGGAGGGGTTTGAGGGAGAGTTATATATGACCAGGTTCAACAAACGAATGCAATCCATTTACAAAAGCATTCTTTTTCTCCAAAGGAAGTTGATTTCAAGCAAGCTTTTGAGGATTTGCATTTGCATCCATGACTGTAGAAGAAACAGTGAAGCTGAAATACAGTACTGTAGTGTACAGTACAGAATGTACTACGCATGCAATTTAATACATTATGCAAAGCTAGGCAAAAAAACAAAAATAAATCCATCGTGATGAAAGGTCAGTATTACAACTGCAACATTGAGGCAGATGGCATATTAAATCAGCATAAAAAAAATAATACCTCCAGCCTTCAGTTCAGCGTAGTTAAACAGAAGTGACCACACCTCTGACATAAAAACAGGATTTGGGTGGATGGAGAAAAGACAGAGTGATCATAGAGACTGCAAAATAAAAGGGAAGACAGTACAAAAACACTAATAGATCGAAGGTCACTCGGTAGAGCGCGTACCTCCACTTGGTAGAGCGCGTACCTCCACCACGCAATGCCTGATCCAGTAGAACATATCGGGCCCAATAATTTTGTGAAATATCATGCTGCATATCGTTTTTAGCCCCATCTCTCAATGGCGAAGAATCACTTTAAAAATTTAAAAATTCTCATATCCGGAATCAGATCGTCACCAAAATCGAATCAATTTGTCCTTGTCACACACCAAACCTGTCCACCTAGTTTAATCCAAATCCATCCACAACTTTTTGAGATATCGTGCTATATACCAGTTTCGCTCCATCTCTCAATGGTGAAGAATCACTTTAAAATTCTCGTAGTCAGATCCGGATCCAGATCTTCACCAAAATCGAATCAATTTGTTCTTGTCACCCACCCAACCTGCCCACCAAATTTCATCCGAATCTGTTCTCACATGTTTTGAGATATCCTGCACCAAAGCAAACAGACAAACAAACAAGAACAACTTCAGGCATCGCACAATACTTGCGAAATCCATAAAACAAATTTGACCTCAAAAATAATCGGTGGTTGAATTCAATGACCAAATATGCAAGTCTACAAATCCCGTCAATCAGATGAAAATTGACAATTTTAGAAATTCGGCCAATGCTGACATTTTGGCCGATGTTGACCTCAAAAATAATTGATGGTTGAATGTAGTGACCTGTAATATAAATCCTCTTCAAATTTCAAGTCGATTGGATGAAAATTGAGGATTTTATAAATCTCACCAAAGTTGACCTTTGGCATATGTTGACCTTTTGGCCAATATTGACCATAAAAGCAATTGGTGGTTGAATTCAATGACCAAATATGCAACTCCTCTTCAAATTTCAAGTCAATCAGATGAAAAGTGAGTATTTTAGAAATTAGACAAATTGGTTGACTTTTGCCCATGTTGACCTTTTGACCTCAAAAACAATAAGCTTCTTGCTTATGATGAACTCTAGCATGTGGTGAAGTTTCGTGAACATCGGTTTAAAATTGTGACCTCGAGATGATAAACATAAAAACAAACAAACAGCCAAACAGAATAACACACGCAACCAACCAATATAATTAAAAAAACCTTCGCTTTTCGCAAGTAACAAACAAAGGGTGAAAACATAAACCTCCTTCCACATTCGGTGGCGGGGGTAATTAGAGAGTTCATAGATCACGACACCGCGTGCAGCGTTACTTCAATTTTAATAAAATAATGATTTTAACGATCGTTAAAAAACTGGAGGTTCTTGGAAGTATTATGACAGATGATTTGTGTACTTCAGTCTTGAAGTATAAAATTAAATTTAAATAAAATAAAGATTGCAAAAGTCGAAAAAACAAATTCTGTCCAAGTACTGAGGTGTGTTAAGTTGCCAAGCAACTAGCTAGCGCTTGCCAAGCCAGCTGTTCCTTATCAATGGTTTCAAATGGAGTGCTTGCTTAAGTGCTGAAGCCACTTGTCGAGCATTCCACAAGAAACTTTAATTGAACACAGTGGCAGTTCATGGAAGTGTGATGAAGGCGATTTGTGTTATGCAGTGTTAAAATAAATAATTCAATTTCAACAAGTGAAAAAGACATAAAATGTCATCGCCCCCGTTGTTTTAGTAACTTTTCTGTGCAGAGTTAAAGGCCTAGCCCATATTGATGTTCAACTAAAATAGCCACCAGTCTACTAGTCGGCCATCTTTGATCATATCGCAAAATAAAGCGAGGTACTCATGTATGCCATCATATATCATGCTTGTGCCAAGTCTGAACAAAATCGGACCATGCATGTCAGAGAAATGGTTGGCAACACATTTAAGTAACAAAATGGCCGCAGCCGGCCATCTGGATATAATCTTGAAAAAAAATGACATGCCTATGTTAGCCGTCATTCTGTATCTGTGTGCCAAGTTTGAACAACATCGGCAAATGCATGTCCGAGAAATGGTTGAGGACGTGTTCAACATCGGGTTGTTTTTTTACAACTAAAATGGCTGCCAATCGGCATTCTTGGATATGATGTCGAAAAAAAATGACACGCATATGTTAGCCATCATTACTTATCTGTGAGCCAAGTTTGAACAACATTGGTAAATGCAAGTCCGAGAAATGGTTAAGGACGTGTTCAACATCGGGTTTTTAAAAAAAACTAAAATGCCTGCCAGTCGGCCATCTTGGATC
>CM068953.1:159193835-159210727 GCA_035128595.1 Eptatretus atami
AATTACATGCCTATGTAAGCCATCATTCTTTACCTGTGTGCCAAGTTTGAACAACATCCGTAAATGCATGTCCGAGAAATGGAGGACGACGTGCTCAACACCGGGTTTTTTTACAACTCAAATGGCCGCCAGTCTCCCAGTCGGCCATCTTTGATCAGATCACAAAATAAAGTGAGCTGCTCGTGAATGCCATCATGGACTGTGCTTCTGCCAAGATTGAATAAAATCGGACCATGCATGTCTGAGAAATTGTTGGGGACACATTTAAGTAACAAAATTGCCAGTCGGCCATCTTGGATCTGATCCAAAAAAAAGAAAAAAAATGCATGTGTAAGCCATTACTCTTTATTTGTGTGCCAAGTTTGAACAAGATCGGTAAATGCATGTCCGAGAAATGGTTGAGGACATTTTCAACACCAGATTTTTTTTTGGAACTAAAATGACCGCCAGTCGGCCATCTTTGATCACGTCGCGAAACAAAATGATGTGCATATGTATACCATAATGTTTTGTCTTTCTGCCAAGTACGAATAAAATCGGTCCTTACATGTCCGAGATATGGTTGAGGATGCACGCACGCATGCACACATGTACAGACACAAAAATTGAGACCAAATCCATAAGCCCCTGTTTCAGACAAAGTCCAACGGGGGCTAATGAAGGTTTCAATTGGTTTAAAGGCGAATAAATAAATAAAAATTATGGGTTCTACTACCGGCATTTCTACCACCATTTTCTCCATTGGCTATTAAATCACTCTATCTTTCATATATTAGTTTTTCGTGCCTTTTGTATGTGTCCATTACGATGCCGTTAAAAGCAATAAGTTTTCTGTTTGGAATGATTTTTCAATTTTGTTTGACTGCCAAGCAGGCAGGCAGACTCCTCTCTGCGTATTATTATTTTAGAGTAAAAACATTATCTCACTCCTCTCTGCACATGTGCGGTCGGGATGACTTCTAAGCTAATGCACGTGAAAAATAACAGAATTTTCTTATTCATGTTCCGATTAGTGGTTAAAATATAACATTCAATTTAAATACGTTGTTTCTCGATCACAAACTGATGATCATAAACTAATAAGACAGACCGACGGACAGACACCAATTGCTTAACCCCGTTTTTCGCTTCACGTGCGCAGGGTAAAAATGCTGCAGTTTCTTTTTTCTTTTTCCTTATATTATTACTGTTGTTTTTTTCACAAAGCCTATCCACTGCCATTTCATCACCTCCTGTTGTGTATGCTGGTCCTCAATGAACCTGGAATGTTCTGGGTTTTCCATCTTCTCAGATATCCTTAACGTTCCATCTGTTAATGCCTGCACACACCGAAAGAGATATTAAACAATGTGTGCATCTTTTGGATTTCCTTTTGGAGCAGGTTGTGTCTCAGTCATGTTTTTGCCATGTAAAGACAACAAATAAAGTGCTGAAGTAAAACTAAGCACACATTGTGTCCAAGTTATTTGGTGATAAATAACACTAAAAGGAAATTAGGGGATAAAATGACGATGAGTGGTACTAACCTGCCTTGTGTTCCTTTCAATGATAGCTGTGACTTCAGGGCTGGAGAGTTCATCTTTCATTGCCTTCCAAAAGAAAAGTAGCAAAAACAAATCATAATATTAAAGGTATAGCATTAAACATATATATATATAATCCCAGATCAAACTGTGATAAGACAAGGTAATTCACATTAATTAACATAGTAGATCCGTTTACACAACACCTCACTGGCCAATGGCACTGTGTAGGCTGGTCATGAAGCTTTGTGTAAAACTATTCTGAAAGGCAATGAACAGCTTGTTCAATGACAAGATTTACCTGCTCAGATATCCAGGGATAGGTGGGGGGGGGGGGGGGGGGTTAACAAACTGTGTGCAGGGTTTTAGCAATAATGTAGTCATGCTAAATGACTCAGAGAAGAAGAGGGCCAATGGTGGATGCTCCTAAGTCTGTGCAGGGGCATACCAGACAGCAAGTTTCAGAGTAATAAACTGTGACAATTTGCTGCTGAATAGCAGGCGCTGGAGAGGAAACAGAGAGTGAGAATGAAAGAAAGACGAGAATGATTAGAGGCTGTAAGCGAAGACAAAAGACAAGATGTTGAAAGGGTAAGATTAGAGGCTGAAAGACTATGCTGAAAGGGAGAGGGAGGCAAGAAGGCTCGAAGCTGAACAGGAGTTGAAGCATCATAAGGTAGGGAATGCTCTACAAGGTTGCCCAGAGAATGTGAATAACTTTGCGCAGACTAGTCCTACAAAGCTCAGTTTTTCTTCACGATAAGGATGAGCTAGAGAGCTACCTAGAGGATTGATCATTTTGCTATTAACAGCTGGTGGGACAGGGGAGGACGAGCCACCTCACTCAGTGCTTTGTTCACAAGCAAATGCATTCAATGTGTATTCTCGGCTGTCTGATATGGCAAAGGTCAAGTATGACCAATATGGAACTTTCAAAATGACGTGTGAATGCTAAATGAGGCCTCTTGCGCATGCGCTGTGTCATTCGGTTCAGCTCGCCAGGTGCTTTTAACCTGCTGATGCTGGCGCAAAATCTGTGATTAAAATTGTCTTTGTGACATAATTTTCAGCATTTAGATGAAAGCATGGCAATTTCAATATGGTTAACCATAATTGCTCTGTTCCTGAATGAAAATAGGACTCGTGGAAATATAGGAATATGAGAAATATCCTTGATTGAGAGGAATCGGGTTCGTACCATTTACTGTTAGTGCATTTGAGTGCCAGCCATGGATATTAACACACATACACGCACATAAGGAACCTTCAGCTTTTACCAATGGATGCAAAAATCGAGTAAAATTTATCTGTGGCCCCAGAACCACACAAAAAACGGATATTTATAACGATGTTCACAGTCCATAGGGACCTCCAATTCCCGCCCTCCACCCGCCCCCCCTCCCCCTCCCCCACCCCAGACCTCCTCGGCACGCCCCTCCCCAATGGCCCCCCCCCCCGACCCACATCTTTCTTTGCTGCCTGACCCACATCACCTCATCTTCTCCATACTCATCTTCAGTGCATGCTTCCCAAATGCCTCCTTCCACTCCCCCCAGTACCTCCTGCATCACCCACCCACTTCCAACACAATAGCCAGATCGTCTGCATACAACATCCTCCCCATACTACCCTTCATGTTCACCTCCGCTTTTCCAGTTCCATCACCATGATAAACCTGAGTGGCCTGATTTCCGGTCATCAATTTGGATTCAGATCAGGTCACTCTACCCTGGACTTGCTGCTCCTGCTTTCCCAACAATAGATGGATGCCTTCAATGCCAGACATGAGATCAGAGCCATCTCCAAAGACATATCACGTGCTTTTGATCCGGTCTGGCACCCCGCCCTGCTCACCAAACTCTCTTCCTATGGTATCCAAGGCAATCTCCACTCTTGGCTCGCAGGACTTCATTCTGTGTTGTTAATGGTGGCCCTTAATGGAATTCTCTCATCCCCTCTTCCTGTCCAAACTGGAGTTCCTTAAGGTAGTGTTCTGGGCCCAATGCTTTTTCTCATTGTCATCAATGCTCTCTGTGCAGTAAACATGTGTTGCAATAATTGAATCAATAAAATCGCACATCAGTGAAATATACTTGACTTGATTCATGGATTTGCCATTCTCAGTTTATCAAAAATGGTGGAAAATAGCAAAATAAATAATCAGAAACAATTTTCAGCATAAAATGGCTGCCAACTTAAATTCTTTGTAATTTATTTTTAGTAAATAATGTCAGAATTGTATTCCTTATGTCTGAAAACATATAAAAAGACATTTCATTCATGTTTTTAACATATCTACTTGCGAAGATATAAGAAGTAGATTTGCACAATTTGCTGGTGGCCATCTTGGATTTTCAAAGATATTAAAAAAACTTCTCAATAGTGCCAGTCTTATCATTCTAGAACACGCTCTCTTATATCGTTCTAGAAATATACACCAAAAAGCCCCAAAAAGTTTGTATCTATACCCACTTGCAAGATTCCACCTCGACGACCTGACTATCAGGAGGTATAGTCATTTGGGTGTCTGACCAGATACTACCAGGATTACATCCCCAATTATGTGGCATCACTGTGCAATTCACAAACTTGACCAAGCAGGGTCAAGCCAGGATGGTGGTACAGAGGGATGTTCAGAAGAAGGCCCACATAATCCTCAAGCAACTCATCAACAAACCCATTTTAAGACGATGAGACAAAAAGTAAGCTATACCTCTGACTTTGGTATTGGAGTTTTCTCTTGCAGTGACACGAGGGCAAGCTTTCTCTGTGGGTTATGCAAGCAAGAAGCTGATGACTTGAGAGAACTACTCAACCATGGAGGAAGGAAGGACTTGCTATTGTGTGGGGCATAATGAGATGTATGCTGCATCTCGATGGGACTGAATTTGCTTTGCAAACCGATCAAGAGCCATTGGTATGCATGGATAAGGCAATGCTTCTCAATTTTGGATTCATGAGATCGGCCATGTTTCTGCAAAACTATTGGTTTACAATGGAATGGATTACAGGACAGAGAATATTGTGGCAGTTTACTTGAGCAGGGTTGTTCAACCTTGATTGCCAATTCGAAAATATTCATTGAATTGCTGATGATTATCCCTGATGTTTGCTGATAATTTTGGTAAATAATTTTTATAGGCTGGAAATGTTTTTTTTACCAATGACTGCTAGGCAGTATATTAGTCCAGTATGATGTTGGTGCATGTATACTATGATTCAATATGGAACACATTGTTTATTATGTATGACTCTAATGTTTGTTGAGGTGAGATGTTTGTTCTTTGAGTTAACTAGAATACAAAGGTGACAAGTTATTTTATTGTAGTTTGATTCTAAGCATGGAAAGATCATGAGAGTTTTGGAAATTTTTGATCATTTCCAGATATTGAATCATATCGTGTTTGATGAGCAGTATATTGTAGCGTCTGGTAATAAAAACATCTAGTAATTACAAGTAGTTGTAAAGGGAAGGATTTTCACGAATGTTCTTACTCTTAGTGCAGGATATAAATATTTGATGATTCCACCCTCTGCCGTGACATCTCTCATCCTTCATAGAGCAGGTTGCAACCTCTTCTCTCTCTCTTTAGACCTTGACAAAATCACAAGCTGATTAAACATTTGGAAAGTGTCTTTAAATCCTGGCAAATATCACACTCTCACAATCTCTCTCAAAAAGGACCATTCGTAACCTCCACTCCTGCCACCATCTACTTTCTCAACAATCCCCATGAGGAAGTTCAGTCTTTCAAACTCCTGGGTCTCACTGTCAGCCATGATCTTTCATGGGCAAACAACATTTCAAAGTTGGCTTCCAAAGCCCAGAGAGGTGAGAGGTTTTCCATCAAGCTGCGGATGAATGCCTTGTAGGTGGAGAGAAATTCAGGTGTGCCAAGGAAGGACTTTGTTAGACAGAGGATGCCCTGACTGGGCCTTGTTTGCGTCCTGCTTTTGTCTGTTCCTTCCTGACCATTCAGTGTGCTAGCTCTTGCACGAGCCTCGACGATGTATTAAAAAAAAAAGCACTTTTTAAAGTTTGTTCTTTTTTTCATTAAATATACAACTGCAGTTTCTATATTGACTAATTGGTGAGCTCCATTTCTCCAATGGGAATGCTTCTTTTTGTTAACAGTTTGGTGAGAGTTGAATAATTGCTGCATGTCCATTGTTCCTTCCACCAAGAATATGGCAAGTGTGGCAAATTATGAATATGGCAAATTCATCCTGCAATTATGATTTCTCTTCATTAAGACATTCCGCATAATACTCATAATGCATTTCACAAAGGTTGTGCAGACAACTATTAGATTATCAAGTATGGATCAATGTTCAAGTTACAATATTTTCACTTCACTCATCATCTTCAATCAGCCTTGGTTGGAATAATATAAAGTTTCCTCCACAATCACTTTTTGGTAATAAAGACATGGCATGGGACATCTTCAATCATTGCAGTCATGTCATATGCTTGATTGTCAATATATGAAAGGGTAGAAGGGCAGCTGTTTTCCAGCTACCTCAGTGAGTGACGTCCCTGCCTTGTGCGAGTCCTGGGCTCAGCTGGCTCCAGCTGACAGTACCCGGTATGGGCCCCTTGTCCAAGGTAACGGATCCCCACTGCCTTGTGGGGGAAGCCTCTTTAGGCTAAGGCTATGAGAAGGGCACTCAGATATGAAACCACACCTGTAGGTCAGCCTGCGCAGTGCTACATCATGGATAAATATGCCCATGAAAGTCTGTGGTGGCATCAATTTAAGCACCACTGTTAGCACAATTTAACAATTTAAGCACATACGCGTCATGAGAGGCTCCGACTATTGGTCAGACCACAGGCTTGTAAGGAGTAAAATGTCACTCAAGATCAAGCCTCCTGTGAAAAGGCAACTTATTAAGCCTGCTACAAAGCTAAACACTCAACAGCTTCAATGCAGAGATGTGCAATCACATCTTCAGCACCATCTTGATGCCACCTTGGAACAATTGGATTTACCCAATACCAACGCTGAAGTGGGATGGGCCATTTTACAAGACATCACCTTCAGGGCAGCTGCTGATGTTCTCGGTTTCGTTAAACGTAGTTACAAAGACTGGTTTGACGAGAACGTCTCCCAGATCAAACATTTACTTAACTCCATGCATGCAGCTCATCTTCACTGGATTGATGACAGAGGCTCAGCAAGTAAACACTCCTCTTACCTGCAACTTAGGAGACTCGCACACTAGTCAAGAGTACGTTCCATGAAAGACGGCTGGTGGGCAGCAAGAGCAGAATAAATCCAGGAGGCAGCTGATACAAAGAATCTCAAGCACTTCTATGCTGGTCTAAAAGCAGTCTATGGACCGTCTTCTCATGGTATCGCCGAACTCCATAGCTCAGATGACCAGCACCTAATCACAGATCAAAAAACAATCCTGGAGCGCTATGCTGAACACTTTAATGGTGTCCGGAATTGTCCCTCCTCCATCTCGGATGTGGCCATTGACTCCCCCCCCCCCCCCCCCCCCAGCGGCCTATATTAGAAGACCTTGCCCACCCTTTGACTAAAACAGAGGTCACCAGAGCTATCAAAGAGATGTCATCTGGAAAGGCCCCTGGCGACGATGGTAAACCTTCTGAGGTTTTCAAGTTTGGTGGTGCCAACCTCCTCACCCGATTGACCCAACTATAGATTACCATATGGACTGAAGAGTCAGTACCCCAGGTCTTCAAAGATGCCACGATTGCTCCCCTGCACAAGTGCATAGGTGATAGGTCGTGTGTCGACAACTACCGTGGTGTGGCCCTACTATCTGTTTCTGGGAAAATACTTGCCTGCATCATTCTTAATCACATGTCATCAACACTTGCCAACAACATCACCCAAGAAAGCCAATGTGGCTTTCACTCGACGTGGCACGACCAATATGATGTTCTCCACTCGTCAACTCCAAGAAAAGAGGAGAGAGCAACATTGCGACTTCTACATGGTCTTTATTGACCTTACAAAAGCATTTGATATGGTTAGTAGCGAAGGCCTGTGGAAACTATTGTACAAAGTCAGCTGTCCCACTAAGTTGGTTAATATCATCAGATCCTTCCATGATGGCATGGTTGCTCATGTGAGGGACAGTGGATGCACTTCTGAGCCAATTCCTGTTACCAACGGCACAAAGCAAGGCTGTGTCCAAGCTCCCATATTATTTAGCATTGTGTTTTCCTCTATGCTTCATGATGCTTTCGAAGATTTCACCCGTGGAGTGATGATCCAGTTTCACACTGATGGCAGTGTCTGAAATTTGCAGCGTCTGATGACCAAGTCGAGAATCACGGAAATGTTGCTCCATGATGTACTTTTCGCTGATGACTGCGCACTTTTCAGTCATAATCTTGAAGACATGCAATATATTGTCAAATGCTTTGCGCAATCTGCTCATCGCTATGGCCTTACAATTAGTCTCAAAAAGAACGAGGCTATGCTTCAGCTGAGAACAGAAGGTGCGTATAATGTCCCACACATTACCATCGATGACACACCACTCAAAGTTGTAGATAAGTTCTGTTACTTCGGAGGTGTCCTCTTCCAAAATGCAATGATTGACGACGAAGTAACATCAAGACTCGGTAAAGCATGTGTGTCCTTTGGAAGATTGACGCATCGCCTTTGGCATGAACGTGGCGTTCGCATGGACACCAAGATTAGTGTCTCTTGCGTCGTTGTCCTATCAACACTTCTGTACGCATGAGAATCTAGGACACACTATCGTCGTCATAATCAAATGCCTTGATCAATTCCATATGCGATGCCTTCGTAAGATTCTTGGCATCACCTGGCGAGACAGAATACCTAACACCTCAATCCTAGACCTTTGGCGTATCCAAGGAATTGAGTATTTCCTGATGCAAGCCCAGCTTCACTAGTCAGGACACCTCACATCTATGGAAGACCATAGAATCCCGAAAGCACTTTTCGACGGCCAACTTAAATTTGGTAAACGGTCACGTGGTGGACAAAGGAAGCATTATAAGGATGTCCTTAAATCTACACTCAAGTCTTGGACCATTCCAGTCGCCACCTGGGAAGATAAGGTCACAAACAGGTCAGCTTGGCAGAACATTTGCCGCAAAGGCCTGGACCACTTTCAATGTGGGAGACTTGTGTCGGTGCAATTTTTCCAAAATTAGCATAATGGGTTTGAGGGTTGTCAATAACAAAATGTTGTCAATTAAACTTGATATTAAAATAAATGTATTGTTATAAATCTGGAATGGAAAATGTACTCAAATATGGTAAGATTCTATGTGCTTGAACACGTATCTATTTTAATTGTAATTTAAATAATCATATCTTTCCACTGTATTGAAAGATGATTAACTTGTCTAGTAAAGATGTTCAAAACTGGCTGACCTTTCAACTAAAACTTTAATTGCCTATCATTCAAATATATCCTGCTTACTAAGGGATTTTTATGAAATGATAGATATAAGGCACCAGCAAGCTTGATAGGAGATATTATTTCAGCTCAACTGGAATGTCGGTCTAAGGAAATGTCCAGATGCATTCACTAAGTTCTGATTGCTTCAAGATGGTATATATTTCCCAAGCCTGTTAGAAGCAGACTGACTTTTAACCTACATACCATAGAAATCCATCAAAGTACCCAAAGGGCTGCAGTCTTGACGTCATTCTGTCATTCTGTGTGTCATTCTGTGCTGGGAGAGAATATACACATCTGGGTTTGAAATATATGCTCCAATCCTTCAACCAAATCAAGCTGGCGGCTGCACGAAGGCTGAAAATGATCTCCACCTGGGAATATCAAGACCTAATAGACTGTGGCGCCAGCATTTGGAAATAAAAAGAACCATGTCTGACTCCATTCCATTGGGACCATACTCTGTACAGAGCGTTGGTGCTGCCGAAGCAGTCTCCTTGGCTATTGGGCACAATCCTGGACAGGTCGCCACTCTGACGCAGGATACTTGAATGACTGTCATCCCAGCAAGCTGGTACTCATCCTATATAAAGGCTGGACTGGATCCTATATAAAGGACTTAACTCCATCATGTATTTCAGAATCTGAAGGAAGACTGTGTTACTTTCTCTAGATTACTCCATATGCGCATATGTATTTGTTTGTTTGTATTTGTTGATGTTGTTTGTTAAAAAAATGACTCAAATGTACAGGATGACTTAAGAATTTCTTCTACACTTGCTATTAAGAGACAGTGGAGGCAAGAAAGGAAAACCTGTCAACATCCACCTCTACAAGGAAACCCACAGCCATCGTACAATGCTTCGTGAGCACACCAACTAAGGGGAGAGATTTGTCGAAAGCAACGACTCACACCATCATCACCAGGAAATGTGTTGTCTTCCACGACCATGAAAACCATGTTTTGTAGACCATAAATACAAATTCCAAGACAGGCTCCAGTTTATTCTAAAAAAAATCTATCATTTAATTATAACACTGCTGCCATACCACTGACAGGTGTGGATGCCATTGACGTATATTTGTCGACCATTCACAACACCGAGATGGGTTTCCTGCCAAGGCCTAACAGTCCCATATACAGTGCTGAAAGTCTACACCCCCCCCCCCTTTTAAAATAATCAAAATTCTTAAAGGGGGAATTTAATCAAGATTTTTCAAATTTTGAAAACATAATCAAGATAAAATGCAGGTGTAATTTTAATTATTGGGATACATGATCTGCCAATAGCATCTATGCACTGTGGCAAACACAATCGCTGCTCAAAATTATTGGCGATTATACTTACAGTGTGACAGAAGGGCCTTGGGGACAGGGTTGGAAAGAGAGAGTTTGGTGGTTGTTGCATACAGTTGTGGAGTTTACACCAACCAATCAGATGGCCCACACTTCGATAATCACTGCATGTAGTCAGCTTCTGGATTGTAGCATCATCGCTTTTGTTAAGTTGTTTTTAAATACAAAGAATGCAGGAATGCAAAGTCTGGTAATGAGAGCCACCAGCTTTTGCAAACATAATTTAAGGTTTCCCTTCACATTTGGAAGTTCTCAATCCAGGCAGATGAAAGTATAGACCTGTGAAGCAGATTGCAACCACATCCCACAACTGAAACAATCTCGGGCGGTTCCAAACAGACTGTAATTCAGGTTGCAGAAAAACCAGACATTTCTGTAGTCAATGAAAAGTAATGCATTCACGAGTTTAGGGTGCAACAACAGCTTTTCATTTCATTACCTTGCAGGTACATCAAGACATACATTGTGCTCCTGCAGGATTGCGAAAAAGGTGAACTGAATCATGATCGAGTAGCAATATGTATGTCTTGATCCAGAGCTTTTGATCATGATAGCTCACAGGAATCTGTAGATAAACTCCAGCATGGTCCCTTCTTCTTCTTCTCCTCATCTTCCCTTTGTAAGGGGTGAGATCCAATGGCACCAAGCTTCTGCCCTGCCTTGACCATGATACTCCTCCACATACCTGAAGGACCTGAAGACTCAGACTTTCGTTGTCCTGCACAGGTACCGACAGCGCCACACCCCATGATCCAGTGAATCCATGACTACACAGGCCCGACCCAGACGTCTATTGACCTCTGGCTCACAGCCAGCAGAGACAGGAATATCACTGCCAAGGGAAGTGAATCTCTCCGTCACCTCAACATCGTCACCACAAACAAGTACAGACAAGATAGCAGCATCCAAGATGTCATTGAAAGCTTCGATCTTAGTTTTGACCCAGGAAACCCGTAATCAAAGGGCGGAGGAGCTCCTTGTGAGCCAAGACCATCCATATCTCGTGCCCAATTGTATCTGCAGACGTCCTCCTGCAGTTGGGTCACTATTTTTTAGGAGGTTGGCGGCAGGATTTGCACTCCAGCCACCGTAAAACCATTCACTCCGCAAAAAAAAACAAGAAAAACGAAAAGAAAATTGAAAACCCACTCCGTGGGAGTACCTCCTGTGCAGCTTCCCTCTGAAGGGTAGCTCACTGGATGACGGGATTGGGGCAAAGCCTTCACGACCTTCACTCTTTGATGATAGGAGGAAAACCACGGGTAACCTTCCCGGTTCAGATTGCGGTAGTGTGTGTCGTGTCTGATCTCCTTCTCTAACCTGATATTCATTTATTTTCTTTGTTGCCTGATCCACATCACCTCAATCTTCTCCATACTCATCTTCAGCGCATGCTTCCCAAATGCCTCCTTCCACTCCCCCCAGCACCTCCAGCATCTCCCGCTCACTCTCCAACACAATAGCCAGATCGTCTGCATACAACATCCTCCCCATACTACCCTTCATGTTTACCTTCCTGCTTTCCAGTTCCATTACCATGATAAACCTGAGTGGGCTGACAGAGCTTCCCTGCCTCAAAGCGATGGTCACAGTGAACAGACATCCTAGGACCAACCAAAACTCTTCCCTTTATTCCCTTGTACATCCCTTCCACCAACTTAACTTCGGCTTCTGGCACTCCCATCCATCTCAGTGTCACCATCACAATCTCTCTTACGACAGTGTTGTAGGCCTTCTCCAGGTGCAGAAATCCCAATGCCATTTCGCCTTGCACCTCCAACCTATCCTCCAACTCCAACCTCCAAATCCCTGTCATACTTTATTTGTTTTTTGTAAGATCCTCAAGCAGATAACTGGGTTGTTGATGTAAATAAATTTGAAACAAGATGAGGTACTTTCGGTTCAGCCATTTTCCTTTGTAGGCAGATGTGAGGATGTGAAAATACGTGTTATGTCATACTTGCAAATGGCCATCTATCGTGCAAAACCAAATCAGACCCGCACAAACCTCCCAGATGTCTCTGTCTACCCAGTACCACTGACCATTGAGTTAAGGTGTAAGAAGGGCTGAGAAAAGTAAGCCAAACACCTACCTTAACTTCCTGCCGAACTTGTGTGGTGAAGGCCTTCCTTTGGGTCATTTGTGCTGCATTGATCCTAAATTTTTGAGGATTTGCTTCAACAACACCTATCACAAAATAAAGAATTGGAAATAAGAAGAAAAGATGAAGGAAGGTAAGATGGCAATGAGATAGTCAAGAGATGGGAGGCAGGGGGAAACCAACATCCCCTGTCCTCCCCTTTATATCTCTTTTGATTATTCTCAGTTTAACTCTCAAACTCCCTTTTACATCTACAGTATATAACATGAATATAACCAACAAACCACTTTGATATCCCAGGACAACAAAATACAACAAGAAAAGGCATTTAACAAAGAAGCTCCTCAAAGGTGTATATAGATTACAATGGATCTGAGAACCAGGCTGACTCACTCACTAACACATAGCAGCATAACAAGAGCTTTTCATGTTCCTTCAAGAGCATGTGAGGTTAACAAGTTACTCAATAAATTCCAACATCATACAGCGCCTAAAGAAAGTCTACACCTCCTTTCAAAATTTTCACCTTTTGTTGCCTTACAGCCAGGAAGTAAATTGCATTAAATCAGACTTTTTACACCTTTATTTACACATCGTAACCCACAACTTCCAAATGAAAAACAAATTCTACAAATTTCAGAAAATTAATTAAAAATACAAAAATGGAATATCTTGGTTGGATAAGTGTTCACCCCCCTGAGTTAATACTTAGTGGAGGTACCAATGACAGCAATTATAGCTATGAGTCTGTTGGGCGATGTCTCTACCAACTTTGCACACCTTGATTGGGCAATGCTTGCCCATTCTTCTGTATAAAACTGTTCAAGCTCAGTCAAGTTGCACGGGGAGCGTTGATGGACAGCAATCTTCAAGTCATGCCACAGATTTTCGATTGGATTTAGGTCGGGACTCAAACTGGGCCACTCAAGGACAATAATCTTTGTTTATTTTCTTTAGCTACTCCAGTGTAAAGCCGCTGTCACACCTTGACGTTTTAGCCAGCGTATGGCAACATATCAAAATGTATGTAAAACGCTGGCGTACGCTGAACTATTGATGTTTTTTTTCCAGTTTTGGGCGTATTCATAACGAGTTGGACGTATGCATAACGTATCAGTAACGTACACAGAACGTTTCGATAACATATAGATAACTTATACCAACGAATGCTTAGCGTGTTGTCGGCGTTCACAAACTATGCCCAACGATAGACTAACTTATGCATAGCGTGCGGCAGCGTATCGCAGACGATCACGTGGCGTAGCCTATTAAAAGGCTGTTGCTCGAACTATATTCAAATCATAACCGCATTAGACATCGAAGTGTCAAGCCACTGTCACAACCTGACGTTTTGCCAGCGTATGCCGACATTGAAAAATTTGCCGAATACGCTGGCACACGTCGAATACGTTATGGGTAAGTTTTGTATACGTTAAGAGCACGCTGAAGCACGCTGGCATCGTCGTAGTACGCGCGAGTACGTGACAGGTTTTAAGCATGCTGAAAAATTTTCAACGTATGCCAGCGTATGACGCACACGTTCGCGCATATGCTGGCTATAAGTTGTAGGCACGTTATGCGATCGTTGACACACGTCGACACACGTTACTTGTAAGTTACTCATAAGTCGAAACACGTCGAGGTAATGTTTAGCGTACCCGAAACTTATTTCTAACCTATGAGTAACGTGCTTTGAACCTATGAGTAACGTGCTTTGAACCTATGTGTAACGTATCTCCAACGCATTTGACGTATGTGGACGTATTTGACGTCTTCCGGACGACCACAGAACTTACTGAACGTGTTACTAACTTACAGCTACCGTATAATGGCGTATTGGCGCGTTTAGGGGATTGGTATATAAAAATGGGGTTCACACAGGAGGAACCAGTCAGTGTACCAGACTCCATGTTTTTTTTTTTGTTTTTTTTTCTTCGGCATGACGGTGATGTTGACACTTCGATTTCTAGTGCGTTATGATTTAAATCGTTGAGCGGCAGCCTATTAATTATATTATATTATAACCGCACTAGAAATCGAAGTGTCAACATTACCGTCATGCAGAGAAAGAAACCCCCCCCCCCAAAAAAAACAAGGAGTCTGGAACACTGACGCTAAACATTACCTCGACGTGTTTCGACTTATGAATAACTTACAAGTAACGTGTGTCGACGTGTGTCAACGATCGTGTAATGTGCCTACAACACGTTACTCATAGGTTAGAAATAAGTTTCGGGTATGCTAACAATTACCTCGACGTGTTTCGACTTATGAGTAACTTACAAGTAACGTGTGTCGACGTGTGTCAAGATCCGTAACGTGCCTACAACTTATGGCCAGGTATGCGGAACGTGTGAGTCATACGCTGGCATACGTCGAAAAATTTTGAGCATGTTAAAATTTGTCGACGAGCTCGGCGTACTACGACGTATGCCAGCGTACTACGACGTATGCCAGCGTGCTCTTAACGTATACAAAATTACCCATAACGTATTCGACGTGTGCCAGCGTTTTAGACAAATTTTTCATACGTCGGCATACGCTGGCTAAATCGTCAAGGTGTGACAGCGGCTTAACTTTGGCTGTGTGCTCCAGGTCATTGTCAGGTGAAAGGTGAGCTTCCGTCCCAATTTCAGCTTTCTTACATAGGGTAGCTGGTTTTCCTCTAGAAATTTTCTGTGATTTATTTATTTTAATTTTTTTTGCACTCCATCCATTTTCCCTTCTATCCTGACAAGTGCCCCGGTCAATGCTGATGAGAAACATCCCCATAACATGATTCTGCCACGACCATGCTTCACAGTAGGGACGATGTTCATTGCGTGATGTGCTATGTTGGGTTTGCGCCAAATGTAACGTTTTGCATTTAGGCCAAAAAGTTCCATCTTGGTTTCGTCACACCACAAAACTTTTTGCCACTTGGCTTCAGAATCTCCAGAGTGTTTTTTTTTGCATACCTCAAACGGGACTTAAGGTGGGCTTTGTTGAGTAATGGCTTCCTTCTTGCTACCCGACTGTGCATGCCAGACTTGTGGAGTTCTTGGGATATTGTTGTCGCGTGCACACAGTGACCAGTCATTGCGATAAAGGCACGTAGCTCTTTCAAAGTTGCCATTGGCCTCTTGGTGGCCACTGATTAGTCCACTTCTTGCTTGGTCACCCAGTTTGGAGGGACAGCCTGATCTCGGCAAGGTCTTGGTGGTAGCTTACGCCTTCCACTTGTTAATGATTGTCTCGACTGTGCTCCAAGGGATATTCAAGGCCATTGAAATATTTTTATACCCATCCCCTGATCTGTGTGTTTACACAACTTTATCCTGGAGTCTTTTGAAAACTCCATGGGTCTCATGATTGAGTCTTTGCTGTGAAATGCAGTAAACAGCAGAGGAAGCCTACAGGAACCGCTGATTTTATCCAGAAATAATCATAATCATGACAATTTAACACCGGTAGAGGGCAATTAACTTGCTGTGTGATTTTAAAGGTGACTGGTTACACTCGAGCTCATTTTCAATTGAGGGGGGTAGACACTTATCCAACCAAGACGAATTACCCTCACCGAAGGAGAGGGCATTGCGTTTGGGTCCGTTTGTTTGTTTATTTATCTGCACAGAATTTTTGTGTTATTCTCCGCAACCGCTTGTCGGATTGAGACGAAATTTTCACCAGAGGTGCGGCGACTCGTGTAAAACGCTTTAATGATAATTATGACGTCATAAGTCACGTGGTGTGGCAGCCATATTGGGAAAACGGAAAAACTTTGGACCTCTGTATCTCTTAAACCGCACCAAGGAAAAAAATGAAACTTGGCACATGGCAAGTACTCCTCATGAGGAATAAGTGTGATTTTTTTATGATGTCATAGGTGCCTTCATTATGACGTCATGATTGCATAGGTAGAACGCCACATCTGAGTATGAAAATTTTTGAGGGTCATCTAGAGATAAAATGGTGCACAGAAAAAAAATTGATGACGTCATTGGTCACGTGATTCGGCAGCCATATTGTT
This sequence comes from Eptatretus atami, assembly GCA_035128595.1. Classification (NCBI taxonomy): domain Eukaryota; kingdom Metazoa; phylum Chordata; class Myxini; order Myxiniformes; family Myxinidae; genus Eptatretus; species Eptatretus atami. The sequence continues at coordinate 159,210,243 of CM068953.1, forward strand.
TAAAAAAAAACAACCTTCAAAACTCTTCTTCTCTGAAGTAGCTAAACAGATCGAGGCAAAACTTTACACATATGATCGCATATGCATGAGGAACAAAAGGTTCACACATATGATGTCATAGGTCACATGGTTTGGCAGCCAGATTGTATTTACCCTAAAACCGATAAAAAATCTTCTGGACAAATCGAGGGGAAGCTTCACACAAATGTTCCTCAAGCCATGGGTGTACAAGTTTGTTCAGGAATAAGTGATAGGTCACATGGTTTGGCAGCCATATTGGATTGAAGAAAATATTAAATAATGTTTTTTTCTGGAACTACTTAATCAATCGACAGGAAAATGAACATTTATGATCTAGTAATGATGGGGAATACATGTTTTAAATTTCAACTTGATCGGACGCATGGTCTGGCAGCCAGAATTATTTCATTTTTTGAAATGGGTATTTATTTTTTGAATATGTATATATATATATATATATTTTT
>CM068953.1:159212013-159235934 GCA_035128595.1 Eptatretus atami
CATCGCCCCGTTGTTTTAGTTACTTTCTGTGCAGAGTTAAAGGCCTAGCCATTATTGATGTTCAACTAAAATAGCCACCAGTTCTACTTTAGTCGGCCATCTTTGATCATATCGCACCCAAATAAAGCACGAGCGTACTCATGTATGCCATCATAATCAGCTTGTGCCAAGTCTGAACAAAATCGGACCATGCAGTCAGGAGAAATGCGTTGGCAACACATTTAAGAACAAAATGGCCCGCAAGCCGGCCATCTTGGATATTAATCTATGAAAAAAATGACATGCCTATGTTAGCCGTCATTTCTGTATCTGTGTGCCAAGCTTTGAACAACATCGGCAAATAAATGCATGTCCGAGAAATGGTTGAGGACGTGTTCAAACATCGGGTTGTTTTTTTACAACTAAAATGCCGCCAATCCGCATTCTTGGATATGCATGTCGAAAAAAAAAAAATGACACGCAATGTTAGCCATCATTTACTTATCTGTGAGCCAAGTTGAACAACATTGGTAAATGCAAGTCCGAGAATAGGTTAAGACGTTGTTCAACCATCGGTTTTTAAAAAAAACTAAAATGCCTGCCAGCTCGGCCCATCTTGGATCTGATCTCAAAAAAAAAAAAAATACATGCCTATGAAGCCATCGTTCTTTTTACCTGTGTGCCAAGTTTGAACAAACACCGTAAATGCATGTCGAAGAAATGGAGGACGACGTGCTCAACACCGGGTTTTTGTTACAACTCAAATGCCGGCCAGTTCCCAGTCGGCCATCTTTGATCAGATCACAAAATAAAGTGAGGCTGCTCGTGAATTGCCATCATGGACTGCTGCTTCTGCCAAGATTGAATAAATCGGACCATGCATGTCTGAGAAATTCGTTGGGGAACATTTAAGTAACAAAATTGCCAGCGGCCATCTATGGATCTGATCCAAAAAAAAAAGAAAAAAAAAATGCATGGTAAGCCATTTACTCTTTATTTGTGTGCCAAGTTTGAACAAGATCGGTAAATTCCATGTCGAGAAATGGTTGAGGACCCATTTTCAACACCAATTTTTTTTCTTTGGAACTAAAATGAACCGCCAGTCGGCCATCTTTTGATCACGTCGCGAACCAAAATGATGTGCATTTATGTATACCATAATGTTTGTCTTTCGTAGCCAAGTACGGAATAAAATCGCGTCCTTACATGTCCGAGATATGTGTTTGAGGATGCACGCACGCATCAACATGACAGACACAAAAATTGAGACCAAATCCATAACCCCTGTTTCAGAACAAAGTCCAACGGGGGCTAATGAAGTTTCAATTGGTTTAAAGGCGAATAAATAAATAAAAATTATGGCGTCTTACTACCGGCATTCTACGCACCATTTTTCTCCAATTGGCTATAAATCACCTATCTTTCATAATTAGTTTTCGTGCCTTTTGTATGTGTTCCATTACGATGCCGTTAAAAGCAATAAGTTTTTTCTGTTTGCGGAATGATTTCAATTTGGTTTGACTTGCCAAGCAGGCAGGCAGACTCCTTCTCTGCGTATATATTTTAAGAGTAAAAACATTATCTCACTCCTCTCTGCACATGTGCTGTCGGCTATACTTCTAAGCTAATGCACGTGAAAAATACAGAATTTTCTTATCATGTTCGATTAGTGGTTAAAATATAAACATTCAATTTAAATACGTTGTTTCTCGCATCACAAACTGAGATCACTAAAACTAATAAGACAGGACCGACGGACAGACACCAAATTGCTTAACCCCGTTTTTCGCTTCACGTGCCGCAGGTAAAAAATGCGGCAGTTTCTTTTTCTTTTCCTTATATTATTACTGTTGTTTTTTTCACAAAGCCTAAATCCAATGCCATTTCATCACCTCCTGTTGTGGTATGCTGGTCCTCAATGAACCTGGAATGTTCTGGGTTTTCCATTCTTCTCAGATATCCCTTAACGTTCCATCTGTTAATGCCTGCACACACCGAAAGAGATATTAAACAATGTGTGCATCTTTTGGATTCCTTTTGGAGCAGGTTGTGGTCCAGTCATGTTTTTAGCCATTTTAAAGACAAACAAATAAAGCTGCGAAGTAAAACTAAGCACACATTGTGTCCAAGTTATTTGTGATAAATAACAACTAAAAGAAATTAGGGGATTAAAATGACGATGAGTGGTACTAACCTGCTTGTGTTCCTTGTTCAAGATAGCTGTGACTTCAGGGCTGCGAGAAGTTTCTTTTTTCATACCCCTTTTCCCCGATAATAACTTTTTATTGTTTCACCTTGTGTCTTTTTTATCTTTTTCATTGCCTTCCAAAAGAAAAGTAGCAAAAACAAATCATAATATTAAAGGTATAGCATTAAAACATATATATATATAATCCCAGATCAAACTGTGATAGACAAGTAATTCACATTAATTAACATAGTAGATCCGTTTACACAACACCTCACTGGCCAATGGCACTGTGTAGCTGGTCATTGAAGCTTTGTGTAAAAACTATTCTGAAAGCAATGAAACAGCTTGTTCCAATGACAAGATTTACCTGCTCAGCATATCCAGGTAGTGGGGGGGGGAGGGGTTAAAATAACAAACTTGTGCAGGGTTTTAGCATAATGTAAGTCCATGCTAAATGACTCAGAGGAAGAAGAGGGCCCAATGGTGGATGCTCCTAAGTCTGTGCAGGGGCATACCAGACAGCAAGTTCAGAGTAATAAAACTGCTTGACCAATTTTGCTTGCTGAATAGCAGGCGCTGGAGAGGAAACAGAGAGTGAGAATTGAAAGAAAGACCGAGAATGATTAGAGGCTGTAAGCGAAAGACAAAAAACAAGATGTTGAAAGGTAAGATTAGAGGCGGACTGAAAGACTATGCTGAAAAGGCAGAGGGAGGCAGAAGCAGGCTCGAAGCTGAAACAGAGTTGAAGCATCATAAGGTAGGGAATGCTCTACAAGGTTTGCCCAGAGAATGTGGAATAACTTTGCGCAGACTAGTCCTACAAAGCCTCAGTTTTTTCTCACGATAAGGGATGAGCTAGAGAGCTACCTAAGATTGACATTTGCTATTAACAGCTGTGGACAGGCGAGGACGAGCCACCTCACTGCAGTTGCTTTGTTCACAAGCAAATGCATTCAATGTTGTATCTCGGCTGCTGACTATGGCAAAGGTCAAGTATGACCAATATGAACTTTCAAAAATGACTGTGAATGCTAAATGAGGCCTCTTGCGCATGCGCTGTTCATTCGGTTCATCTCGCCAGTTGGTGCTTTTAACTTGCTGATGCTGCGCGCAAAATCTGTGATAAAATTGTCTTTGTGACATAATTTTCAGCATTTGATGAAAGCATGGCCAATTTTCCCAATAGGTTAACCATAATTGCTTCTGTTCCTGAATGAATATAGGACTCGTGGAAATATAGGAATATGAGAAAATTATCCCTTGATTGAGAGGAATCGGCGTTCCGTACCATTTTACTGTTAGTGCCATTTGAGTGCCAGCCGATGGATATTAACACAACATACACGCACATAAGGAACCTTCAGCTTTACCAATGGATGCAAAAATCGAGTAAAATTTATCTGTGGCCCCAGAACCACACAAAAAACGGATATTTATAACGAGTTCACAGTCCTAGGGCTCCCAATCCCGCCCCCCCCCCCCCCCCCCCCCCCCGACCCACATCTTTCTTTGCTGGCCTGACCCACATCACCTCAGTCTTCTCCATACTCATCTTCAAGTGCATGCTTCCCAAATGCCTCTTCCACTCCCCCAGTACCTCCTGCATCAACCCACCCACTCTCCAACACAATAGCCAGATCGTCTGCATTACAACACCTCCCCATACTACCCTTTCATGTTCACCTTTCCTGCTTTCCAGTTCCATACCATTGATAAACCTGAGTGGCCTTATTTCCGGTCATCAATTGGAATTCAGATTCAGGTCACTCTACCCTGGACTGCTGGTTTGCTCCTTGCTTTCCCAACAATAATGGATGCCTTCAATTGCCAGACATGAGACAGAGCCATCTCCAAAGACATATCACAGTGCTTTTGATCCGGTCTGCCACCCCGCCCTGCTCACAAACTCTCTTTCCTAGGCTTATCCAAGGCAATTCTCCACTCCTTGGCTCGCAGACTTCTTTGTTTGTTGTTAATGTGTGCCTTATGGAATTCTCTTCATACCCCTCTTCCTGTCCAAACTAGGAGTTCCTTAACGGTAGTGTTCTGGGCTCCCAATGCTTTTTCTCATTGTATTCAATTGCTCTCTGTGCAGTTAAACATGTGGTGCAATAATTGAATCAATAAAATCGGCCACATCAGTGAAACTTATACTGGACTTGATCATGGGATTTGCCATCTCAGTTTATCAAAAAATTGGTGGAAAAAGCCAAAATAAATAATCAGAAACAATTTTCAGCCATAAAATGGCTGCCAACTTAAATTCTTTGAATTTATTTTTAGTAAAATAATGTCAGAATTGTAATTCCTATGTCTGAAAACAATATAAAAAGACATATCTTCATACTGTTTTAACATATCTACTGCGAAGATATAAGAAGTAGATGTTGCACAATTTGCTGGTGCCATCTTGGATTTTCAAAGATATTAAAAAAAACTTCTCAATAGTGCCAGTCTTATCATTCTAGAACACGCTCTCTTTATACGTTCTAGAAATATACACCAAAAAGCCCCAAAAAGTTTGATCTATACCCACTTGCAAGATTCACCTCGACGACCTGATATCAGGAGGTATAGTCATTTGGGTATGTCTGACCAATACTACCAGGATTACATCCCCAATTATGTGGCATCACTGTGCAATTCACAAACTGACCAAGCAGGGTTTCAAGCCAGGATGGTGTTACAGAGGGATGTCAGAAGAAGGCCCACAAAATCCTGCAAGCAAACTCATCAACAAACCCATTTAAGACGAAGAGACAAAAAGTAGCTATACCTCTGACTTTGGTATTGAGTTTTCTCTTGCCAGTGGACACGAGTGCAAGCTTCTCTGTTGGGTTATGCAAGCAAGAAGCTGATGACTGAGAGAACTACTCAACCATGAGGAAGGAAGGACTTGCTATTGTGTGGGGCGAATGAGATGTAGCTGCATCTCGTTGGGACTGAATTTGCTTTGCAAACGATCAAGAGCCATTGGTATGCATGGATAAGGCATGCTCTCATTTTGGATTCGATGAGATCGGCCATGTTTCTGCAAAACTAGTTGGTTTACAATGGAATGGATTACAGGACAGAAGAATATGTGTGGCAGTTTACTTGCAGCAGGGTTGTTCAACCTTATTGCCATTCGAAAATATTCATGAATTGTGATGATGATCCCTGATTGCTTTGCTGATAATTTTTGTAAATTAATTTTTATAGGCTGGAAATGTTTTTTTTTACCAATGACTGCTAGGCAGTATATTAGTCCAGTATGATGTGGTCATGATATACTATGATTCAATATGGAACACATTTGTTTATTATTGTATGACTCTAATGTTTGTTGAGTGAGATGTTGTGCTTTGAGTTTAACAAGAATACAAAGGTGACAGTTATTTTATTGCAGTTTATTCTAACATGGAAAGATCATGAGAGTTTTGGAAATTTTTGATCATTTCCAGATATTTGAATCATATCTGTTTGATGAGAGTATATTGTAGCGTCTGTTAATAAAAACAATCTAGTAATTACAAGTAGTATGTTAAAGGGAAGGATTTTCACGAATGTTCTTACTCTTAGGCCAGGAATATAAATATTTTTGATGAATTCCACCCTCTGCCGTGACATCTGCTCATCCTTCATAAGCAGGTTGCAACCTCTTCTCTCTCTCTTTTTAGACCTTTGACCCAAAATCACAAGCTGATTAAACATTTGGAAAGTGTCTTTAAACCTGGCAAATATCACACTCTCACAATCTCTCTCAAAAAGGACCATTCGTAAACCTCCACTCCTGCCACCATCTACTTTCTCAACAATCCCATGAGAAGTTCAGTCTTCAAACTCCTGGGTCTCACTGTCAGCCATGATCTTTCATGGGCAAACAACATTTCAAAGTATGGCTTCCAAAGCCACAGAGAGTGAAGAGGTTTTCCATCAAGCTGCGGAGAATGCCTTGTAGTGGAGAAGAAATTCAGCGTGCCCAAGGAAGACTTTGTTAGGACAGAGGATGCCCTGACTGGCCTTTTTTGCGTCCTGCTTTTGGTCTTGTTCCTTCCTGACCATCAGTGTGCTAGCCTCTGCACGAGCCTCGACGATGTATTAAAAAAAAGCACTTTTTAAAGTTTGTTCTTTTTTTCATTAAATATACAACTGCAGTTTCATATTGACTAATTGGTGAGCTCCATTCTCCAATGGGAATGCTTCTTTTTGTTAACAGTTTGTGAGAGTTGAATAATTGCTGCATTGTCCATTGTTCCTTCCACCAAGGAATATGCAAGTGTGGCAAATGATGGGAATATGGCAAATTCATCCTTGCAATTGATGATTTCTCTTCATTTAATTAAGACATTCCGCATAATACTCATAATGCATTTCACAAAGGTTGTGCAGACAAACTATTAGATTATCAAGTATGGAATCAATGTTCAAGTTACAATATTTTCACCTTCACCATCATCTCAATCAGCCTTGTTGATAATAAAAGTTTCCTCCACAATCACTTTTGGGTAATAAAGACATGGCATGGACCATCTTCAATCAATTTGCAGTCATTCATATGCTTGAATTGTCAATATATGAAGGGTAGAAGGGCAGCGTTTTTCAGTACCTCAGTGAGGACGTTCCCTGCCTTGTGCGAGTCTGGGCTCAGGCTGGCTCCAGCTGACAGTATCCGGTATGGGCCCCTTGTCCAAGGTAACGCGATCCCAACTGCCTTGTGGGGGAAGGCCTCTTTAGCTAAGGCTATGAGAAGGCACTCAGATATGAAACCACACCTGTTAGGTCAGCCTGCGCAGTGCTACATCATGGATAAAATATGCCCATGAAAGTCGTTGGTGGCATCAATTTAAGCAACCACTGTTAGCACAATTTAACAATTTAAGCACATACGCGTCATGAAGAGCTCCGACTATTGGTCAGACCACAGGCTTTGTAAGGAGGTAAAAATGTCACTCAAGATCAAGCCTCCTGTGGAAAAGGCAACTTATTTAAGCCTGCCTACAAAGCTAAACACTCAACAGCTTCAATGCAGAGATGTGCAATCACATCTTCAGCACAAAATCTTGATTGCCACCTTGGAACAATGGATTTACCCAATACCAACGCTGAAGTGGGATGCGCCCATTTTACAAGACATCACCTTCAGGGCAGCTGCCTGATGTTCTCGGTTTTCGTAAACGTAGTACAAGACTGTTTGACGAGAACTCTCCAGATCAAAACATTTACTTAACTCCATTGCATGCAGCTCATTTCCACGGATTGATGACAGAGGCTCAGCAAGTAAAACACTCCTCTTACCTGCAACTTAGGAGACCGCCACACTAGTCAAGAGTACGTTCCATGAAAGACGGCTGGTGAGGCAGCAAGAGCAGAATAAATCCAGGAGGCAGCTGATACAAAGAATCTCAAGCACTTCTATGCTGCGTCTAAAAAGCAGTCTAGAGCCGTCTTCTCATGGTATCGCCGAACCCATTAGCTCAGATGACCAGCACCTAATCACAGATCAAAAAACAAATCTGTGAGCGCTATGCTGAACACTTTAAATGGTGTCCGGAATTGTCCCTCCTCCATCTCGGATGTGGCCATTGACTCCCCCCCCCCCCCAGCGGCCTATATTAGAAGAACCCTCCCCCCTGCCCACCCTTGACGTAAAAACAGAGGTCACCAGAGCTATCAAAGATGTCATCTGGAAAGGCCCCTGGCGACATGGTAAACCTTCTGAGGTTTTCAAAGTTGGTTGGTGCCCAACCTCTCAACCGATTGACCCACTATAGATTACCCATATGGACTGAAGAGTCAAGTTACCCCAGGTCTTCAAAAGATCCAACGATTGCTCCCCTGCACCAAGTCATAGTGATAGGTCGTGTGTCCGACAACTACCGTGGTGTGGCCCTACTATCTGTTTTCTGGGAAAAATACTTGCCTGCATCATCTTAATCACATGTCATCAACACTTGCCAACAACATTTCACCCAAGAAAAGCCAATGTGGCTTTCACTCGACGTGGCACACCAATTGATGTTCGTCCACTCGTCAACTCCAAGAAAAGAGGATGAGAGCAACATTGCGAACTTCTACCATGTCTTTATTGACCGTTACAAAAAGCATTGATAGGTAGTAGCGAAGGCCTGTGTGGAAACATTGTACAAAGCAGCTGTCCCACTAAGTTGGTTAATAATCATCAATCTTTCCATGAGCCATGGTTGCTCTATGTGAGGGACAGTATGCCAACTTCTGAGCAATTCCTGTACCAACGGCACCATAAGCAAGGCTTGTCAAGCTCCCATATTTATTTAAGCATTGTGTTTTCCTCTATGCGCTTCATTGATGCTTTCGAAGATGTTCACCCGTGGAGTGATGATCCAGTTTCACACTGATGGCAGTTGTCTGAAATTTGCAGCGTCTTGTGACCAAGTCGAGAATCACGGAAATGTTGCTCCATTATGTACTTTTCGCATGTGACTGCGCACTTGTCAGTCATAATCTTGAAGACATGCAATATTATTGTCAAATGCTTTGCGCAATCTGCTCATCGCATGGGCCTTACAATTAGTCTCAAAAAGGAACGAGGCTATGCTTCAGCTGAGAACAGAAGGTGCGTATAAATGTCCCACACATACCATCGATGACACACACTCAAAGTTGTAGATAAGTTCTGTTACTTCGGAGGTGTCCTCTTCCAAAATGCAATGATTGACGACGAAGTAACATCCAAGACCGGTAAGCATGTGTGTCCTTTGGAAGATTGACGCATCGCCTTTGGCTTATGAACGTGGCGTGCATGGACACCAAGATTGTGTCTCTGCGTCGTTGCCATCAACACTCTGTACGCATGAGAATCTAGGACACACCACTATCGTCGTCATAATCAAATGCCTTTGATCAATTCCATATGCGATGCCTTCGTAAGATTCTTGCGCATTTCACCTGGCGAGACAGAATACCTAACACCTCAATCCTAACCTTTGTGTACCAAGCGAATTGAGTATTCCTGATGCAAAAGCCCAGCTTCACTAGTCAGGACACCTCACATCTATGGAAGACCATAGAATCCGAAAGCACTTTTTCGACGGCCAACTTAAATTTGCGTAAACGGTCACGTGGTGGCAAAGGAGCATTATAGGACTGTCCTTAAATCTACACTCAAGTCTTGGACCATTCAGTCGCCACCTGGGAAGTAAGGTCAACTAAACAGTCAGCTTGGCAGACCATTTGCCCGCAAAGGCCTGGGAACCACTTTGAATGTGGGAGACTTGTGGCGGTTATGCAATTTTCAAAATTAGCATAATGGGTTTGAGGGTTGTCAATAACAAAATGTTGTCAATTTAAACTGATATTAAAAATAAATGTATTTATTAAATCTGGAATGGAAGATGTACTCAAATATGGAGATTCTATGTGCTTGAACACGTATCTATGTTTATTGTAATTTAAATAATCATATCTTTCCACTGTATTGAAGATGATTACTTGTCTAGTAAGATGTTCAAAACTGGCTGACCTTTCAACTAAAACTGTAATTGCCTATCATTCAAATATTATCCTGCTTACTAAGGGATTTTTTATGAAATGATACATATAAGGCACCAGCAAGCTTGATAGGAGAATTATTTCAGCTCAACTGGAATATCGTCTAAAAGGAAATGTCAGATGCATTCACTTAAGTTCTGATTGCTTCAAGATGGTTATTATTTCCCAAGCCTGTTAGAAAGAGCAGACTGACTTTTAACCTACATACCATAGAAATCCATCAAAACTACCCAAAGGCTGCAGTCTTTACGTCATTCTGTCATCTGTGTGTCATGCTGTGCTGGGAGAAGAATATACACATCTGGTTGAAATATATGCCTCCAAATCCTTCAACCAAATCAAAGTGGCGGCTGCACGAAGGCTGAAAATGATTCCACCTGGGAAATCAAGACCTAATAGACTGTTGGCACCAGCATTTGCGAAATAAAAAGAACCATGTCTGACTTCATTCCATTGGGACATACTCTGTACAGGCGTTGGTGCTGCCGAAAGCAGTCTCCTGGCTATTGGGCACAATCCTGGACAGGTCGCCACTTTCTGACTGCAGGATACTTGAATGATGTCACCAGCAAGGCGTATCTCATCCTATATTAAAGCTGACGATCTATAGTAAGGACTTAACTCCATCATGTATTCAGATCTGAAGGAAGATGTGTTACTTTCTCTAGATTGACTCCATATGCGCATATGTATTTGTTGTTTGTATTTGTTGATGTTGTTTGTTTAAAAAATGACTCAAATGTACAGGATGACTAAGAATTTCTTTACACTTGCTATTAGAGACAGTGGAGGCAGAAGGAAAACTGTCAACATCCACCTCTAAGGAAAACCACCAGCCATCGTACATGCTTCGTGAGCCACACAACTCAGGGGGAGAGTTTGTCGAAAGCAACGACTCACACCATCATCACCAGGAAAGGTTGTATCTTCCACGACCATGAAACCATGTTTGAGACCATAAATAAAATTCCAAGACAGAGCTCATTTATTTAAAAAGAATCTATCATTTAATTATAACACTGCTGCATCACACTGACAGGTGTGATACATGACGTATCATTTGTTGAGCCATTCACAACACTGAGATGGGTTTCCATGCCAAGGCCTAAACAGCAATGACGTGCTGAAAGTCTACACCCCCCCCCCTATTTAAAATAATCAAAATTCTAAAGGGGAATTTATAAGTTTTTCAAATTTTTGAAAACATATCAAGATAAAATGCAGGTGTAATTTTAATTATTGGGATCGCATGATCTGCAATGAGCATCCTAGTGGACTGTGGCAAACACAATCGCTGCTCAAAATTATGCGATGTATACTTACAGTGTGACCAGAAGGGCCTTGGCGACAGGGTTGGAAAGAGAGAGTTTGCTGGTTGTTGCATACAGTTGTGCGAGTTTATACACCACAATAGATGGCCTCACTTTCGATAATCATGCAGTTAGTCAGCTTTCTGGATTGTAGCATCATTCGCGTTTTGTTAAGTTGTTTTAAAACAAAAGAATGCAGGAATGCAAAGTCTCGGTAATGAGAAGGCCAACCAAGTTTTGCAACATAATTTAAGGTTCCCTTCAAATTTGCGAAGTTCTGCAATCCAGGCGATGAAAGTATACGATCTGTGAATTGCAGATTGCAACCAATCCCAATGAAACAATCTCGGGCGTTCCAAATCTAGACTGTAATCTAGGTTTGCAGAAACCAGACCATTTCTGTATCAATGAAAAGTATGCATTACTGAGTTTAGGGTGCAACAACAGTTTTCATTTCATTACCTTGAGTACAATCAAGTACTACAGTGTGCTCTGGCAGGATTTGGAAAAGTGAACTGAATCATGATCGAGTAGCAATATGTATGTCTTGCATCCAGAGCTTTTGATCATCGATACTCACAGGAATCTGTAGATAAACTCTCAGCAGGCCTTCTTCTTCTTCTCCTCATCTTCCCTTTGTAAGGGGTGAGATCCATGGCACCAAGCGCTTCTGCCCTGCCTTGGCTCATGATACTCCTCCAATACTGAAGGACCTGAAGACTCAACTTTCGTTGTCTGCACAGTACCGACAGCGCGCCACAACCCCATGATCAGTGAATCCATGACTACACAGGCTCCGACCAGACGTTATATGACCTCTGCTCACAGCAGCAGAGACAGGATATCAACTTGCCAGGGAGATGAATCTCTCGTCACCTCAACATCGTCACAGCAAACAAGTACACGACAAGATAGCAAGGCATCCAAGATGTCATTTGAAAGTCTTCGCGTCCTTAGTTTTGACCAGGAACCCGTTAATCAAAGGCGGAGGAGCTCCTTGTGAGCCAAGACCATCCATATCTCGTGCCCAATTTGTATCTGCAGACGTCCTTCCTGCAGTGGGTCACTATTTTTTAGGAGGTTGGCGGCAGATTTGCAGCTGCAGCCACCGTAAAACCATTCACTCCGCAAAAAAAAACAAGAAAAACGAATAAGAAAAATTGAAAAACCCACTCCGTGGGAGTACTCGCAGCTTCTCTGAAGGGTTAGCACTGGATGCGGGATTGGGGCAAAGCTTCACGACCCTTCACTCTTTGATGATAGGAGGAAACCACGGGTAAACCTTCCCGGTTCAGATTGCCCGGTAGTGGTGTGTCGTGTCTGATCTCTTTCTAACCTGATATTTTTATTTTGCTTTGTGCCTGAGTCCATGTCACTCGTGATTCTTCTCCATATCATCTTCAGCGGCTGCTTCCAACTGCTCCTTCCACTCCCCAGCACCTCCAGCATCTCCCGCTCACTCTCCAACACAAAGCCAGATCGTCCTGCATGACGAACATCCTCCCAAACTACTTCATGTTTACCTTCCTGCTTTCAGTTCCATTCATGATAAACCTTGAGTTGGCTGACAGAGTTTCCCTGCCTCAACGGATGGTCAAGTGGAAACAGACTCCTAGACCAACCAAAAACTTTCCTTTATTCCCTTGTACATCTCTTCCACACTATACTTCGCTTCTGCGCACTCCACATCCATATCAGTGGTCACATCACAATCTTCTTACTGAACAGGTCGTTGTAGGCCTTCTCAGGTGCAGGTAAATCCAATGCATTTGCCTTGCACCTCCACTATCCTCAACTCCACCTCCAAATCCCTGTCATTACTTTAGTTTGTTTTTTGTAAGATCCTCAGCAGGATAACTGGGTTGTTGATGTAAATAAATTGAACAAGACTGCAATGAGGTACTTTCGGTCAGCATTTTCCTTTGTAGGCAGTGTGAGGAATGTGAAAAATACGTGTTTATGTCATACTTGCAAATGGATTCCTATGGTCGTGCAAACCAAATCAGACCGCACAACCTCCTTCAGATGTCTCTGTCACCAGCTCCACTGACATTGAGTTATAGGTGTAAGAAGGGCTGAGAAAAGTAAGCAAACACCTACCTAAACTTCCTTGCCGACTTGTTCGGTGAAGGCCTTCCTTGGGGTCATTTGGCTGACATTGATCTAATTTTGCATTTGCTTCAATCAACACCTATCACAAAATAAAGAATTGAAGAATAAGAAGAAAAGATGAAGGAAGGTAGATGCAATGAGAAGTCAAGAGATGGTGAGGCAGGGGGAAACCAACTATCCCCTGTCCTCCCACTTTAATCTCTTTTGATTATCTCGTTTAACTCTTCAACCTCCTTTACATCTAGCAGTATATAACAGAATATAACCAACAACCACTTTTGATATCCAGGAAACAAATATACAACAAAGAAAAGGCATTTACAAAGAAGCTCCCAAGGTGTATATAGATTATGGATCTGAACCAAGGCTGACTCACTCACTAACACATAGGCAGCATTAACAAGAGCCTTTTCATGTTCCATTCAGAGGCATGTGAGGTTAACAAGTTTACTCAATAAATTCCAACATCATTACAGCGCCATAAGAAAAGTCTACCAACCTCTGTTCAAAATTTTCACTTTTGTTGCCTTACAGCCAGGAATATAATTGCATTAAATCAAGATTTTTACACCTTTTATTTACACATCGTAACCCACAACTTCAAGAAAAACAAAGTTCTTAGCAAATTCAGAAAAATTAAGTTAAAATACAAAAATGGAATATTCTGTGTTGCGATAAGTGTTCACCCCCCTGAGTTATACTTAGTGGGAGGTACCAGATGACAGCAATTATAGCTATGAAGTCTGTTGGGGCGATGTCTCTACCCAACTTTGCACACCTTGTTGGCAATGCTTGCCCTTCTTCTGCTTAAAAACATGTTCAAGCTCAAGTCAAGTTGGCACGGGGAGCGTGGATGAGACAGCAATCATTGCAAGTCATGTCACACAGATTTTTCGATTGGTTTAGGTCGGACTCAAACTGGGACCTCAAGGACAATAATCTTTGTTTATTTTCTTTAGCTACTCAGCTGTAAATAAAGCCGCTGTCAACCTTGGCGTTTTAGCCAGCGTATGGGGCAATATCAAAATGTAATGTAAAACGCTGGCGTACGCTCAGACTTTGATTTTTTTCATTCTTTTGGGCGTAATTCTAACGAGTTGCACGTTAGCATAACGTATCAGTAACTACACAGACGTTCGATAAATATATAAGATACGATTATACCACACGAATTGCTTAGCGTGGTTGTCGGCTGTTCACAAACTTGCCCAACGATTCAGACTAACTTATGCATAGCGTGCGCGCCTAGCGATCGCAGACGATCACGTGGCGTAGCCTATTAAAAGGCTGTTGGCTCGACTATTCGAAATCATAACCGCATTAGACATCGAAGTGTCAAGCAGCTTGTCACAACCTTACGTTTTAGCCAGCGTATGCCAACTATGAAAAATTTGCGAATACGCTGGCATCACGTTCGAATACGTTATGGGTAAGTTTTGTATACGTTAGAGCACGCGAAGCACGCTGGATATCGTCGTAGTACGCGAGTACGTGACAGGTTTTTAAGCATGCTGAAAATTTTCATACGTATGCCAGCGTATGAACGCACACGCTTGCGCAGTAGCTGGCGTATAAGTTGTAGGCACGTTATGCGATCGTTGACACACGTCGACCACGTTACTTGTAAGTTACTCATAAGCGAACACATGAGGTAAGTTTAGCGTACCCGAAAACTTATTTCTACCTATGAGTAACGTGGCTTTTGGAACTATGAGTAACGTGCTTTGGAACCTATGTGTATCGTATCTCCAACGCATATTGACGTATGGTAGGACGTATTTGACGCTTCCGGACGACCACAGAAATTACTGAACGTGTGTTAAACTAACTTAAACAGCTACCGTAGTAATCGGCGTATTGCAGCGGTTAGGAATTAGGTATATAAAAATGGGTTGCACACGGAGGACAGTCGTGTCATGACTCCATGTTTGTCTGTTTTTTTTTTTTCGGATGACGAGTGATGGTTGACACTTCCGATTTCTGTGCGGTTTATGATTAATCGCTTGAGCGAGTAGCCTACTTAATTATATTATATTATAAACGACTAGAAATCGAAGTGTCAACATTACCGCATGCGAGAAGAGAACCCCCCCCCAAAAAAAAACAAGGAGTCTGGAAACCACTGACGCTAAACATTACTCGACGTTTTTCGGACTTATGAATAACTTAACAAGTACGTGTGTCGACGTGGTCAACATATCGTGTTAATGTGCCTACACGACGTTACTCAGTAGGTTAGAAATAAGTTTCGGGTATGCTAAACATTACCTCGACGTGTTTCTGACTTGAGTAACTTACAAGTAACGTGTTGTCGACGCGGTGTCAAGATCCGTAACGTGCCTACAACTTATGGCCAGCGTATGCGGAACGTGTGAGTCATACGCTGGCATACGTCGAAAAATTTTGAGGCATGTTAAAATTGTCGACGAGCTCGGCGTACTACGTACGTATGCCAGCGTACTACGACGTATGCCAGCGTGCTCTTAACGTATACAAAACTTACCCATAACGTATTCGACGTGTGCCAGCGTTTTAGACAATTTTTCATACGTCGGCATACGCTGGCTAAATCGTCAAGGTGTGACAGCGGCTTAAACTTTGGCTGTGTGCTCCAGGTCATGTCAGGTGAAAGGTGAGCTTCCGTCCCAATTTCAGCTTTCTTACATAGGGTAGCTGGTTTTCCTCTAGAATTTTTCTGTTATTTTGCTCCATCCATTTTCCCTTCTATCCTGACAAGTCCCCGGTCAATGCTGATGAGAAACATTCCCATAACATGATTCTGCCACAGACCATGCTTCACAGTAGGGACGATGTTCATTGCGTGATGTGCTATGTTGGCGTTTGCGCAAATGTAACGTTTTGCATTTAGGCCAAAAAAGTTCCATCTTGGTTTCGTCACCACCACAAAACTTTTTGCCACTTGGCTTCGTAGAATCTCCAGAGTGTTTTTTTTGCATACCTCAAACGGGACTTAAGGTGGGCTTGTTGAGTAATGGCTTCCTTCTTGCTACCCGACTGTGCATGCCAGACTGTGAGTTTCTTGGGATATTGTTTGTCCGTGCACACAGTGACCAGTCATTGCGATAAAGGCACGTAGCTCTCAAAGTTGCATTGGCCTCTTGGTTGGCCACTGATTAGTCCACTTCTTGCTTAGGTCACCCAGTTTTGGGGGACAGCCTGATCTCTGGCAAGGTCTTGTGGTAGCTTACCGCCTTCCACTTGTTAATGATTGTCTCGACTGTGCTCCAAGGGATATTCAAGGCCATTGAAATTTTTTATACCATCCCCTGATCTGTGTGTTTACACAACTTATCCTGGAGTCTTTGAAAACTCCATGGGTCTCATGATTGAGTCTTTGCTGTGAAATGCAGTAAACAGCAGAGGAAGCCTACCAGGAAACCCGCTGATTTTATGCCAGAAAATAATCATAATCATGACAATTTAACACCGGTAGAGGGCAATTAACTTGCTGTGGATTTAAAGGTGACTGGTACACCGCAGCTCATTTTCAATTGAGGGGGGTAGACACTTATCCAACCAATGACGAATTACCCTCACCGAAGGAGAGGCATTGGCGTTTGGGTCCGTTTGTTGTTTATTTATCTGCACAGAATTTTGTGTTATTCTCCGCAACCGCTTGTCGGATTGAGACGAAATTTTCACCAGAGGTGCGGCGACTCGTGTAAAACGCTTAATGATAATTATGACGTCATAAGTCACGTGTGTGGCAGCCATATTGGGAAAACGAAAAACTTTGGACCTCTGTATCTCTTAAACCGCACCAAGGAAAAAAAATGAAACTTGCACATGCGCAAGTACTCCTCATGAGGAATAAGTGTTGATTTTTTTATGATGTCATAGGTGCCTTATTATGACGTCATGATTGCATAGAGTAGAAGCGCCACATCTGAGTATGAAAATTTTTGAGGGTCATCTAGAGATAAAATGGTGCACAGAAAAAAAATTGATGACGCATTGGTCACGTGATTCGGCAGCCATATTGTTAAAAAAACAACCTTCAAAACTCTTCTTCTCTGAAGTAGCTAAACAGATCGAGGCAAAACTTTACACATATGATCGCCATTATGCATGAGAGAACAAAAGGTTCACACATATGATGTCATAGGTCACATGGTTTGGCAGCCCAGATTGTATTACCCTAAAACCGATAAAAAATCTTCTGGACAAATCGAGGGGAAGCTTCACACAAATGTTCCTCAAGCCATGGGTACAAGTTTGTTCAGGAATAAGTGATAGGTCAATGGTTTGGCAGCCATATTGGATTGAAGAAAATTTAAATAATGTTTTTTTCTGGAACTACTTAATCAATCGACAGGAAAATGAACATTTATGATCTAGTAATGATGGGGAATATCATGTTTAAATTTCAACTTGATCCGGACGCATGGTCTGGCAGCCAGAATTATTCATTTTTTGAAATGGGTGATTTATTTTTTAATATATATATAATATATATATTTATATATATATATATTTTTTTTTTTTTGAATAAGGCTCACTTGACTGTGCTGGATGGGTCTGAGGTAGAGGAGTAGCAGCTGAAATGTGAATCCTATCTAAGTTCCTCTTGATGACTTCATCTTTGCTTTTTTGCTTGTTTGGGTTCCTTCTGATTACTCCAGTGCAGGACTGGACTATTTGGTCTTCCATTTGATTTGAATTGAATTTATTTTCATCACATCTAAATTCAATTGAGTAAAGAAATAATATTTTTAAAACGTCATGGTCAGGGTCAGGTGTCCGATCAACAGCTGGGTTGCATCAAAGCGGATATCTTGGTACCCAGTCATCACTGCCCAGCAGTTATAAAATCCTCTGATTACTCCAATGCAGGACTGTCTATTGTGCCTGATGAAGGCGGCTGCGAAGCCGGTTGAAACATTGCCTGAGACGGGTCTGCTCTCGCTTTTTTGCTCAAATTAGTGGAGTCGATCTAGTTTTTTTACTTTTGGTGGGAAGTGCCTTCTTCATTAAAAAAAAAAATACAAAAAAAAAAAAATATATTAATAATATGTATAATATATGGAATGTCCCGAAAAAATGTACTCGCATTTTGGCTCCTCATAACTCATTGAATTTTTCATTTCTTTTCAGATCAATTTGACCCTAATAATGGCAGAAGTACGACTAGGTTTGAAGAAAGAAATTTATCATAAAGTGCTACTGGAAGCACGAAAACATCATGGAAGTGCAAGACATATTTAGAAGACATTTTCACAAGATCCACCAACGCGACGCACAATGCTCGCATCCGAGATAAGTTTGAAACAGATGGAACTGTGCATTGACATCCATAAGCCGGAGCGTTCAGGAAGACCACGGTCATACACCACCCCGCAAAGAAAATCAATTGCTGAAACCCTCCACCGATCCCCATGGAAATCTGTACGACAAATGGCTCGTGAGACAGGAATCCCAAAATCAAGCGCCCATCGCATTTTGAAGCGAATTAATTGGAAAAGTTACATTCCAAATTAATCCACGCTCTAATGAAGACGATCCTGACCGAGAGCTGAATTTTGTGAGTGGTACGGGGCAAATCGCGAAGATATGCAGCTTTCCATCCAAAATTGTTTGGAGCGATGAGGCCAGCTTCAAGTTAAATGGCTCAATTAACCGACACAATTGCACTACTGGCTCCTGAAATCCGCATGTTATATGGAACACAATTAAACTTACCAGGGGTTCTGTGTGGTGGGGATATCAGCATTGGGCATCCTAGGGCCATTCTTTTTTGACAAACAGTCACTGGGGATGTTTACTTAAACTTGCTGCAGGAATCGTCGGTCCAACGTGTCGAAGAGATATTTGGTGATGAAGAGATTTACTTTCAGCAAGATGGAGCACCTCCCCACTACCACTGTGTTTAAGGGCCTATCTCGAAGCAACTTTTCAAACAGATGGATATGGGCGAAGAGGTAGTGTTGAATTCCTGCGCGTTCCCCAGACCTCACTCCAATGGACTTCTTTTATGGGGATATTCTCAAGATAAGGTTTACGGTTCAAAACCAGCAACATTCGATGAGCTGAAAGAGGAAATTTGAAAGACAATGTCTTGCAGTTCCAAATGAATGATTCGTAATGCTGTTGAATCCATTGGTCCGTGTTATCGGCTGTGTTTGGAACGTGATGGTCGTCAGTTTGAACATTTGAAACATGAATTTATCATTTTACATTTAACCATTAATCTTGTTTAAGTCAATAAACAACGCATTTATTATCA
Source organism: Eptatretus atami (assembly GCA_035128595.1). Lineage (NCBI taxonomy): Eukaryota > Metazoa > Chordata > Myxini > Myxiniformes > Myxinidae > Eptatretus > Eptatretus atami. The sequence goes on from CM068953.1 coordinate 159,231,359, forward strand.
TTTAAAGAGTGGAGTACATTTTCTATGGACACCCAGTATATATATATATATATATATATATATATATATATATATATATATATATATATACATACATATACACACAGTGTAGTACTGGACAAGCTTCGAGGTGACTGTCCCATCCACACTCCCGGCTCTTACTTGCTCTCCTCTGCACTCTGGGCTCTTACTTGCTCTCCTCTGCATTTCACATTATGGGCTCACAGGACAAGCTTTTAGGTGACCTTGTCCCGTTCACACTCCGGGCTCTTTTTTCTCCTCCGCACTCTGGCCTCTTCTCTCCTCCCCAGATATGACTTTTCAAGTCTCGTCTCATGCGAGCCTCTCTCTCAATGGTGCGCTTTTGATGGGGGTGGGTGCACAATCCAGCTTGTGGAAAATCCCGCTGTCCCTGAGGGAGTCTTTAATGTAGCCCTCACCCCACCTCTTGCTTATGAAAGACAAGGAAAGTGTCCCCAGCCCCTCCTTGCATGCACAAAACGTCCTTTGTACTGTATGTAGTTTGCATGCGAGAAGTGCCTTCCCGCAGGCAAACGTGGAAATGCAGAAAAGGAAGAATGGAGGAAGTGCAGGGAAGGAAGAATGTGGGAAAGCAATTTGGTGCTGGTCCGGAGGATCATATAATATTTAACGTGAGCGACGAGTGTTGTTGGTAAATAATAAAATAATGAGTGGATTGAGTGGTGAGGAAGACAGATGCAACAAAGGATGAGAATAAACCTGCGGGGTTGAAAGAAAGATTGGTGGGATGAAAGAGGGTTGATGATTGAGTGATGGTGGATGAAAGAAGGAATGAAAGTCGCAAAGGGGTTGGAACGGACCGATGGAGTATTGAAAGAGAACTGAAAGTCGCAGAGGGTTTGGAATAGACTGATGGTGTATTGAAAGAAGGACTGAAAGTCACAGAGGGTTTGGAATAGACTGATGGTGTATTGAAAAGACTGAAAGTCACAGAGGGTTTGGAATAGACTGATGGTGTATTGAAAGAAGGATTGAAAGTAACAGAGGATTTTAATGACAATGGTGAAATTGAAAAAAGGATGAAAGTAGCAGGAGGTTTGGAATAGACTGATGGTGTATTTAAAGAAGGACTGAAAGTAGCACAGGGTTTGGAATAGACCGATGGTGTATTAGAAAGAAGGATCAAAAGTAGCAGAGGGAGGGGGAAATACATCACACCGGGGATACACAAGCTCACCTCAACGCATAAACCACCCGCCAAAACTCTTCGACAAGGGGCCTGATCCAGGAGAACACATCGGGCCCAATAATTTTTTGAAATATCATGCCACATATCGTTTTAGGCCCCATCTTTCATTGGTGAAGAATCACAATAAAAATTTTAAAAAATTCTCAGATCCGGATCTGGATTCGGATCTTCACCAAAATTGAATCAATTCAACAAGACAAACACCAAGCCCCACCATGGAAATTGAGACGAATGATACAGAGAGAACAACACCCAGGCAAAAATACTACAGTTAGAACTATAGCATATGAGAGTTGTACTCTAATATTTTACAGCAGTCTCCAGAGAATTACAACAGGAAAGGATTATTTTTGCCTGGGGAAAGGAAACGGAGCAAATGCAGCCGTTCATAAGAGGAAACAGAACTCCAAAGCCAATAAAGAGAATCCAAAAAAAACAAAACAAATACAAGGCCAATGACAAAGACCGAGAGGTAACGGGGTTGCTGAAAACACACTCAAAATAGAAATGATATCAAGGAAGATTAAAAATAAAACATCAGGATGAAGTCAACAACAGGAGAAAACAAAAGCAGATGTTTGAAAACAACCCAAAATGATTCTACCACAAACTAAGAAAACAAAAGCAAGATGTATCAAGTCCCCCTGAGAAAGGCAGACTTTAATTTTTTTGGAAAGGAATTTATGAAGACCCAAAATAGCATAATAAGGAGGCAGGGTGGATTCCTAACTTGGAAAATAAAAAAAGCAACAACTAAAGGAAATGCCCCCAGTGATGTTTCATGAAGGAACAGTAAAAACACCAAACTTTAAAAGCCCAGGCCTGGATGGAATTCCAAATTTGTGGCTAAAGCAACTAGATGCTATACACAATCACAACGTTTGAGCATTCGACAAACTTATCCAAGGGGAGGAGATAATGGATGAATGGCTCACAGAAGGTAACACATTCTTCATCCAAAAATCTGAAGAAACCCAACTACCACACAAGTTTTGACCAATAACCTGTCTACCAACAACATATAAACTTCTGATGGGAATCATCACAGAAATGATGTACCATCAACTAACACAAGCAGGCCTAGAGGCAGAACGAGATATAAAAGAGAATGCTGTGGAACAATGGACCGCCGACTACTAAATAAACAAAGCCATACTTGAAAACTGCAAAACGAGAACAACCAAATTGTCCACAGCATGGATAGACGGCAAAAATATTTAAATAGTGTTCCACATTGATGAATGATAAAGTGCATGCAATTGTACAAGATCAATCACCTAAGAATCAAACTGCTTGAGAAAGCAATGAAGCTTTGGAATACCACATTGATACTGCAGCACTCAGATGCAAAGATCAAAATACCAGGAGTGAAAATACAACGCAGGATCTTCCAGGGTGATAGTCTTTTACCTCTTCTGTTTTGCCTGGACCTGGTCCCATCAAGCAACCTCATTAATGAGCAAGGACATGGATACACCCAAACAACCAATAAGAGAATGTCCAAAGAAACAGAAAAGGTGACACATCTACTGGACATGGATGATCTAAAACTTTGCACAAGATGACAAAAAATTGGTAGAACAACTGAAATTAGTGAAGTGGTAGGAATACATTAATATCCGATGACTTTCAAATGGAATTTGGCCTAGATGACTGCGCCAAGTGCATGTTCGTACAAGGTAAACCACCACAAACGGACAACATAAAAATCGACCTACACACAACAATACAGGAACTATAAAACGAAGCATCATACAAATACCTTGGAGTAGAAGATGGCCACAAAATATGTCACAAACCGATGCGCAAAACAATTGCCAAAGAATACTTGTCGAGAACAAGGCTGATCCTGAAAACATATCTCACCCCGAGAAACAAAATCAAAGCCATTAACCAACTTGCAGTACCAGTGTTCCAATACAGCTGCAGAATAATAAACTGGCCACAATCGGAAATATATCAAGACAAGGAAACTCCTCACCATCCACAAAATATTCGACAAAATCAATGCACCCCAAGAATGTACGTGCCGAGATGAGAAGGAGGTAGCGGCCTGATGGAACTCAACCAAGTGTACAGAATGACAACTGGCGTATTGGCTGAGTATGTGTAAGATTCAACAGACTAACGAATCCAATTTGTATGCAAACATGGAGACAGCAAGCCGGAGAAGGTATCCCGTTCCCACTTAGTAAAAAATTTCCAAAGACGGATGCGAATGGAAGATGTAACACATGAAATGGAAACACCAATGAATACAGCCCCAACAATTGTAAAAAAGACGAAATAAATATATAAAGGGAAATTTCAACAGATATACACTGACAGTTGGAGGGACGAGCGGAATACACACCCTACGGGTGATCTTTTTCCAAGAATGCAACGCATTCTTCTGATGCATGCCATTATTTTGGCGGTGTGTAGGCAACTGATAGCTCTGTGTGAGCAAAACCCCCCGCTGGGTTTCGTACATGAAGCAAAAACATACCTATTGCTTATAATTCAAAACACCTCCCTGCACTGGAAAACGTGGGAACAGGAATACTGTACTGTAAATGAGAGACACTTGTAATACTCTCCCCCACTTGGAGGCGACGCTATATGATACAAATTTACATGGAGGATTTGCGTCTGGCCTCCCAGCCACCCCCCCCCCAAACCCAAGACCACCAGCAAAGATAAAAACACCCCTGTACATTAATTGAGGTCATGCTGATCCTATGAAGCAAGTCTGGATGTAATCTGCCCACAAGTGTAGAGGAGGAGCGCGACAAACAAATACACAAATAAACACACAAACACCATCTGTGAATTACAGTAAAGATGAGCAATACAATCCGATGGTGTGTGAGGGGAGGGGGGTGGAGAAAGAGAGAGGGGGAGAGAGAGGGGGAGAGAGGGGGAGAGAGAAGGGAGGCAAAGAGGACGGAGGAGGGGGGGCAGTGAGAGAAGGGAGGGGAAGCGAGGAGTGGTGAACAGGGGAAGCTAGGAAGGGGGGTGGAGGTGGGAGAGCAACGCCTCACGAACATTGTGCTGCAGACAGACAGACAGAGACAGAGAGCGAGAGAGCGACAGAGGTGTGGGAGGAGAGTGCTGCATTTTATTCGGAGGGGGGGGGGGCGAGGAGGGGACAGATAGAGAGAGTGGGGGGGGGGGAGGAAAAAGAAAAGAGATAGGTGAGGAGTGGAGTGCATTAGCAAAGAGAGTGATTATGTTATGCTTAATGCCTAAACACAAATACAAAAAAATCTCATGTCAGAATAGCTGTGCATACAATGACACAACAGAGTTTGTTATGTTAACCACTGGCACATCTGCAAAAACTTTGATATCCCAGTTCCAGAA
>CM068953.1:159262028-159282363 GCA_035128595.1 Eptatretus atami
ATAGATACTTTCTCATGATTTCCTCTTGTAAGGTGTTAATACAAGGCCTAAGCTTTCTTTTAGAATAAGAGTTACTGCTTCACAGGATTTTTTTGGTATTATCATTTTCATTTAACACTTAATGGATGAAAAAGACTGGTATTTTCATGACAGCTTGGTTCAACTGTGCTCTGTTTGGGTAGTTAAAAATATATATTCTTCATATAATTTCAGACTTTTTTTACTTGGTCTTCAAAATATGGACCTTTTCCATTACTCTTCAGGGGAAAACAAAGCTATTCAATTAATTTCATTTTTTCACCGTGAGGTAACATATTCTGTGGAATTGCCCACACCACACGGTGCACCGTAAAAGATGTAGAAGTGTTTCTTTTGTCTCGTGAGGATTTTCAGTATCCCACACTCGCATATTTTGTTTATCAACGCAACCGCTCAGATGAAAGTGTGCTTCATCTGTGAACCAAATCTACTCCAGTAAGGCTCGATCACCATCACCAAAGCAGAAGAATTGAACACAAAAACCAAGCCGGTGCTCTTTATCATTATTGCTGAATGTTTTCTGCATTTGAATCACACAAAGAAAAGGTTTAGCATATTGTTGGATGATTCGGTATGTTGATGATGCAGACAAACAGAATCTGTAATAAACGATTGATGGATTGTGAGTGCGACGTGTGAGCGCTTCCTGAACACGAGCAACATTTTCTTCCATGTGAACAGATTTCTTTCTGCTGACAGCTCATTTCACATTATCCTTCATTTTCAAACTTCTTGATCAAGCTCATAATCGCAGACATGTATGGTGTACGTCTGCAGTTGAGTTGTTTACAAAAATCTCGTTGCGTTTGAACAACCATTTCGGTCTTATAATAACGCTTGATGATAAAAACACGTTGTTCTAAACTGTATGATGCCATGACTGTAACTGAAGAGGTAGCATGATGCAAGCAACATGCCATAAACTTTCAACTCTGATGTTCACAGTTGCCATTTCTTCTGCTCTCCATCACACAGTTCAAATAATATAACCAAACAAAAATTGAGTGTCCTTTTTGAAAGACACTGAAGAAGGACTTAGAAGATTTGGAATTATGGAGCTGTGAAACTGCTGGTCCATTTGGCATGGTAAATGTACAGTATATTTAAACAAAGGAGTAGATAGGGTAGGACAACAGTGTAATTAGGTGAAGTGGGGGGATGTAAACTGAGTGTTAGAAGGAGTGTTGGGAGGTACACATGAAGCCCTGGGGAGCCTGAGTGGCTTAGATTGCAAAAGGTCAAAAGGACATGAGTATAGCTAAATTTTGAAGAATGAGTACGCAAAGAGAGAACCCAAGGCGACAAGTGCTGAAGAGTAATTGGAAACGGTGCTGAGCAAAAGGAAAAGGGTGTCAAGACGGGTACATAGAGAATATATGATGAAGTGTGGTGAGACACTCCAGGTGCTCCCAGTGGCTCGGATGCATTCAAAAAGAAAATGGCAGCCAAAAGATGGATGGAATTGAGGTCACACCTCCCAACCAACTGGTTGTACAGAATATCAAGTGAGTGTAGCATGATGATGGCTATGGCCCATAAATCTGGAAAGAGTGACCAGCATACTGATTAGGGGTTAAATTAGTTGATAAGACTGAGCTTTGTTTATAAATATAAATTAAGAATTCATTTTGGATGTGTTAGGGTAGTTAGGTTCTCTCCTCCACACAATAAAATGAGTTTACCACCAGCAGAGAGATTGGATTGTCAGGTTAAGTGCTTTTTGCGAAGACTGTGGAAGCCCAAAATTATAGTTTAGTGAACCATCATGGTGGACACCCTCCCTGCCAGTAACCCATGCAAGGTACATCTCACCTGCCTCAAGACCTCTTTAAAAGCACAACCCACTATACAGATCGAGTGAGCCATCTTGCCTGCTGCTAGTTCCTTCCCACCAGCAATCACTTGCCATCACAAACTTGATACTCAAAACGAGCTGCACAGGTCCCCATGGTTTCCAGACTGAGCTTTGTTCAAATGATGAACATTATGAACATTCCTGCTTTGTGAACTTTACATGAATTACTATATTTTAGTTAAGGAACAACACCAATGCCATCCCTATCAATTGCTTGCATGATTGCATTTATAATTGTTAAGTGTTGTGTATACAAATGGATGTATGCGAAGAAAGGGTCCAGGCAGATGGCACAGGTTCACGAATGCGTCTCCCAATAATTATTTATTTTGGTTTTAGCAGAGCCTAGATTTTGATTGCCAGTAAGGTCCAATCATCGTTCTGCATCTCCTTGCCTGTGGCAATTTTGCTCAGACGAGTCTGAAAAGAGGAACGGGGTCGGATTACGAAAATGATTCCCAAAGTGGGAGATATCACCCCCCTGGGGGCGTTGGGAAGATCTAAGGGGGAGAAAATGGAAAAGGGAGCGGCAGGGGGCTTCAGTAGCAAGAAGGGCGGCAGAGGATTTGACAGGCTAACTTCAACAATTTAACAATTGATAATATAAGGCTTACATGTAAAAGCATAATGGTTTTAGTTATACAGGGCCCTGACGTGAGTGATTAGAAGGAGAATGTCACCTGAACAAACCCGAACCTATTGATCCTTCCTGACTTCGCTTGTCGTAGCTCAGTGCCCAGGCCCCCTCAGACTATAATTTGGCCCCATAATTTTAGTGTAAAAATTTATTTCTCCGAGATCACACTTACCTCGTATTTTCCGTCATCAATTTTGAGTGAGTGCCCCCAAAAGATTGCTGGCCCCTCCAGATTTTCATACCTGGCAACACCACTGTTAACAGCAAACATTTTTGTGTTCATATGTGACTTTTGTCGGCCTGGAAGATTCCGGGATCGTCCCTCCAGCCCTGCACCCCCCCCACCCCCGCTTCCGGCCGACCCTTATAGCTCGTCTCCAAGTGCTCCCCCTCATGGGCCGTACCCTCTCTCTGCGATAGGCAAGCACCCTGCCTCCATGCCGAGAAACCAACTTCGGCCTTCACGCTACTTTTCGAGTTGTGCGTGTGTGTGTATGTGTGTAATATATATATATATATATATATATATATATATAATATATGCATACATATATATATATATATGTGTATATATATGTTGTATATATTGTTGCGGCCGTGGGGTCGTGGTGAGTTCAATTCTGTCGAGTATTCAGCGACATGGCAAATACTTGAGAGCGCTCATCAAGTGGTCTAAGTACGACATTGAAACAGTTGATAACGGATAATCCGCTGTGGTGACCCCTAACGGGAGCAGCCGAAAGAAATATATATATGTTATATATATATGTGTATATTATATATTGTGGTTTTATATATATATGTGTGTATATATTGTTGCGGCCGGGGGGTCGTGGTGAGAAGACGAGGGGGGTAAGCTATCTCGGGTTCCCACCACTCTCCAGAATCACAGGCCGTCGCGCACGGATAACTCCGTGATGCGGCGCGCCGCTAACCGACCATGAACGCCAATAGCTCAACGACGTGACTTAGGGTCCTCCGTCTAAACCGGTTACCGAATTAATCATGTGACCTAATTACCAGGGGGCACGCCCTCGGTACACCTTGGCTGAACCAGGTCACCTTACCGGGTCAGATGCAGCCGAGCGACACTGCCAAGTCCGTACCGGCTGGAAGAACTTGTGCCACCGACCGGCGAGAAGATGTCTGCCGTCTGTGAGAGACACCCACGGCCACGGTGGTCAGCGAAGATGGACGATAAGATGCTTTGGTAAACCTATGCGCAGACCCGAACAAGATGTGTGCCATTCGTGCCCTGCTCTGTGTGCGATAATACATTACCCCGGGGCTGCGAGTGGGTCCGCCACCCTGAGCATGTGGTCATTTATCAAAAGCAGTGGTGTGCACGGTGCCAGCCCTGATCTGTGCCAGGAATTGAGGGAAAAGATTGGATAGAATTATTAGGTGTAGGTTTGGGTTGAAAAAATGTATAGATAAAAGTATTGGATGGAGACTTGGATGGAAAAAAAGAGTATAGATATAAGAATTAAATGGAGATTCGGATTGAAAAAGAGTGCGCCGTGTGCGTACTGTACGGCGTTGGCATTTGGTGTTGGTTTTCCACGGTTTTAAAAGGTGGGTGTCCAAGCGCAAAGCCTGCTGGCCTTCACGAGGACCCATTCTCACAGTAAAGGGCGTAGCCACAGTTTTTACAGGTGGGTGTTCCTTGCGCAGTGCCTGCTGGCCTTCGTGCCGACCCATTGCTTGGATTTACCTCAGGAATAGAGAAAAAGAGTAGGAAATAAAGCCAGAGATACAATCATATCCAACATGAGATTCACACAACACACTGTCCCGTTTATCCCATCGACAAGAAGGAAGGGTCCAACTGTACGTATATTAATGAAATAACTGTCTGGGAACCACTGAGTGATGGATGCCATTGCATTGGAGAGATGCGGTTCCCAGAACCACAAAATATATATATACATATATAATACATATATATAATATATATATATAATATATATCATTGGTATCACTTTGGAATAGTTTGTGAAGACTCTATATATTAAGTTTGATTTGAAATTTCATGATATAAGCTCAGGTGGCATCAAAATGTGAAAACTTTGGAGGGGGATGAATACTTTTGCAGTCACTGTTTACACTCTGTATGTAGTTTATTTTTTTGACAAATATATGAAAAAACAATCATGAGGTAAGTTATACCAATCGTCTCCTCGAGGTCCTCGAGGTCCCACTCGATGCTTCGCAATGCATTCCTCAGCTCGTTGCTCACAGACTCCACCTCAACCCGATTAGCCAAGCTCCTGATATTTCCACGCGTCATTACAAGTTCCCGCCAATGTGCACACTGTTGTTGTGCTAACTGCAGCGCATTCTGCACCTCACTGCACACAATCACAAAAAGGAAGCATTCATTGAAAGCATTTCTTTACCCCGCGCGTGTGAAGCGAAAAGCAGGCTTCTGCAATTGGTTCCCTTTGTCTGTCTGTCTGTCTACCAATGTCAGTTTGTGATCGAGGAACAACTATATTTCAATTTATTGTTATATTTTCAACATGAATCAGAACACAAACCTGCATAGTTTAGCAGTACTATGGCTCTGAATTCAGCAAATTGAACAGAATCTCATCCCAATCATACAGTGAGGAGTAGGGTTATTTTTCTCGTCTGTCTGCAGGTCAAACAAAAACTGAAAACCATTCCAAACAGGAAACGTACTGTTATTAGGGATGCCATGAAGGATTCAAACAACTAACATGAAGAACTAGTGTGATATGTTAAACTAGAACGGCACTCAGTCAAGCGCATACCTCTGCCAGGCTGAACAGTTTACATTTTGTATCCCAATGACAGGCCGGATTTGGATCCAGGCCTGAACCAAAATCTAATTGGCTTGTTCTTGTCAGCTAGTCAACTCATCCACCTAGTTTTGTCATAACTCGTCCATATCTTTTTGAAATATAGTGCTATATTGTATCGTATTTTCCAGTGTATAAACCGCGGCTGTGTATTTACTGCACCCATGTTTTTCACCCTCAACAAAAATGAATATGAGGTTAATTTTATTTTCCAATCTAGATCTAAATACGCTTGTACATTAACTTTGTATGGATCAAAGTGATGGAGGTTTCAACATGTTTCCTCCCATGTCAGCATAATTTTGTCCAACAGTTTTATTCTCATTTTCAAGAAGTTGAAGATAGAGGAGAGGATACCCATAAGTTTATATTTTCCTTTCTTATTTTTAAATATTATAAAGAGGATTTTTGTTGTCACTAGAAAAAGGAACAAAAGGGATTCATACCAATATCATACATATTTCTTGTGGACTTGTGGTCCTGAAAAGGGCTGTTTGGATTTGATGAAGCTTTTCAGCGAAACCAAAGAAAATCCTCATCAATGCTTTCCTCGTCGAAGACGGCACACATCTCCTTGTCCGAATCAGGAGAGAGCAAGTCTCCGTCGCTGTCACCGTCATTTGCAGCCTCCTCGTCCCAAACTATGTTGTACTCTATGCTGTCCATGTTGTTGGAGATGCAGCATTTCAGAAATGCTCGCTTGATGACCTCTGACGGTATCTCCTCCCACACCTTGGTGATTCAGCCGCAGATCATCGGAAGGTCAACCTTTCTCATCCTCCCGCTCTTGGTGTAGGTCTTCTCCCCAATCATTATCCAGTCGGATCAGCAGCGACATAACCCGTCTTTGAATGGCTTGTTGATGGACACATCGAGGGGCTGCAGGGGCAATGTCATCCCGCCTGGGATGATGACGAGATCGGTGTTGGTCTTACGGAGCAGCACTTTGGTGTCATCGGTCTTGTGACAACTGAACGCATCCAGGACTAGCATGCTGTGTCATCGAGAGAGACCACCATTCAGCCTACTACTCCAGACCGAGTGCATCCAGTCCTGGACCAGTCCCTCATCTATCCACCCCTTCTGCTATGCATGAACAATGACGCCAGCTGGAAACTTGTCTTTGGGCAGTGTTTTCCTCTTGAACATGACATACGGGGGGGAACTTGCCACTATCTGCGGTGCAGGCGAGCATGACAGTGAATCGGTCCTTCTAGTGACCAGTAGTGTTGATCGCCACATTGTGTTACCCCTTCACTATGATGGTGGTCCTTGCGAAGCACAAAGCGGCCCTTCTTGAGGGTCGCATGACTGCCCCCAGCCTGTTAACGGATGCACGTAAGTTTGCGTGCAAGCTTATTTTAGGTGGGTGCTCCGTTATGAGACTCCAGCTATTGTGAATAATTATTTTGATGTTCCTGAACTGATTTTCAAAATGTAAACAGTGGAATTGAGCTTATCAGCAGTTCTGACTGCTAAAAAGTGTTCATTTGGAATATTATTGAAATTCAGCATTGATCGTTTTTCAGACTGACTTTTTTGCTCTACCCATGTATTAACCGCAACCCCCAACTTTTACACTTTTTTGCCAATAAAAAAAGGTGGTTTATACACCAGAAAATAAGGTATATCGTTTTGGACCCCATAATCGAAATGGTGAAGGATGACTTTAAAATATTTAAAATTCTCATATCCAGATCCAGATTTTCACCGAAATCGAATTGATTCATCACACACCCAACCCGTCCACCAAGTTTCCTCTGAATCATTCCATAAGTTTTTGAGATATCGTGCTATATTTCGGTTTTGGCCCTATCTCTCATTGTGAAGAATAACTTAAAAAAAACTTATCGGATCCGGATCTTAATCAAAATCCAATCAATACGTCCTTGTCACACATCCAACTTGTCCACCAAATTTGGTCCGAATCCATACACAACTTTTTGAGATGTCATGCTCACAAACAAACAAACAAACAAACAAACAAACAGACAGAGAGACAAACAGGGGTGAAAACATAACCTCCATCCACTTTCGGTGGTGGAAGTAATAAAGTTGTGTGAAAGACGCTGCATCAACAGCGGTAAACTTCCGAAAAAAGTTTTTTCGACAACGTATAAAACCTTTTTATCACAAACCATTTTATTTATTTTTAAACGTAAAAAAAAAACAAAAAAAAACATGGATATTGTAATCGGCTCCATCTGACTTTCTGTCAGTCCATGTGTCACGCTATCTCCTCCCAAACGGTTGTGCAGAAATTCACCAAACTTGGTAGTTATGATCACCAAATGGCAAGAAGGTGCGAGAGCAGTATAGTTTTTCGCCACATCCCCCTGGGGCCCTGGGACGGGATCAAAATGTCAAATACCAAAAAATGCAATTATGGGCACATTGTAAAAACATTTTTAATGAAACTGTATGCAATCAACATTGGGGGACGCATTAAATATGCAACGATTTTTTGCATTTGACCCCAGGTTCATGTCACAAGCGATGTGGGCTTGCAGTCACAGGGGTCAAAATGGAAGATTTGTTATCACTCAAAATCTGATATTGGGTTATTATTCCCGTGCTTTCGAAGAAAAGCGGGAATATTGTGATTGTCTCCGCCGTCCGTCCCGTCTTACCCTGTAACTCCTCCTACACCGTTTGAAATAGGAACTTGAAACTTTGGACATAGTAGATATATGTATGGGGGAGTGCACAACATTTCGGATTTTTTGATATGACCCCTAGGGGCCAGGCCAGAGGGGTTGGGGTCATGGGGTCGATTAAAAAAAAATTTGTCTTATAGCTTTTTAAATCAACATATTCATGAGTTATACATTTAACAACACATTTTTTTAAACACATGATGATCAGAGGGTGCTTGGGGTAGGGGTACTTAGCGGATTGGGGTCAAAATAGCTCCTCCTACACCGTTTGAGATCGGAACTTGAAACTTTGGGACATAGTAGATATATGTATGGGGAAGTGCACAACACTGTCGGATTTTTGATATGACCCCTAGGGGCGGGCCAGAGGGGGTGGGGTCATGGGGCTGATTAAAAAAAAAAAACTGGCGTTAATGGGACAAAGCAGTGCACACAGGAATATGCGATGGTGTGCCATCGACAACGTAGTTCTAGTTTCTGATGAATCTTTTTGCTATCTTTCAACTTTGCTTTGGGAGGGAAGCGTGGTAATTTGCGATGGTGCACCGCCGACTCCGCTCCAGTTTTATTTCAATTGAATTATATACTATCATACCTCTTATAGTGCTGCCAATTAAAATGCTATTTCACATGACACTCAAATAAAATTATTCATTTGAAAGATAAAATGAAACAAAAACGCAAAAAAAAAATCGATCAAACGGCCTACAAGTACTGGACTGTCCAGGACGTACCAAGGAAACACAATCACTGCTACATCCTCCGAATGAACCAATGAGATTGAAGCACGCTCGGCTAATCAGCGAGCGGCTCCTTACACATGTGTGTTGTTGCTCTTGCCCAGAAGGGCCAGCGAGACGATTGTAACGCCTGTGTCTGTCTGTGTGACGATTCCGATCATGTGACGATTGTAATGACCGCAATGCTGACACAAACGTGAAAAGGCTGAATGTGTAAAGTCGGTGTTTGCATCTAAATGTTGTGCCTGAAACCCATCGCTTTCTGTCCCAACCTTACCCAGTCGCACCCAGCTGTTCCTGGACTTTGTGTCCTTTTCTTCTGACAAAGTGGAGAGCTTGCTGTCAAACCTCGACTCAGATTCTGCAACCGGTCCAGACGGTATCAGCCCACGTGTCCTAAAAACCTGTTCCTCTGCTCTTGCTCACCCTCTCTACGTTATATTCACCCTCTCATTTGCTCAAAGTCATCTGCCATCTGCTTGGAAATCAACAAACATTACTGCCATGCTTAAAAAAGGTGCAAAAACAGATCCCTGCAACTAGAGACCAATCAGCCTTCTCCCAATCATCAGCGAGGTTATGGAATCCATAATCGCTTCAGACGTTAAATCTTTCCTCTTCTCTAATGGCTTGATTTCCAATCATCAATTTGGTTTCAGACCAGGTCACTCTACCCTGGATATGCTGCTTCTGCTCTCCCAACAATGGTTGGGGTACTCAATGCCAGACATGAAATCAGAGCCATCTCCCTAGACATACCATGTGCTTTTGACATGGTCTGGCACCCTGCCCTGCTCACCAAACTCTCTTCCTGTGGTATCCAAGGCCATCTCCACTCATGGCTTGTAGACTTCCTCTCCAGTCGTAGCCAACGTGTGGCCCTAAATGGAGTTCTCTCATCCCCTCTTCCTGTCCAGGCTAGAGTTCCTCAAGGCAGCGTTCTGGGCCTTTATGGGGTTTTTAATCAATGATCTCTCCGACTCTCTGGAAAATCCTCTTTATCTCTTTGCTGATGATTCCACCATGTGTCGTACCGTCTGCAATCCCTCAGACCAGCAAGCAGCAGCTTCTTTGCTCTCTGCAGATCTGGATAAAATCACAAACTGGTCAACACATGGAACATGTCTTTCAATCCTGACAAATCTCACACTCTCATCACGTCTCTCCAAAGGACGTTTGGAAATACCGTCCCACCCCCATCTATTTCTCAACAATCCTCTGGAAGAAGTCTTTCATTCAAGTTCTGGTCTCACTATCTGCCATGATCTTTCCTGCGAAAGCCACATTTCCAACCTGGCCTCCAAAGCCAGTCATCGACTGGGCATCCTCTGTCGTGCAAAGTCCTTCCTTGGCACACATGAGCTCCTGATCACAGAGAAAGTTTTCGTCCGCAGCCTGATTGAGGACTGCTCTCCTCTCTGTGCTGGTGCTCCCACCTCTCACCTTTCTCGGCTTCACGCTGAGGAAACCAAAGCATTTAGGATCATTGGTTTCTCCCGCGATGAGGCTGAGTTTTTGGGCTTCTCACTCTCTCACCTATCACTCTCTCTTCTGCCTTCTACTGTCTCCTCTATGACCTCGAATCCCTGCTCTGTCTGAGATCTGTCCCCCCCTTTCCCCCATATTTCCGCAGGGCGATCAAGGTCCGCCAGCAACCCTTTTCTGGTAAAATTACCAAAATCAAGAATCGCTGCTCATCTTCAGTCTTTCATTCCTCTTTTTCCCTGCCTTTGGAACAAACTCCAACACTCTTCAATCCCCCTCTTCCCTCCAGGTCTTCAAAACAGCTGTTCACCACCATCTCTTATCTTATCTTGTGTTTGGGCTGGAAGGCAGGAGGACTTTCACAGCTTCCTCCACAATAACAGGCTTTTCTGCATGGATTTTCACCTCGAAGACCTTGAGGGACTCCCTTTGCATGCTAAAATTTTGGCACAGTGCTTCATCGTGCAAGATTTCTATTGACTGTTCTGGCACTCCGACAGTTGTCATGTCATCCTCAGGCAAATCTTCTGCATCCACATTGAAAGGGTTCTGCACCCAGCTGTATTTCTTGACATCGTCGGGAATGTAGCGTTCAAATTATTTGCTAAGCTTGTCCAAGTGCTCCATACAGACGTATTGGATGTCATCAAATGATGTCATTCCATCTTCCTGAAAGTCTTCCAGAGGTCGATTCAAAGACGGGAAGGCAAGTCTTCCCTCGCTCAATTTTCCCTTTCCACAGCTTCAATTTCCCTCTGAATGACAACAGCTTTTCTGTTAATCCGATGAGCATGTGGTCAAGGACTTGCATGGAAGTGCTCAACTGGTTGAATTCACCGAATATGTCTGTGATGGAGTCAACTTGGAGCAACCACTTCGGCTCGGAGAACTTTCCAATCAAACTACGTTTCATCTCGCACAAAAATAATTTGAGCTCAGTCTGCCTCGTCACAACTCCCTGAAGTACCATACCTATTCTTGCAAAAGCCACCTGACCTCAGAATGGTAAAGCAAGTGCATGAGCTCCGATCCAAAATCTGAACACATTCCCTGGAACAGCCTCGCGACCAACTCAAAACTCAGCGACCCAAATTTTGGTCGTGACCCAGGGTTTTAAAAAAACGCTGGTTTCGAGGGTGATGATGATGTCATCGGTGAAGTGGTATTCAAGCCATAATTGGTTGAATTGAAATCCTTATCCAAAATAAAAAAAATCAAACTTCATATACAGTGGGGGAGAACACAGTATTTGATACACTGCGATTTTGCAGGTTTTCCCACTTACAAAGCACATAGAGGTCTGTAATTTTATCATAGGTACACTTCAACTGTGAAAGATGGAATCTAAAACAAAAATCCTGAAAATCACATTGTATGATTTTTAAATAATTAATTTGCATTTTATTGCATGAAATAAGTATTTGATCACCTACCAACCAGTAAGAATTCCGGCTCTCACAGACCTGTTAGTTTTGTCTTTAAGAAGCCTCCCATTCTCACTCATTACCTGTATTAACTGCACCTGTTTGAACTCGTTATCTGCATAAAAGACAGCTGTCCACACTAAATCAATCAGACTCCAACCCTCTCCACAATGGGCAAGACCAGAGAGCTGTCTAAGGACATCAGGGACAAAATTGTAGACTGCACAAGGCTGGGATGGGCTACAGGACAATAGGCAAGCAGCTTGGTGAGAAGGCAACAACTGTTGGCGCAATTATTAGAAAATGGAAGAAGTTCAAGATAACAGTCATCTCTCCTCGGTCTGGGCTCCATGCAAGATCTCACCTCGTGGAGCCAATGATCATGAGAAAGGTGAGGGATCAGCCCAGAACTACACGGCAGGACCTGGTCAATGACCTGAAGAGAGCTGGGACCACAGTATCAAAGAAAAGCATAAGTAACACACTACGCCGTAATGGATTAAAATCCTGCAGCGCACGCAAGGTCTCCTGCTCAAGCCAGCGCATGTCCTGGCCCGTCTGAAGTTTGCCAATGACCATCTGGATGATCCAGAGGAGGAATGGGAGAAGGTCATGTGGTCTGATGAGACCAAAATAGAGCTTTTTGTTTAAACTCCACTCGCCGTGTTTGGAGGAAGAAGAAGGATGAGTACAACCCCAAGAACACCATCCCAACCGTGAAGCATGGAGGTGGAAACATCATTCTTTGGGATGCTTTTCTGCAAAGGGGACAGGAGGACTGCACCGTATTGAGGGGAGGATAGATGGGGCCATGTATCGCGAGATCTTGCCAACAACCTCCTCCCTCAACAAGAGCATTGAAGATGGGGCGTGGCTGGGTCTTCCAGCATGACAACGACCCGAAACACACAGCCAGGGCAACTAAGGAGTGGCTCCGTAAGAAGCATCTCAAGGTCCTGGAGTGGCCTAGCCAGTCTCCAGACCTGAACCCAATAGAAAATCTTTGGAGGGAGCTGAAAGTCTGTGTTTCCCAGCGACAGCCCCGAAACCTGAAGGATCTGGAGAAGATCTGTATGGAGGAGTGGGCCAAAATCCCTGCTGCAGTCTGTGCAAACCTGGTTAAGAACTACAGGAACGTCTGATCTCTGTAATTGCAAACAAAGGTTTCTGTACCAAATACTAAGTTCTGTTTTTCTGATGTATCAAATACTTATTTCATGCAATAAAATGCAAATTAATTATTTAAAAATCAAACAATGTGATTTTCAGGATTTTTTGTTTTAGATTCCGTCTTTCACAAGTTGAAGTGTACCTATGATAAAAATTACAGACCTCTACGTGCTTTGTAAGTGGGAAAACCTGCAAAATCGGCAGTGTATCAAATACTTGTTCTCCCCACTGTATCTGATTTACGACCCGATGTGAGTGAAGAATTAAAAGTATGCTTTCAGTCACATGGTTTTGGCAGCCATATTAAATTAAAATAAAAACGTAAGAAATCTTCTTCTCCAGAACCGCTTAACAGATCGATGCCAAACTTCATACATGTGATTGACTAGCCATGGAGAATATAGTTTGAAAATTTTAACATCATAGGTCACATGGTCTAGCAGACATGTTGGACTGAAAGTAAAACCTTAATAAAACATTTGAAAAATATCTTCTCTCAAACTGATGAACCAATGGATACAAAACTTTAAGTATATCATCGACTACCCATGGTGATACAAAGGTGATAACTAAAACGTCGTCGGTCCTGTGGTTTAGCAGCCATCTTGGAATGAACAAAAACCTTTCAAAAAAATCTTCTCCTCTGAAACTGCTGAAACTTTAAATCGCTATATGTCCAATCAAGGCAGGGTTGTGTCAAAGCAGGGAGGCTTGGGTCCCGGCCATAATAGCTCACAGTTATAAAGTGTGCCTCGAGTTTCAGATTCATAAATATCCTAATAGGTCAGGTCAGATATGGGAGCAGATACGCAGGAGAGTGCATCGCCATATCCACTTTCCACCGGTACTCCAGGGGCCTATGTCTGGCCACCCCCCAGGCAGATGCCCATCCCATCCCCATTTCCTTGAGATGAAGATCAACCTGCTGCAACCACGAGGCACATGGTCGGCCCATTGGCCTCCTCCACTCACGAGACTCCCTCACTGAGAGAATCTGGTGAACAGGATCAGTGTTAGGAAAACGAGCTACATGTCTATACAGCCGCAGCTGATGCTCACAGATGATGCAGGCAGCAAATCTCATCTGAGTCTCTCTCAGCAGCACTTGTTAGACCTCGTTGGACACGAAGTCCAACCTGCAATGGCCAGGGATTCTCCAAAGAGACCTGAAACTGAAGGTCCAAGTTTCACATCGTTAGGGCAACATTGGAAGCACCAAAGACTTAAAGACTTGGACTTTTGTCCTCTTGCAGAAAAATCGACAATGCTACACCCAATGATTCAGTGAATCCATGCCTCCCCAAACCCAACCCAAACGTCAATCAACCTCTGGCTCACAATGTGCGGAGACATGAATATCACTGTCAAGGTAAATGAATCTCTTTGTGACCTCAACATCCTCGCCCCAGACAGGTACAGACAAGTTAGCATCATTCAAGATGTCATTGAAAGCCTGCATCTTAGTCTTGACCCAGGAGACCCAGGAGACCCATAATCCCAGTGGCTCCAACTCCTCATTCAGTGCCTTGGGGGTCCTCAAAAGGACATCTAGTCTGTCAAAATGACTGCATCATTTGCAAAATCAAGGTCATAGATCTTGAAACTCCCAAATGCTGCACCGCAGCTAGATCTCTCCGACGTCCTCCCCAGAACCCAGTTATACAAGCGCTGAAAAGTGTGGGGGCCAGCAAACATCGCTGACGAGCTCCCGTAAGAGCTGGAAAAAAAGTCAGATGTGACCATAACAACTCACAGCACTCTCAGTACCAGAGTATACTTAAGAAATCACATTGATTAGCTTTGCTGACACCCCATGAAAACCAAGGATCCTCCAGAAGGCATCCCGATTCACTGAATCGAACACTTTGTGGAGATCAACACAAGGTGCAAGCAGCCCATACTGAAACTCTCGCCTGCATGTAGTGAGGCCTCGGAAAACAAAGATACAGTCAATCGTTGACCTCTTTGATGTAAAGCAAGATGCACTGGCTGCTTGTGCTCAAACAGATGGTGGCGAACCCTATGAAGAATTATCTGAGCAAAGACTTTGCCCGCCACTGAAAGCAGCGTCACCTCTCGGAAGTTGTTGCAGTGCTGGCAATCACTCCTCCTTTTCCAGAGAGGGATAACAAGGCCCCTCTTCCTGTCAGTTGGGATGATGCCTGTGCTCCAAACAGAGCACAGAACTGCACACAACAAGAGTGCAGCATTTCCACCAGCCCTGACAAATTTATCACGGATGCCACAAATCCCAGGAGGTTTGCACCCTGTCAACTGGTTCACCACAGCCTGTGTTTCCACAAAAGAAGGCTATTCACAGTTGGTTGGAGGGTCAGCAATAGGGATAGTAACATCTCTGATATCCAACTCAACAGCTGGTGGGTCAGCCTGGTGAAGCCGCTGAAAGTAACCGGCCCAACGGGCCTTCACTTCAGACTCCTCTGTCAAGAGCTCAAGCATGGCATAGAATGTCTCCTTCCCAGTAAGATCACTTGCCTCAGTCAGAGAATATACAAAGACTAGGGAATGACACTCAGAGTGTGACAAATCCTCAGTCTCATAATACACTCATTGACTGGTGTTTCCTCAATTACCGTCGGAGTCAGAATGTTGGACACAGATACAGCAACTCCATGGGCATGGTAACCATCAGAGCACCCAGACCAGCAGTACATGTAACCACCCACCATGATCTCATCACAATCCGGTCTCCAAACCTCAGAAAGTTATGCAATAATGATGTTCAAGCGCTGGAGCTCAGATGACAGCAGAGACAGGTGATCATCCTCTCTTGAAGTGAGGACAATCCAGGCACCCACCCGATGGGACTGCCTCAGGTTAACCCGAGGAGACTGCCGTCTGGTGGAAGATACTTCAACACCACCACGACACACACACAACCACAAATCGACCTCATAGGGTTGCCCCATGGTTTTCCTCTGATCATCAAATACAGGGTGTTTCAAAAGGAGTGATGCAACTATAAATGTTTATTTTCAAAGAAACAGAAACCTCAGGAACGTGAACCAAACGTTTCTTGAAAGCTTATGACATGGTATTTCTATCACTGATTGCTATTGCATTAAGTCACTGTTATAGTTAGAAAGAGCACAAGGTCTGAAATTGGCATTCACGCAAAATCCTTGTAATTTACATTCTCGATGTGTGCCCCTCCGCAGTTCAGACAGGCATTGAACCTGACATCAAAGTTATGTCCCACTTTCCTGTCGGTCTAATGTGGCACTGCCTGGAGGTAGTCTGACACCTCCTGCTTCAGATCATCCAGTGTGGCAGGGTGGTTGGTGTGGACAGAGCTCTTGGCTTGGTCATATCCAATACCCAGAACCAGTCATCCAGAGGATTCAAGTCTATGAGCGGTACCCAGGGCAACGAGACAGTGTATAAAGAGCTGCCGCAGGAAAGTGATGGTGTCACCAGCTGTATGCGGGGGTGCCCCATCTTGCATATACCGGGTCATGCTGAGCTGGTTTGGGGTTAACTTTTGGGCTTTATCATTGTGGAACTTCTGGAGCATGGCCCAGTCGCACTCACCATTGATCGTCACCATCCTGCTATTGTCATTCTCAAACCAGTAAGGCCCGAGCGTTCCCCATCTGGCATTGAAAGTTCAGAAGCATGTGACCTTAGGCCCTTTCAGGTACCTCTCAGTCATCTCTTCAGGTGGTTCTGCCCCCCAGAAAATGTTGGTGTGGTTGTTGATGGCACCATTCAAGTGGAAATGGACTTCATCACTGAACCAGAGTGGGTTGATCCAGTTTGGGTACCACTCCATCCTGTCACTGAACCAATTGCACATATCAAGTCTCCTTCTCATGTCAACTTGACTCAGTTTATGCCTAATAGAGATGATTTATGGAAAAAGCTTCAGTTCCTTAGTGAGGATACGACAGACTGATGTTGGTTTGATGCTTAGCTCCCGGGAGCGTTGGCGTTGGGACTTCTTGGGACCGTCCACTGCAGAATCCCATACGGCGTCGATGTTGGCTTGGCTCTTGGTTACTGATGCTGCCCTGCCACTGTTGGCCTTGCTCTGGTTGTGCACTGTACCCTTGTGCTCAAAATGTTTCACAATACGTTGAATGGCACAATTTGTGGATCCATCACGCGTTCCGAGGTCGTATTCCTGGCAGAACCTCCGACGGGTGTCTCCATATGATTGTCTCATACCAGAGCCACCACTTTTGTCTTCTGCTTCACTGTCAATGGCATATTTGAGCTAAGGAGCTAGAGCAGGGAACAAATACCACGATAACATCACCTACCCCAAAAAGGAAAACGGTATTGGTCAAAAAACAAAGAAATGGCAGGAAGTCAAAGTTGTATCAATCTTTTTGAAACACCCTGCTATGGGGGTCCCGAAGGCTTTTCTCCAATCCCGTCATTCGGTGAGCTGCCCCGCGAAGGGAAGCTGCACAGGAAGTACTCCCACAGAATAGGATTTTCTTCGTTTGATTTATGTTTTTCATGTATGTTGTGGGATGAAGTGTTTTACGGTGGCCAGATTGAAAATCCTGCCACCAACCTCCGAGAAATAAGTAACCCAACTGCAGGAGGACATCCATGGACACAGGTGGGCACCACATATGGATGGCCTTTGCCTCACTTGGAGCTCCTCCACCCTTTGATCCTAACATTCAATAAATAATCAATAAAGCTACGGATAGTGGCATTGTACAGGTAGTGAACAAGAGAATGGAAACACCTGGGTAAATGAGAGACACCAAGTATATTGAAAGCAATAGTTTCCACACAGGTGTAGCCCTTGTGATAATTAAGCAAATAACATCCCAGCATGCTTAAGGTCATGCAGAAAAATGCTGCACAGGCCTGGTTGCTCATAATTATGGTGAGCATGGCTGCAAGAGATCTTAGTGACTTTGAAAGAGGGGTGATTGTTGGGGCATTGCCGGAGCTTTAGTGAGAAAGACAGCTCAACATGCTGATATTTCATGAGCAATGGTGTTTAAGGTGAAGTTGGGCATGGAAATCTGAGGGAAAGCAAAAGCAAAGGTAAACATCATCACCAAAGGGAAACAGTGGGTGGAAGAGCATACTCCAGCATCATGATATTCGTGCATTAATTTGTTGTGCAAGGCAAGGCAAGCAAGCAACTGCAGATCAATTGAATGTAAATTTCAACCTGGGGCGTAAGTAGCCAGTTTCATCAAAAATGGTACGCCGAGAACTCCACAGAGTGGGATACCAAAGTCAGGTTGCAGTTCACAAGCCACTCATCACGTTTGCTAGTCAAGTGGTACAAAGAGCACATGCAATGGACTACCGAGCAGTGGAGAAATGTGATATGGTCAAATGAATCATCCTTCACCATGTTCTCAACAAAGAGAAGAGTGCACGTGTGGCACGAACCAAAATAACTCAACAACCCTGAGTGCATGGTTTCAAAAGTGAAGGATTCTGATGGTTCTTTAATGTTATGGGGTGCATCTTCCTGGCATGGTTTGGGTCCAGTCATCCCCTTAGAAGGAAAGGTCAATGCCAATCGCTACTTCATGGGACTGAGTGATCATCTTCACTCCATGTTGCAGCATTTCTTTCCTGCCGGTAGGGGTGTCTTCCAGCATAACAATGCCCCCATCCACAGAACAGGTGTGGTCGCCCAATGGTTTCATGAGTATGACACTGATGTTATCCATACGTCATGGCCTTCTCAGTCACCAAATCTGAACCCAATCGAGCATTTATGGGATATTCTGGAACGACGGCTGAGACAGCATTTACCACCTCTATCAAACAGGTGTGAGTTGATTGATTGTCTCGTGGAAGAATGATGCTGCATCTCTCCTGCAGAATTCCAGACGCTGGTGGAATCTATACCACAGCGCATGCAGGTCGTACTGGCCGCATGTGGTGGCCCAATGCCCGATTAAGTGACTTCACATTGAAAGTTACATTTTTTTGTCCACTACCTGTACGTGACATAATGAGCTGCATAAATGAAACGGGTATATGGGCCATTATAGCAGTGGGCAATAATAGTAGCGTGTTCAGTTAATGACAGTGATTTTGTTCAGAATGAGCGTGCGAGGCAAGACTATACGCTCTCTACCAAGTGCTATTTTAGTTTTGAGTGTTTACAGTAAATTTTGTTTGTTATGTTAAGTGATTAACAAAGTTTTTCTTTAACCTTTAAAACTCGGCTATAACATCTGCAGACCAACATGGTCATATCCAATACCCAAAGAAGCCATCCGATAGCATTCATACTTCATATATACGCTACCGGAGAATCAATCTCAGTCAGTACAATGTTATTACAACCTCTTATAGTTCTATTTTCGCATAGCGCTCACTCCTCTGCAACACATCCTGAGTGTTATAATGTTGTGGGCCGGGGTTCGGTGGCGATAAACGACTACTAGGTGGAGCAGTGGAGTCGTCTCTCACCGAACACCCGGAATTTAAGTCGTGACTCTCAGACAACTCTGAAAGGTCACGGGTCACGTAGAGGACCGTGGTCGCCAATATTTCGACGGCGTGAGGTAGGGTCCACTTGTCTAATTCCAATTTACCTAAGTACTCACGCCGTCCAACTACCGGGGAAAACCACACCCTCGGCAGACTTTGTCCGAATCGAGTCGCTATCACCGACTCGGATCCGGTGTAACCGAGCGGAAGTTACCAAAGCCGCGCCGGACCAAATAGACAATTTACGGCACGAACGGCTTTACTTTCTCAATACGCACCTTGCTCGGCCAATGAAGGAAAGCACAGAAAATAAGCTGGTAAATTTAACAGGGGTTTATTTATAACAATAATTAATCGGGGAGGGGAAGCACAAAAAGAGCAGAGTTATCCGAATAAGAAAATGTAATGTACAAGGAACACAGGCACTTAACAGACTGGGCCCACGGACACACACACACACACACCCAAAAGAAAATGGACCTCAATGGCCGCGGCCTTTATTTGCACCTGTCCGCCTTGTGCGGTCTGGTCGAGCTTGTCTGGTGGTGGGACTCGAACCCACCGCCAACAACGCAGCACCAAACACCAGGGAAGAGGGAAGGAGCGACGGTCACCAGCCAGCACAAAGGCGGACGAGGCGAGAGATGATGAGGCGACCGGCGATCAAGTCCGGACCAGCTTTACTTGATCGGGCGACACCCGGCGAGGCAGACCCAGACCATCATACCGAACGCGCCGATCACTCTGGCTCTCTTGAGGTGGGAGGTGTTTCTTTTCTCGCCACTTGCCTCCTGATTGGACGGTTGCCTCATGCGATTCGCTGGCCGTCCCTCATCAGACAGGCCCACGGTAGGTGGGGCAACTCCCACCTTTCTGGGACGGTCGGAGCTGAGGAGATTGTAGCTCCGCCTACCTCCTCACCTAAGGCCACGTGCGTAATGGGTGGAGTGAGGTGATGGTCTGCTGTTGTTGTTGTTGTAGTTGATATATAAATTCTAACTATAAAATAACTCGTAGTGCACACACAAAATTCCCATTAGACAGAAGGAAGGATTC
>CM068953.1:159301133-159315495 GCA_035128595.1 Eptatretus atami
TCGCCCCCACCCCCTGTTACCAAGAAGCTGGTACTCATTTTGCCAACCTCAGAAGGATGACAAGCTGAGTAAACCCGCCTTGTGTTAATTCAACGAGTAACAGGGGCTCAAACTCAAGACCCTAAGATCTTCAGGCAGCCATCTTAACCATGAAGCCAACACCAGGCTTTGTGATTTGTGAAGACTGTGATAGCATGATAGGGGAGCAGAAAGTGTTACATTGTCCACTGTTTCGACGTGGTGAAACCGCAGGATTTTCATATACAGGCTTAAATGAATTCAACCACCCAAGTGATATGTTCGTCAAATTTGTTTTTTTGGATTAGCAGTATCGATGCTCGGTGACATTGACGTCTATTTTCTTGTTTGTTTGGTTTGTTCGTGGGTTTTTGGTAGGTGTGAATATTCTCCAAAAGTTTGTGTTGGGATCTTGGAGTGAAACTTGGGTGGACAAGGTTGGATGTGTGGACAGGGTAAACGTGAATGAAGAATTTTGGTTAAAGATCCAGATCCGGACTTGGCGAATTTTTGAAGTGACTTCTTCATCATTGAGAGACGACCAATAACGATAGATAGGGGGCACACTAATGTTCAAAACGTGATTGGGCCCAATATGGTTCTACTGGATCAGGCATTGCACGGTGGAGGTATGTACCGTTCTGGGGAAGAAATGTCCCTTACTTTTCAAGCTTTCTGGTCTCTACTATCTGCCCAGTGATCTTTCCTGAGAAATCGCACATTTCCAACCTGGCCTCCAAAGCCAGCCGCCGAATGGGATCCTACGCATCGTCAAAGTCCTTCCTCGTCCCAGCCTGAGCTCTCTGACCAATACAAGCTTTCGTCGCAGCATGTGGAGTGCGCATCTCCCCTTGGGCTGGTGCCCTGCCTCCTCACCTTTCTGCTGGTCATTCTGCTGTGGAAAACCAAGCACTTTCGGATCATGGCATCCCTCTGCGATTGAGGCTGTGACTTTGGGTCCTCTCACCTCTTCACTGCAGGCAGGTCGTGGTCCTTATCTGTCTTCTTACCGTTCTCCTCTCCAGTCTCCCCGCTCCAGTCCGTGTTCTGCGATTTATTTCCTCCCCCCCCCACCGCATATTTTCTGAAAGGGCGCTCAGTCGCGCCAAAACCCCTTCCTGGTAATCTACAAAATCACAGAATCGACATACTCACATTCACTCTTTACATGTCTCTTTTTCCCCCCTTTGGAAAGACTCCGCTGCATCTCTGTTCAATCCATTCGCTTGGGCCCTAGCCGAGGCGCTGCTCAAACACCTGATCTGTATCCACCGACCTGCTATATCGTCCCCACATTCCAATCGTTCTCGATTCTTTCTACCCACTGTGTAGAGATCCACCCAAACCCACTCCTCTCAAATTTCCCTCGTGCCAATATTCCTTCCTGAAATCGCTGTTAATGTCCATCTTGTCCTTCCACATGTTCCCGCTCCCATCCCTCTCACTTCCCACATCTAGCTCGACTAATGTTTCTTATTCGCCACTGTTTGTCGGCTTCCACTCCTGCCCGCTCTATGTGTCATTGTCCCCCTGCTATGCGTTGTGTGTTAGCTCTATACGAGCTCTCGACGAAGCGATACAATATTATTGAACGTGCTAAAAAGATGATATATATATAATATTATCCATAGCATTTACACATATGGACACATCGCTCGGGCCGTTCGCGTTTTAATAACTTACCTTACATCACCGACACACAACACAGCCCCGCCTCCTCCCTTGAATGAGACTCTAGAACAAGATCAACCCTTGAGAGGGTAAGCTTTGGGCACTTAAAAAGTTCAACATGCTAATATATTACCCACGAGCAAATACCGACTCTAAAAGAAGAGGGGCAGAGAGATGGGGGCAGGGGTGGGGGGGATGAGTGGAGACAGGCGAGAAGAGAAGACAGAGAGGGGGTTGGGGTCAGAGAGGTAGGAAGGAATGGAGGGGCTGGGGGCGGAGGAGAGGAAGTTGTGCAGAAAGGATAAGAGAGTAGAGCTAAGTGGGAGACAGGGAATTAAGACCAAGGCTTTACTTGCTGTGTTTTAACCCCCTGGGGATCTTTGACTGTCGAGGGTTAAACATGACCATCACCCCGGCCCTCCGTAACACAAAGTGTGCCATTTCCTGTGTGTATTTGTGATTTACGGGACGATGGCCCACGGCTTCCACACAGGGCGCAAAGGTTTCCATCGGCTGTGAACTGTTGTCCTCCTGAACAGATCGATAGGACACGCACTGAAGTGACATGCACTGACCTGTGAGGATCGTGAGGTACTGGGAGGGCAGAATGCAGTCATGTTGCTGTTCCTTCTCGGTCTTGCTATTCTTTGCTGTTGAGCAAGGCTGCTCTGGATGCAGCTGGTTCGCGAAATTGTTTTTGGCAAGTTGCATTCTTGTAATTTCCTTCTTTTGGTCGGGATGCCATCTTCCCAGCAAATTAAAGGAGGAGGAGGGGGGAGGGGTCGCCAGGAGAGTAAGGGAGTGACGGAGGGAGGAGTGAGGAGAGTGACGAGTGAGGGAGAAGAGGGACAGAGGGAGAGAGGGTTCATGAGGGAGAGAGAAAGGCGGTTGGCAGAAATTGTTGCTGTTTGTGAAGAGCTATAAACAACAACGACAAATACACCAAATCCACACACACATCACACCCGCCTTTGTGACCTTGAGCTATTGACCAAAAGTTCAGGGAAAGAGGAATGGTTGGTTACGCCCATTCCTCTTTGATTGTCTCAACTACCTTTTTCACACCTGATTGATGTGTGCATCCAATACCTCTTAATATCCTCCTCATGTTTCGTCGCAAGGTAGTCACACCACCCTCTCCAGTCACCGCACATTCTCTGCACTCGCCAGTGTTCCCGTCACCGATGTTAGTATCCCGATTAACATCTGACCTTGTTGACTTCAACAGCAATTGTTCAAGCTTACATGCATCAGCGGGGTGTCCCGTAGGTGAGTGAGAGTGGAGTGGAGTCTGCTCGCCCTGACTACTTCATTCATCCTATGGCTTGACGAAACAGCCGAACGGCATATGATTGAAGACGCCTTGACCACCAGAACTCTTCATGACGTACCGGAGATGACGTATAGCACGATGGAATCAGATGAAGAACGGCCGCTGACGAGACAGTATATGGCAGTAACCTGCTTGTTGAGGCATGGTTTTTCAACCGCGTCGCATTCAATCCAGCTTCATTGTGGGTCCGTGATTGATACCTCACACCAACTTCTATCTTTAAACTCACATCGTAATACATCACCGAACATTAATATGAGTTCTGTCATTCTTTTTATCTAAATGCGAGGTTGAGGCTCAGCTAAGAAGGCCAACGATTCCTGTGAAAACATTTGTCCAACATCTAGTATAGATCCCATACACGAAAACATTTTGACTGGGATCGTATGCATGTTGATGGAGTCAGGCGGGACAATGTATGATGTTGTCAAAGAACGTTGTTTCTGAAGCGCAACCTTCACACATGCAGCAAAAAGTGGTCAGGTGCAACAAGGACTCGGTACCGCATCTCCCAAATAGAAATGAGGGATCATGCGTCGTGCTCAATGATTGGAGGCTTTTTTATTCCGTGAGGGATAAAGTTACTGTGTGCTTGGCCAAATTTGAATAAATTCAGACGCAATTGCATGTCAAGAGAAATGGTTGGGGGCACGTTTAAGTAACAAATGGCATAACCAGTCGGCCATCTTGGAATCTGACCTCGAGAAACATAAATGACATAGGCAATGTAAAAGCTATCATCCTTTATTGGTGTGCCAAGTTAGAACAACATCGGTTAATTGTCTGTCCGAGAAATGGGTTGAGGAAATGTTTCAAACATCGGGGTTTTTTTGGCAAGCTAAATTGGCCGCAGTCGGTGCCATTCTTGGATCTGATGTCGGAAAAATAATTGAACGTGCCATATGTGAGCTCACTTGTCGGTATCTGTGTGGCCAAGGTATTGAACAAGATGGATATAATGCACGTCGCGGGAAATGGTTGATGGAGGACGCGGATTATTTGACACTGAGTTGGGGTGTTTTTTTTTGTTTAAACAACTAAAATGAACGGGCCAAGTTCCGGTCCATTACTTGGATTTGATGGTCGAAAAAATTGGGCGGTGCATATGTTATCAGCCATCAATGTTTACTCTTTATCCAAGTACAATAATAAATCGGTCAATGCATGGTCCGAGATATGGTCTGCCGGACGCACGACGGGCACGGACACGAAAATCGAGAACCAAAATCATAAGCCCCCATCTTTCGGACTAAAGTGCCAAGGTGGCTATAAGATGGCTGTTGTTTGCTGTAAAATATCTATGTGTTTCGATGATGCCTGCCTTGTTGTGTGTATAATATAATAATTGTTATCTTTCAAATGTGCCTCGTTCATGTCCGTTCGTCAATAATCGCTAACATAGTCGCCGTTCAATGAATTCGATATACAGAAAGTTTTTGCCCCATGATACGTGAGGGCGTCGCTGATCTCCGGGAAAGCTGCCAACTCACATCTTCCTGCTTGCCGTAATCAGTACCTCGAGTGCAGCGTTTGAGGGCGTGGACCCTAACTAGGTAAGTTCGAACAATTGAAGTAGGTAACGACCAGTTAGTATTGTGAGCACCGCTGCTCTGTTAATTGTTTTGACCGAGCGATCGCGAGGTTGCGTGTTGAACAATCCATCCTGGCTGCAGAGTTTATCTTTGGTCGGGGGCTTTTCAGGGTCTGTGGTGGTAAGCAGAAGAATTTGAGTAACGCGACCTGCGTGAGCGCCGCCAATAGTTCGATACCGGAACAATATTGAGTATATAACTTCAAGAAACCCAGAACAGCTCAAAAGACAAGACTAGATGAAATGCATTAACACAGACATTGCTTCGCATTCTCAGCCAGAGTCTCTTGTTCACCAGTATCAGGTTACCATACTGCTGGCAGATGAATTCGAAAGCAGTATGAAGAACCAGTGCGTGTAGACGTATACAGCTATGTGGCTTCTAACTCTTAACGCGAATTTCAAACCAAACACCATGTGTGTGCAGGCCTCTATTGGTACTGTTACAAGATATTATTCTTTGGGACCCATTGGCCTGCGGAGCACTGATTCCAGATCAAACCTGACAGTGATTAAGGTCAGACAAGGTAACATTCCATGCAACATAAATTTCAAACACAAGCAATTGAGGCAAGAAATGAGATGAAGGAATGGTGGTTTTGAGAATTCAAATGGGGAAATGGTGGGAAGGGAACGGCAGTTGGGGGAATTTATAATGGGAAAATGGTGGGAGAATTCAAAGGAGGCAAGAGGCCAAGAGCATATTGAACTAAAGGGCAACTCGGTAGAGCGCAATACCTCCGCCATGTAATGCTGATCCGCAAGCGAAGCAAAATATGTCGGCCCAATACATTTTTGAAATATCATGCTGTAAGTAAGATCGTTTTTTGCTCTATGATCTTTCAATAGGTGAAGATCACTGTTAAAATTAAACAATTATCGTATCCAATCCGGATGTCGGATCGCGAGGCAAAATCAAAATGCAGCGTTGTGGTCACACACCCAGACCTGCGCCAACCAAGTTGGACACCAGAATCCGTCCACAACATTTTCTGAGATATCGTGATATATATTCATTAGTTTAGCCATATCTCTCAATGAGTGAATAATTACTGTTAAAAAAATGATCGGATCCCAGGATCCGATCTGAAATCTTCACCAAATAATTGAAATCAATTTCTTCCTTTGTCAAGAATACCCAACAGTGTTTCACAAGTTTCGGGTCACAAATCCATCCACAATGGGTTTGAGATATCCTGCACACAGACTGACAAACAGCAAAATAGACCGTGTCAGAGCACAATTACTTGAAAATCCACCCCCCTGTCCAGAAGGTTGACACTGAAGTTAGGTATAACCTATTAAATTGCGTCAATATTCATTAAGATTAAGACTTTACGAATTTCTAATCAAAAGCTCAGGTCAATTCGCATTAAAACATTAATTTTGATTTTTCAGAGAGAATTGATGATGTTTTAGAAGATTTTAACCATCATGGAGGTATTCGAATATTGACTCATCTGGCAGTGTTTGTGTTTCGCAACTTCAGTGATGTGACTATGTCAAATTCCTGTTAACTTCAAGTTAAGAGGATGGTAAAGTTTACAAATTTTTCAGTTATGAAAATTGATATGATATAGAAAGTTGACCTTTTGACTTCTTTGATCTCAATAAAATAGTTGGTTTCCCAACTTCAGTGACACCATATGCAAATCTATGTTTTTTATTTCAGCTAATATCGGGATGAAAAAATAACGATTCAGAGATTGGAGCTCGAAGATAGACCTTTAACCCTTGACCGTCGAAAATCAAAAGGCTTCGCTCAGTTGAGACTAACGATTCTACAACTTTGATGATGTTTCATGATGGCATCGGTTAGAATTGTGGCCTGTAGGCGATATGATCTAGTGCATTATACAACAGACAGCCGTGCATACAAAATCGATCTTGGACGCAATAGTACTTGAAAAATCTTCGATTTTTGCAAGTAAGCAAGCACAACAAGAGGGGTAGAAACCTAACCTGCATTCACTTTTCGTTGGCAGAGGATAACACTTACAGCATGAGGTCAGTCAAAAGGCGCGGTGTATTAGAGGACTGTCAGTAATAGGTGTCCGACACAGACCTCGCTAGTCGAAATATCGGCTCGCTTATGGCTATCGACTCATATTGTCGTCCTTTTCAAACGGAGCACATTACTTCGTTAAACACCTCGCTTTTGACACTACTGTCCTTGGCGGGAACTGGCTTGGCGCTCTGCCCTATATCATATGAACTAAACCGTTTACCTCTTTAAACACAAAGTGAGTCGTCAAATAGATGATGCTACAATATTTATGTTATATTTTTCGGCAGTAACTTAATGTTCTTATAGCCATTGCATATGCTGAGGTATGACCTGGAACATAGGTTATTAAGGCTTTATTTAACGACGATTTTAGATTGAGACAGAGATGAAAAAATTGACCCTCACAGTAGAGACTGAGGATAATTGACCCAAGTTGGCTAATTGCTGGGATTACCAAGCTTGTCAGACACGCACTTCATTGTTCACTGGATTCACTTACCACCCACAGTAGAGCTCGAACAGCCTGGACTGTTCTCTCGTCCAAAAGCTTATAGGCTAGCTACTCTCACTCGCGAAACCATTTTGATGGGTGAAGAGCGGAAGGATGAACGTAGAGGTTTTGGCATTATGATGCCAACGTTTGACCCACAGAGATGAAAGCCGATTTTCGTCACGGTACCGATGAAGAATATTAATGACGTCCTCAGCAACGATTGGTAAGTGTTTGAAGTATATCCTGATTAAGCGCGGTTAATGTGAAACTCCATTAGTATCCGAGTGTACGTGTTGGTGTTCAGTTGTGGTGTACCGTGTGTGTGTGTGGTGTGTGTGATGGTGTGTGCTCGTCGTGGTGGTGTGTGTGGTGTGGTGTGGTGAGTGTGGGTGAGATCTGGTGAGGGACTAGAAATTAAAATGAGGTGTGTGTATAGTTGTGGTGTGTGTAGTGTGTGTGTGTGATGTGATGTGTGTGTGTAGTAGTGTGGGTGGTGTGTCGTGGTGTGTGTGTGTGTGTATGAGGTGTGTGTAGTGGTATGTGTGTGATCGAGAATGTGACCGTGGATAAACTTTCTCAACGCTGATAAGCCCAATGCTTATTAATGTAAGGCTTTGAATGTTAAATCAACCTTGTAATTGGACTGGGTAATAGATCTGAATTCTCACCGCTATGCATTAATTCTTAAATATATGGGTGAAAGATAGCGAGTACAATACTCTCATTTAGAATAGTAATAAGATTCTTCCACAAGTAAGAAATATTTAGATAAACGGGATTTATGGATTTATTTTGAAGTTGTATTATAAGACTATCCAGAAACTCATGAACACATAATAAGGACCCGTTCCTCATGAGAGCTGTAAGAAGAGATCGACCACAATCCAAAAGCTATTCAGTGGTTGATCAAACACATTCTATAGTTTCTTATGAGTTGAATTTAATCAGGTCGCAGTCCGGGTATGGAACATTGATACAGAACAGCGCGGTCGCTGCGTACACTTTTCTTGCCGTATCACAGGGGGCTCCGTACATGGCCTTATCACCCAGGCAAGAATAGGCCCCAGCCCATCCCATCTCTTGAATGCTAGGTCAACCTGCTGCGCCACGAGCCGTGGCGGCCCTGGCTCCCTCACTCAGCGAGCTCCCTCGCCTGAGAGAAATCTGATGAAGCAGGATTCCAAGTCAGGGAAAGGAGCACACATTCCATCAGCCGCACTAGATGCTCGAACACGGAACCATGCAGGTAACAAATCTCGAATCCGAGTCTCTGCTTTCTCGGCAACCGCTGCGTTGGAGCAGGCGAAATGATCTGTACCAAAGCGATAGCCAAGGGTTTCTCCGCAAGAGGACCCTGGTACCGCAAAGAATTAAGTCGTCCATCTCAGATCCTTGGTCAGAGTCCAAGTCTCGCATTCCATAGACAAGATGGCAATAGCACCAAAGGACCTGAAGACTCGGAGCTTTCCGTCCTCGCCGCACAGGTACCGTGGCAGCCGCCAACACCCCATGATACCAGTGAATCCATGACCCCCAGGGCCCGACCCAGACTCTATGTGACCTCTGACTCACAGCCAGCAGAGACATGAATATCACTGTAGCCAAGAGGTAAGTGCAATTCTCTCCATGACCTCAACCTATCGCCTCACTCAACAAACAGACACACGACGAGGACAGCAGCATCCAAGATCATTGAAATAGCCATGGATCTTAGTTTTTTTGACCCAAGCAAACCGTAATCCCAGCGGGCTCGACCTCCTCATTGTTCAGACACCTCGAAGGGCGCCCAAAAGATATGCTAGTCTCCGCAAAGATGACTGCATCAACTGCGAAACTCAGGTCCGAGATCTTGACATTTGCCAAACGAGTGCACCGCAGCTTGATCTCTCCGACATCCTCTACCTGAAAATCCAGTCCATACATTAAGTGCCTGAAAAGTGTGGGGGGCCAATACACACCCCTGACGGAACTCCAGTAAGCAACTGGAAATGAAGTCAGAGATGGTAACCATCAACTTCACAGCACTCTCAGTACCAGAGTAGATGTGTTCAGTACATCAGATCGATCATTTTGGTGGCACCGGTCCACGAAGACCAAAGAATCCTCCAGAGGCGCCAGTTCCGATTCCAATTGATCAAACAGCTTTACAGAGATCAACGATAGGCTTCAAGGCAGCCCTGCAGAAACTCTCGTCTGCATTCCGGTGAGGACACGAAGAGCAAGGGATAGACGTCAATCGTTGACGCCTCTTTGGTAGATAAAGCTGTGAGCTTTGTGTAAAAATAAAAAAATAAAAAAAGATAGTCCCTACAGACTAAATTACGAATCAACATTGTTTGATAAAGAGAAGTATGTTTTACATTCAAAGAAATCTCATAGGCAATTTAATTAGGAAAGCCAGACTTTATAGAAGACTACAAGGTGTGAGAAAAGCGTACATGGGGCACTATAAGGTTTAACCAAACGTAGCATTGGGGTTATGGTAAATTAACTAGTGATGTTA
This sequence comes from Eptatretus atami, assembly GCA_035128595.1. Taxonomy (NCBI): domain Eukaryota; kingdom Metazoa; phylum Chordata; class Myxini; order Myxiniformes; family Myxinidae; genus Eptatretus; species Eptatretus atami. The sequence goes on from CM068953.1 coordinate 159,310,751, forward strand.
TTTATATGACGAGGATGAGAACAAAGACTAATAATAATTTTGAGAAGCACTTTACAAGTTGATTGAATAATTCGCGTATTTGGAAAAACTAGTGGAAAAATAGTCAGGAATCTAGACAAAATGTAGAGAATTTGCCTAACAAGGTGGAGCGTAAAGAAGGTGAGGAAGTTGATAAATACTAAGCTTGTAAAAGAGTATAAATTATTGGACAGATAAATTTTTTGTGCTGTTCATTTGAATAAAGAGGAGTGATAAAGATGGGATAAAGCCGATTGTTATGATGTGGGGACAGATCGATAAGGTTTAGATTCTTTCAAAGTGTATTAATGTATGGATTGCATTTATAGAAAAAAATCTAAAGAAGAAAAATATGGTGAGATATTAGTGATATTGCTAATAGGGCTATTGGATAGCGGGATGAGCTTCCATAACAGGAGGATAAACTAGCAGATGATGTTATTAAAGGGGATAAATGCGAGAAGATGGAAGATATTGTATGATAGCAAGTTAAGTTATGGCTCCTAGGATAACCCGGAGCGGTCTTTTCGAATAAGAGATAAGGGTTATTGTGGTTCTTACAGCATCGACAGTTAAGTGAAAGATACCAAGTGAATTTGTCGGGGGTGTTAGCATCAACAGGCATATGCTTCTCAATACTTAAAGATGCAGTTGCGGGTCACCAACACATGTTCTGAAAATTTAATCAATATGATTATATGTGATTAAATGTATGTTCGATGCAAACGATTTATGTGGTTACCTAACTTTTGGGGAAATTAGTTGGAAATTTAAAGCTCTGAAGGTTGTTAGTTTCTCGAAGGCTGTGAAAGAATACAGGCGGACGTGGGCCATATATGGATGGTGACGTACCACGTTGCTTCTGCAAAACAAAGGCTGGACGCTCACTCGCTCATCTGTGACTGAAGTTCCAGTTTCCTGCAGTGCGGCTGTTCTTCTCGCTTTTTTGAGCTTGCAACTCTCTATATTATCCTTTTTTATTTTTTAATTATTGTCAGAACGAAGTTATCTTGGAAAGATATTTGTACATACACGCGCCGTGCGTTACGATGTGTCGTCTATGGATTGTTTGCGAAATAGGATCGGGAAAGACGGGTAATCGCTCCCGACCGATTCCGAAGGACATCAACATTGCGCTGCGGCAAGTGGATACAGATTATGTACAAACAAAACAGGCGAATTTTCCGACCATAGGGAAAAACGGGTAAAGAGGACCCTTTGGATAGACTTGTCATTTTGTGGTGACAATTCCGACAGGCCGAGGATTACGAAGGCATAAACACAATCTGTATCACGCACATTCTGTGAATAATGAGTTTGTTGGGTTGACAAGTTATTCCAGAATAGGTGTCGTGTCCCAGAATCAATTGTTGGAAGTTTAAGTGAGAAAAACCTTGAAATTTTCTTAAAGAGTACATAAAAACACCGTAATAAATCTTTCTCAACAACACACAGCATGAAAACAATTTGCTCAACAAATCACTTATTAGTTGATGTAAATTGACTTTTTTTTTTAGCAGAGTCAGCAAATTGGAGGCTATTTCATTTCAATTGTAAAAAATTGATACAATTTTCCACTTTTTTTTCTAATTTGCAGTAGAATATTTCCCAAATGATGCGAACATGGTTTTGGTAATTTATACCGCCACAACGCAGTCTCTTGAAAGTTGACGGTTGTTCTAAACTGTTCACGTTTTTGCCTGGGTCAAGCTACTCGTCCACAAAAAGACTTCAACGCCAGGCTACAGGTGTATAGTATATTTGGGTCCATTATTGATTCCATTCTATCTTCTGACTCTTGAGTTTGACGAGTCCAAAATAAACGTTGAGAACCGCCTTGAACATTTAACTCTTGAGAACGCCTCTCGAATTCAACGTTTAGAAGCCCTAGCCGATCTTCATGAAACTTCAGCACATGGTAGAGTTTGACAAAAGCAAGAAGCCCATTGTTTGAGGTGAAAAGGTCAACATAGGCCAAAGGTCAACAACTTTATCAAATTTCTAAAATCCTCAATTTTTCATCCTGATTGACGAGAAATTTGAACAGGATTTTCATATCAGCTTAATGAATTCAACCACCAATGATTGTTCAAGTCAAATTTGTTTTTTGGATTTGGCAAGTATCGTGCTGTGAATGACGTCTATTTCTTGTTGTTTGTTTGTTCGTGTGTTTGTGTGTGGATATCTCTAAAAGTTGTGACGGATTTGGATGAAACTTGTGGACAAGTTGGATGTGTGACAAGGGTGAACTGATGAGATTTTGGTAAAGATCCAGATCCGGTGACTGCAATTTTTAAAGTGATTCTTCATCATTGAGAGACGAAACCAAAAACGATAGAAAGCACGATATTTCAAAAACTTATTGGGCCCAATATGTTCTACTGGATCAGGCATTGCGCGGCGGAGGTATGTGCTCCACCAAGTGCCCTTCCATTTTGTTGATGACTTGGTGTGTGTGTATGTGTGTGAGAGAGAGAGAGAGGGAGAGAGACCCCCGTCTCACACACACAATCACCCCACTGTTAATGTGCTAGTTATTCTGAAATGAGCGTTGTCTGGGAGCTGGATTGTAGATGAGGTTCACAGGCTAAGAATTATGCGTTTAAAGATATTATGACACAAATTGACAGATTTTGCAGGATGAAGGCAGAAATCACAATGAAAATAATTGTTAACACATAATACGAGAAGTCCATTCCCTCTGTGGGCTCAGTCTCATGCCCACACAGGCAGGGTACAGGGTGCATACCCATTGAGGCAGAAGTATGGTTAGCAGCAGAGGAAGGTTTGGCCCCAAGGAGCAATCCCAGCAAAGAGAAAATGTGACTTAAGAGGAACTGATGTCTCCCCTCCTCTCCTATTTTCTCTTGCCCCATGCATGGCCACCGAGGCAGTGTCTATCCACCGTCGACCCAATCACAGTCACATCATCGTATAAATGACCCTCTCGAGGACCCCCCTCACACTGCCTCACTTGGCCCTTGCTGGTTCAGTCATGTCAGACAACGTGCTTAATTTTACTCGCCTCTTCCGCTAACATCGTCTTTCAAATGTGCACTTGAACAGGAAAACATGATCTTAACACAAAGCCCTTGTTGCATGTCAAATTGATCAAATCACACTCTCACTAGGTCTCTCCGAAAGGACCGTTTGGAACCCCCCTCCATCCACTTTCTTAACAATCCTCTGGAAGAAGTCCTTACTTTCAAGCTTCTGGGTCTCACTATCTGCCATGATCTTTCCTGAGAAATCCACATTTCCAACCTGGCCTCCAAAGCAAGTCGCCGACTGGGAATCCTCCATGGGCAAAGTCCTTCCTTGACCACCTGAGCTCCTGACCACATACAAGCTTTCGTCCGCAGCCTGATGGAGTGCTGCTCTCCCCTCTGGGCTGGTGCTCCTGCCTCCCACCTTTCTCGCTTCACGCTGTGGAAACCAAGGCATTTCGGATCATTGGCATCTCCTGCGATGAGGCTGAGTCTTGGGTCTCTCACTCTCACCGCGCAGGGGCGGTGGTCTTTCTGTCTTCTACCGTCTCCTCTCCAGTCTCACCCCCCCCCCCGCTGCTCTGTCTGCGATTGTCCGCCCCCCCCATATTTCTGAAGGCGCTCAAGGTCGCCAACAACCCCTTCTGGTAAATCTACCAAAATACGAATCACTACTCACTTCACTCTTTCATTCCTCTTTTTCCCCGCTTTGGAATAATCTCCATAACGCTGTTCAACTCCATTCTTCCCGCAGGCCTTCAAAACAGCTGTTCACCACCACCTCTTATCGTCCCCTCCAAACCTTGATCTTTTCTCCCCACGTTAACCCCAAACCCCACCTCCTTCAAATTCCCTGCATTCCTTCCTGAAAGTCCCTGTAATGTCCATCTTGTATTCCCCATGTTCCCGCGCCCATCCCTTCCCTTCCACAGATCTCCGAATGTCTCTTTTCCCCACTGTTTTGTCTTCCCACTCCCGCCCTCTTGTGTCATGTCCCCCTTGCTATGCGTTGTGTGTTAGTCCTCATACGAGCCTCGACAAGGTAAACAAAAAAAAAACATCTACATCGGTGTGCATGGACCATGCCGGGCCTTCCGTTTTAATAACTATACCTTACATCACACACAACACAGCCCCTCCCCCTTGATATGAGACTCCTGACAAGATCAACCCAAGAGGTGGCTTTGGCACTTAAAATTCACATGCTAAATATATTACCCACGAGCAAATACCACCTGTAAAGAGAGGGGGCAGAGAGATGGGGGCAGGAGGTGGGGAGAGGGATGGAAGAGAGAGAGAGAGAGAGAGAGAGACAGAGAGGGTTTGGGGTAAGAGAGGTAGGGAAGGGGATGGAGGGGGTGGGGCGGGAGAGGAGTGTGCAGAAGGAAAGAGAGAGACAAGTGGGAGACAGAAATAAGACCAAGGCTTACCTTGCCGTCTTTAACCCCCTGGGGATCTTTGACTGGTCGAGGGTTAAACATGACCATCACCGCCGCGCCTCAACACAAAGTGCCATTTCCTGTGTGTTTTGTATTTTACGGCGATGGCCCGCTCACCAGGGCGACAAAGGTTTCATCGGCCTTGAACTGTGTCCTCCTGAACCAGATCGTATGGACAACCGACTGAAGTACAACACTGACTGAGATCGTAGGTACGGGAGGGCAGAATGCAGTCATTGTTGCTGTTTCCTTCTGGTCTTGCTTTCTGCTGTTGAGTCAAGGCTGCTCTGGATGCAGCTTT
>CM068953.1:159434795-159448484 GCA_035128595.1 Eptatretus atami
CCCCACCCTTTGCTCCGGTTGTACCTGTTTTTTCCTTCCCCAAGCTTGACTCACACCTCATTCCCACTCCATTCTTTGTGCCCTGTCATCAATTGATCTCCACAAAAGGAATGTGTGCTCAACGACAGAGCAATCCCAGGGACAATGAAACTACCATCCTTAATAAGTGTCTCAAAGTAAAACTTTCTACTTTGAACATGCACGATGCAATCATTTCCATCATTTATTACACATTCGACGAAGCCGTGTTGTATTTGTTTCTCCCGTCCACATTTTGCCAGTCGATGAGCAAACACTGTTTGTAACTGACGCTCAGGGTGTGGATCGTTGAAAGGATGTGCTGAACCGTGATTCCATTTTTCATTTCTTAATTTGGAGACTAGAGAACAGCGTTCTCAACAACACCTCACTACCCGAAATGTTTTCTTTTTTTTTCCGGCAGGAACGCCAACAGCACAATGAACGGTAAAACAAAATTGCAAAACAAAAGAAAAAACCCCCCCCTCGTCCTCACCTTCAGGATACTGCACGTGTGTTAAAGAAATTGGGCGCCATTCTCCCTCTTTCAATTCCTTCGACGCTGTTTGTGTCAATGCGCACATTTCCGCCATTCCACCCGAAAGACCCCGTTCGGGGTGTGCCCTTCACTTTGCCTGAGAAAGGATGAAACAGGAAACCGCACAAACCACTTCACTCGAACAGACATCGCTCTCAGACAGACTAAATGATGCATACCAAATAAAGAAGACTCTCCATTGTCCCCATTATGTGCTATCACTGTACTGTACTGTATTTGCAGTTCAGCGGTGACAAGAAGGAAAAATCTTTGCGTTTGTGAAGCAAACCACACTGAATGTGCGATATTTCCTTGAGAAAAGTTATTGCGACGTCATTGGGTGGGCGTGACCACTTAACGGTAGGCGTGGCGGCTCTATGACGTCATTGAAACACTTTTCAAAAAAGAAAATCTCGTTGAATATATAAACATCCGCAATGCGGAAGTGACGTCACAACGTCTCGTGCGTTATGGCGAGCCAGACTCAGGGGATCCAGCAGCTGTTGCAAGCGGAGAAACGAGCCGCAGAGAAAGTGGCAGAGGCTCGGAGACGTAAGTGTTGTCCGTATTAGACGAACGTGGGGGAGGAGAGAGGGGAGAGCGAGTGAAATCTCACTCTGGGCTTGGAGTGCGACTTCTCGTTCTGTGGAAATCTTCCTTCTTTGACTCTCTGCGATGCATTTCTGTTTTGTTTTGTGATTTTTTTGAGTAATTTTTTTTTTATAATTCCGGGTCGTGGAAGCATCTCATGGAATAACCGCTTTGGGTTAAAATAAATAAATAAATAAATAAATAAACTAGCCTGGAGGCGACGATGGTTCGCGGGCATTATTGAGGAAGCCCCACCGTAAAAACCGATCTCTTCCGTCAAAATTGACCAAATCAAATCGGATTTTTTTATATGTTCTACTTATGGACATTACGCACAGCTTCTAGGAAATGAAATTGCGAGAAAAAAATAAATAAATAAAAAGTTCAAGTGGGCGTGGCTCCGCCCACAAGGGGGCGTGGCTCCGCCCACAAGGGGGCGTGGCTCCGCCCACAAGGGGGCGTGGGACGCCCCTCATACAAAAAGACACAACTAGACCATGATATCTAGGTCGTGTCCAAGTTTCATCAAGATCGCATCAAACGTCACGGAGCTATGCTCTGGAGAGAGTCACAAACAGACAGACAGACACACACAGACACAACGAAAAGAGTGGTCACTGCTGGCGCCCGCGAACCAAAAATTTTTTTTTCGTAGTGTGAATGATTCTTGACAGCGGCGAAGGATGGACGACCTGGTTTGGAGGTAAAGGTTGTCCTCACGAAGCACAAGGGTTGTGTGGTTTTAGCTGTTTTCTTCCTTATTTACATCGACGTCCTCCCTGTGCCACATTCTCGATCCATGACTCCGATGGCTGACCTACCTGCGACCACACTAATGATTGCTCACCAGATCAGCATCTCCAGTCTCTCCGTGAAGACGCTGATCGTAAACTGATCAGGTCTGACACACGGCTCCTTCATGTTACCTTGAGATGGCAGTTTCAACAAGAAGACAAGCTGGACCCCGATGACTATGAGGATGACCCTTGCTTCAGTGGTACACGAAAAGGATCTTGGAGTGATTTTTGAATCCAAACTGCAGAATGATCTGCTCACAAGGGAATGCACAAGATGCTGGATATTAGCTTACCCACACCTTCATTATGGGACCACTCTGAATAAACACAAGGTTCATGGAATATGTCCAACGCAGGGTGATCTGGTTAGGATAACCAGATAAGGCGTGGATTTTTCCGAACTTCGGCAGGTGATGGTTTACCAATAACACGAGCCCTGGCTCGAACGGATCATTGATTTGGGGAGAACGCCGTGACCATTTTCAAGCCAATGGGACACATCTTGATATTCGGGAACTCCTTTACCCATCGAGCCATTTTTAGTTTGGATGATTTGCTCTTGAGTGCTGGGCTCTGCACCATGTCCATCGCTGCCTTCAAATCATGTGGGTTGAGCAAAATCTGGAAGGATCATCAAATCAAATTTCAATAATCGTTCTTGTTATGGAATTACTGTATACTGCTCACTCCTACCATCTGGATTACAGCAGAAATTCAACATTTCAGAATCGGATGAGCTGTCAACAAATATCGTCCTCAGTGGTCCAGGGACCAAGTAAAGTTTGGAAGTTTTGCACTCTTTGCAAGTTTGTGGTTTTCTTGCAACCTCTGCTCTTTCTGTGCTTGGTCACTCCCCCCAACCACGTTTCTGCAGGGCTCACACGGTCCACCATCCTACCTGTGAAGTCAACTTTGTTCCTACCTGTGAAGTCAACTTTCACATCATTCTTCCCTCCACGTCTTCAAGACAGCTGTTCGCCATCTCAGATCATCCCCAGTCCAAAACCATGATCTCTTCTACCCACCCCAAAGCCCTCCTAATTTTCCAGTTTTTCCTCATTTGAGTTTCTTTCACCATGCACACGTTTTATGAGCCTCAACTATGTATACAACTTTTTTTTTTTTTTTACAATTCCCTACTTGTATGCTGATGCCTCCACCAGCTGTACTTGTTCACCCTATGCTTAGAACATAAGAGACCTCACCAATGCTGTCAGGGTTAGTGTGATTGCTTACCTGTTTCTCTTCTGGTTATAACTCAACCAGCCCTCCTTGTCCAACACGTCATGTACTTTGTGATCTTATGGCTCATCTACAAAGGTTTAGCTCATGGAGGCTCATAAATCTACTAGTATTTCAAAAATGTAATGGGCCCGATATGTTCTTGTGGATCAGGGATTGCGGGGCAGAGATATGCGCTCTACTGCTTGCCCTTCTAGTTGTGCATGTGTGCAAGCTCCACTGAGATCCTTGGCTCACTGAAAAATACAAAATAAAAAAAAGACCATCAGTTCAGAGTGGATAAAAAATGTTTTGAAATGACTTTTAAAGAAAGCAAATATTTATCCAAACATCCACTTGTTTCCATCTCTTCCTGGTTCTAAGTGTTATGACCACGTACCATATTTCTCTATCTCTTAAACAGGGAAGACACAGCGCCTGAAACAAGCTAAAGAAGAGGCACAGGGTGAATTGGAACAGTACAGATGCACTCGAGAGAAGGAGTTTCAGCAGCAGCGGGCAAAAGTGAGTTTAGGGAAAGAGGCTTTCCATGACCACTTGGGCCGTTGAAAGACATGGGTATGGGGTGGTGAAAACACCTTGTTTTAAAGTTATCGAGTCGAAGAATGTCAACAGAAAATGATTTGCTTTCTTGACCTTTCCCCAGAATTTTATGGAAAGATCGCATATATTTTCTGTGAACAATTGGTAAATGGCTTGCCGACAGGTATTGGGCTCGCAGGGAGATGGCATCGAGCGTATGCAGCAGGAGACCGAGGAACGAGTTAAGAAGATTTGTAGTAGTTACAAAGAGAACCAGGAAGCGGTTATCTCACGTGTGATCGACATTGTTTGCTCGGTGACGCCAACTGTCCACATTAACTTTGTTCCTTCAAACGAAAATGTGGTCGAAATGGCGGATGAAACTGCCGTGCTATAAATCAAGCAGTTTCTCCAACTCCTCTCGTTCTTTCCTCTTCCCCACATTTCCTTTATCGGTAATCCTTTCAATCCTGTTTGTTTCGACCATTACAACCTACTTCGTTCCTTGCTTCTTGCACTGTGAAGTTTGGGTTGCTTTGATTCTTGCAACACATGAAAGAACTGCAATGGTGCCAGGTTGAGCTTTAACATGCTGTCCTATTGATTCTTGTAATTAAAGTTATTACAATGTTTTATTCCCCTATTTCCACCACCCAGTCATATACTTTATCAGTTCTGGAGAAATATTTGCCTTGCCAACTTTGCCTTATCATTTGAAGCATGACAAAAGTGGACTTTGGAATCAGGGTTTTGACTTACCTTGGCTGTTTGTGCAAATAAAAATTGATATCGTGGTGGTTCCTGCTTTCAAGTCTCGTACCTGTCCAATGTTTTGATTGTAGGTGGCCTGACGGTGACACTTTTTTTCTTCTTATTTTGACTGCTTAATGTATAAAACTAATTGTGATGTAAGCTCATTTGGTCTGGTACCTCCTAAAATGCAATCATTCCCTTTTGTCCCAAGGAAAAGTCAGAATTGCCATTTCCTTCTGCATTCCTACTTTGAACTCCACCTACAGTTAATAATTTGGTTACTGTGTAAACCTTGGCACTGTCATTATATATAAATCTGGAAATATATGGCTTTGTATAAATTGGTTCAACCTCCTTGCAAACACATGATTGATGCAAAACATTGCCCAAAATGATTTGACATTCTTTTTTGGAATTTTTATTTATTTTTTTTTTAGAGCAAACTTTAAAATCTTTAGCTAAAGCATTTACATGCCAAATTTTGATTAGTTTGTCTCCAATCCTGTGTTAAACCCTCCAATGTTCCAGAATCATACTTTAAACTCGAACTACGTTGTCAATAGCACACCATCTCATATTCCCGCTCGCACTGCTTTGTCCCATTAACGCTAGTTTTTTTTTTAATCAGCCCCCATGACCCCACCCCCTCTGGCCCGCCCCTAGGGGTCATATCAAAAATCCGACAGTGTTGTGCACTTCCCCATACATATATCTACTATGTCCCAAAGTTTCAAGTTCCTATCTCAAACGGTGAAGGAGGAGCTATTTTGACCCCCTATCCGCTAAGCACCCCCTACCCCCCAAGCACCCTCTGATCATCATGTGTTTAAAAAAATATGTTGTTAAATGTATAACTCATGAATATGTTTGATTTAAAAAGCTAGAAGACAATTTTTTTTTGTTAAATCTACCCCCATGACTCCAACCCCTCTGGATCATATCAAAAATCCGAAAGTGTTGTGCACTTTCTCATACATATATCTACTATGTACCAAAGTTTCAAGTTCCTATTTAAAACGGTGTAGGAGGAGTTACAGGGTAAGACAGACGGACGGACGGTGGAGACAATCACAATATTCCTGCTTTTCTTTGAAAGCACGGGAATAATCAATATCACAGTCATACTGTCTATATATATATATATAGTCTTACTTGTATAGACTCAAACTGCTCGACGAAAATAGTTGGTGTTGTGGTTGTACATGGTGAATTTTCAGGAAGGTTTGACATTACAAAGTCAGTCGGGAGGAGGCGATGCAAATTCTCCATGTAAATGTATCATGGAGTGTCATTCCCGGTGGGAGCATTACAAGTCCCAGCGGTTTCGTATCATTGTACCCCTCTGATGCGGGATGTATCTCCATGAAATCCTTAAATGATAACTTGGCCAATAAACATATGTGCTCTATTTAATGCACTCCTAAACCACTGGACAAAAGTTAAAGTGGTGGTTGTACTCATGGTGTGTATGGGAATGTTCTTGATGTGGATGGCCACCTCCAAATTAGGTTTTTGTGTTTATGTGAAAGTGGGGACTTGTCATACCTACATCGCTGGACAGAATAAGTTAAACTGAATGTCATTGCTGAAAACCATTGTAAAATATGCCAATTCTCTGTTTTGGTAAAATCAACACTAATCACAGATGTGGCTGGTGGGGAAGGGGGAGAGAATGCATTAACTTAGTGGTTGTACTAAGGGAGTACATAGAATGTTCTAAGCGAAGATTGTCACCTCCAATTTATAGCTGCCCTCCCTTGTCACTTTTATCGGAAATGGGTGTTTTTAGAATTCTCAAACAAATCAATTTAAATCAGGCCTAGAGTCAGAAATTTCCCTTTAACTCCCTTCCTCTCCTCCACCTTGCTTCAAAATTCATGCCTCTTCCATCACATCACTAATCAACTCAACACCTCGCTTATATACATATCTCCTTGTGCTGCTGACGTTTCCAGTGACTTAATGCTTTTAACATTTTGTCGTTGTGATAAGCCAGGCTATCCTACATCCAAAGCAAAATTCTGTGAATTATAACAGTCCTTCATAGTTCGTCCATCTTTGGTGGTAATGGCAGTTTTAAACAATATGTTCATATGATCATAACATGAGAGTTAAAGGGATTATAAATTGGAACCTGAACATCAAAACCCTTCCTTTCAGAATTTGTAGTGTTGGATAGAGAAGTTTACTTTTCAGCAGTTCATTTTGCTTTCTATATATTTGGTATTCCAAAACAGTGAAGCTTACATAAAAGTGCTGCTTTTTGTTAAGACAAAATGTAAGCATCAGGCACAATGGCTGTTTTAAATAAATAGTCGGTTGCACGAGCCAAAGCCATAACATTGTTCTCATAGGAAGGGGACAGACAAGGTTTTGTGTCCCATTCCATTTCAGTTTGCATCTTTTAAAAGGAAGGACCAACGTATTTAATGCACTTTCACCGAGTGAACAAAACACCAGTCTTAACTTGTCTATAATTCAACCTGTGGCAAACAAATGCACATTGTTAGTCAGGGGGGGGCACCATTATTAATGGCAAACAAATACTATGCATGGTAAATCACAAATGGGCTATTGTGTCCTGTATACCCTGGTGTTAAAATTTCACTAGACAAAGCACAAGCTAATCTTTGCCCATTGTCAATGTCCCGAGATGTAAAAATTCAATGAGCCTTCACTGGTTAAAAAAAAACAAAAAAAACCGGCAGCCAAGAGGTAATCAATGTCACAGCAGTTTGCTTTGTCAAAATATGACAACTGCCCAAACACCAGAACAATAGGTGGCCTGTCATTCAATCCAAGAAGACGAAGAAGAAGAAAAAGAAAACCTTTCCTTGACTTTTGGAATGTCTAACCCAGATACATCAAAAGGCAGACTCTAATAATGTGCCTTTGTTGGGCCAAATATTCAGAATATTTTTCCTGCTCCATTAATTTTACGTCGGCATAACAAAAAGGCAGAAAACTTAATGCCACAAAACGAGTCACATCAGCATATGTAAATGTTACGGCAACAAAAATGGGATTAAATCCGGTTTTTTCACTGAAAATAATCTTCACAATAATGTAACAGTGACATTTATACACAAATACTACATACAAAACTTTTTCTTTTTTTTAAAATCAAGCTCGCTACATGTAAAAAGCTAAGACACATGGCCAAATACAAATATATTTATATATTTATATATATAAAACACTGCATTAGTGTATAAAGTTTGGGCACGAAACATGTTTAATGCACTCGGCATTGTGATGAAGACATTTCAAAGAGCTGTTTGTTTTGAAAACGTTTAGCCTCCGAAGAAGCGTTTAAGATATCCATATGCTACACGTATATAGCGAAGCATCGCTTTTGTAGTGGTGTTGTGATCATTTCAAATAAGTCTCCACATGACCGTGGAATTTCAGGACCTGAACTTGGTTGAAAGCAGAGTGCAAGATGTAGATGTTGGAGGCCGAGCAGCAAAAGGATGTGCAAGAGAAATGTGACATGCGGTGGAAGGTCAAACAGTTCCATGAGTCTTGTGCCACTGCTGCTCACAAAAGCAATCCCATTACAGTGGTAACTTCTACGGTTTGGTCCACAAACATCAAGTGTTCCATTTGTTTGTGTATGAAAGTTAAAATGAGTCCAACAAACAGCATGAATAGAAACCTTTTTTTTTTCTGCGAGAAGACAGGTACATGCAGATTCTGAAATAAAACAGCAATTCTGCAACCCCCAAGTGTTACATATGATAGAGCATGGACAAAGATGAAGTACATCATCTAAAAAGGATGTGGAAGAGCCAGGATTCTTGAACACGAGAGCATGTTCAATGGCTGTGGAGACTTGTAAGATGTCCATTCGGCTGCTAATTTTCGTACACCTGGCAAAATCCAACTGAGATAAATATTCCAAAGCATATTACAAGCTTAGTTGCAAATTGCCAAGTATGTTGACAGTTCAAAGTCAGAGGAACCCAGACTACCTCTGTGCAATCTGTCCCAAGTTACGAGCATGTGAAAGCAGACGTGCCATAGCTGCGGCTGCTTCCTCAGAGCTTGCGCTCCCTGGAGCAACTTGCAGTGCTCGAACTGCAGTTTCAAGTCGTTCCAGTGCCTCGCGGAATTCAAATTTGTTCCTAGTTTGCCGGATGGCATTGACGTAACGGCGGCTTGCCTCGAGCAACCTCTGTCCAGCTTCCAACACAGCTGCGTGATTCACTGCTGTGGTGCCATTACTAGCCATGCATCCTGTACCAATTTTGTTTCCTGCTAAAATAGCGATCCTACCCACAGGCCTCACTCCTATATTTCCGCTCGCTGTTGGTTTGCTTCCGACAGCAGCCTCCAGTTCTGCAGAACATTGTAGCACGGTTTCACGTGTGACAACCTCCTTTTGAGGTATGCGACGACCGAGTCCAGGATCCCTCTGAGTTTTCCGCAGTGTGCCTCTCGCAGAACCCAATGCAGGGTCATGCACATTCGTTGATAATGGGGTCAAGGTAGAAGGAACTGTGGAGATTGTCAAAGCTGGAAGTAAGGTGGAGGATGTTACAGATGAAGTTATTATATTTGAAGCAGGGCTGGAGGTTGTGCAGTTTTTTCTGGAAAGTGTGACTGGGCTTGATGTTGAGGATTTGTTGGAAAATGTTGGGGTAGAGATGGAAGATTTATTGGGTAGTGAAGAGAATGCCGATGTGGAGGCTTTGGTGCAAGCAGAAGTGGCTAAATTTGACGTTGAAGACTTGGATGCCGTTAACAAAGATATTATAGGTGTCAAGACCATACTCGCAGTTGAGGAAGCAGTCAGTAATGTCTTGCCAGTACTGCAAGGAGCTGAAGCAAGTGTTGAGCATTTCAAACTGGAAGGATAATCAGGCATCCACCCTTTGCTCGAGGTAGATATGGAAGGAGATGATGTCGATGACTTTGTGGAGGACAAAATGGATGAGAGAGTTTTTACAGTGTTGGATGAAAATGAAACCGAGGCGGATTTAGTCATTGTAGATGACGATGTGGCGGAAGTTGAATTCTTGATGGTCACCGAGGGGGATTGGGATGATGGAGAAACCTTGGAAGACAATGAAGAAGTCAACATTAAGGCCTTTGTGATGGAAGAAACTGCTAAAGCTTTGGAGGTACTAGAAGACACCATTGCATTGGAAGATATATTAGAGGTTGAAGGTGTAGCAGAGGTTGTTGTCAAAGAATTGCTGGTGATTGCACTGTTAGCTGTTACAAGCACAAGACTTTTCATCAAACCCATCTTCTGTGCCACATCTTCATTCAACTGTCCAGACTCTTGATCACTGCCTCGGCAATAAGAAGCTTTTCCTGGTCGCAAAGGGTTTACAAAGACTGTTGATGGCACGACACCGGCACATGCTGCAGAAGTAACAGAATTGTTGGAGGAAGATATCGAGGGCTGTGGAAGTGTGATGGTGTTGGTAGATGCAAGTGACATGGTGTGGTTTATACTCTGGGCAAGTAGCTGTGCAAGCCTTGGCTTCACAGAAATTGAGTCACCAGCACGTGACCCTTGAATAGAGCTCCCACTTCCTGTGGAAACTTTGGAATCTATAGGAGAGCCATGAGATGGCACTATACAAGCTCTTTCCCTGCTGCCATCAATAACGAGTGTGGCAGCTCGACACTGGGGATTTGGAACATCAGATTCATCTTGACCATTCGTCTCGGGAACATGTCCCGACATTACAAGAGTTGGAGAGTCATTTATCCCGTCTACAGTACAACTTGTTGCTCCAGCGGAAGCATGTCCTACACGTGCAACACGTGTTATACGGCTTCCATCTTCACCTCTCAAGCGCCCAAACAGCGTCCCTCCCGCTCCTCGGTCTGACTTCCGTCCAACTTCCTTTGGAAGGGTGCCAGTGCGTGGCAATGCTTCACAGCCAACACTTTGCTTCCCTGATCGACTTTGTGCTTTGGCTGTACCACCTTCCTCATCTTGTGTTTTTTCAGACCTTCGGGTGGTGCCGTGCGAGAACAATCCAGCAAAGACACCAAGCCCTCCATTGCTTTGAGTTGGAGTCCCAACTACGGACGATGCCAAAGAAACCAGAGGACTAGGTCGAGCCCGGGAAGTTTGTCCATCCCCACTTGTACTAGCCTTGACCTTCGCACAACCTTCCACCGAATCTCCCGTGTCTCCTCGGCGTTGTCCATCTGCCTCCCGAAATGAGCTGCTGCGTTTTGGAGGTGTCGGTGCACCCTTGCGCTTACGCCACTTTAGAGAACTGAAGAGAGAACCAGGTTTTCGCTCACGGAAAAGACCAGACACTTGTCGATCCTCATCTGTGACAGCAGTGCTTGACAACCGTCCTTCCACATTTTCTGTGATGAAGGCATAAAATAGGATGAAAATTAATGTTTAAATAATAAAAAGAACAATTATATTTTAACAGAGAGAGCATATTGAAGACAAATTTGAGTTAAAGTTGCATGTATGGCGGATTATTGAATGAAAAATTATTCGAAATAATAATATACTGTCGATTTCTCTGCTGCAATGAGATTTACCGGTATCAATAGTGCGAGAACTGCTGGCATCGCAGAGATCAGGTCCCTCTTTAGCCTTTGGTGTTTTGGGCGGTAATTCTGGTGCACGAACCACAAATGCAGCCTTCGTCTCCAACTCTTTCTCCACCTCTGCAGAAATTTTATGGTGTGAGGGAAAGCAAGGAATATTGGAGGGAAGGGTAAGATGGTATGGTGGATGGGTAGCAACTCAGAAACACAATCGATTCATTTAATTAGTTAAATCGATAAATGAAGTTGGTGTGAAAAATGAAATATTTATCAGCCATCAAAATTGATTCGCATTGTGTCTCAAATTGCATTGAACATTATAGAATGGACCTTGTTGAATGAGGCCTTTGTCCTGTATTGGACCAAATAGGTTGGTCAATTCAGGTCATAAGCATTTAATTTGCCACGAGTCAAACTAAACGATGAATTGTAAACATTATCATGACATTTTCTACCTCAACCTATGCTCTAACCTACACGGGGCAATGCTTCGGCGGCAGCCACACCCCCAGCAAATGATGCAAGCAGTAACCATGTGCTTTTTAATAGAAATCACCACAAACAAGGCATAAAGTCACTCGAGCTAAAGGGTTAAATATGAAAGGAAATTATTTCCTTAGTGAGAGCCAGGCCACCCTTAATTAGAATATTGAGCACAAAAGCTTCAGTGATATTAGAGGAATCGACTATCAGCCATTAAGCAGAATCCAATTCTTTAAGTTTTTCAAGATCAGCCTAAGATCCTTGGCACACATTTGAAATGGCACCACAAATCACTTTTGTTTTGACAAATGTAATTTTTGGTATACGGCATCCTCTTGTGAGCCTTTCAGAATATCAAACTTTAGATTGCAATGAGGTCTGCCGAATGAGCAATGAGGTTTCAAGAATGCCTCTATAATTGGTGTTAATTATGATTTTAATTAGACTTTCAAGCACAAAATTGAAACATATCGCAAATAGAAGGCATACAAGTCATCCTAAGTGGATTAATCCATTCCAGAGATTAGTAGGATGCCGACCGACATTTAATGAAGCCATGGTGCATTTTACGTGAAGCTTTCATCGCCTTCCATTGATTAAGACACTTAGGCTGACCTGTTTTTGCTCTTCTGTGAAATGTTCTGTATTGTTATTCACTCGCCGCCTATTGTACACCGCTCCTTCCAAATTCCATATCTGAGCGATGTATGACGTCATCGCGGGCGATGAAGGAAGGTGGTACTCAGTTCTTACTGTTTTCTTTGTTTGTTTGTTTGTTTGTCTGGGCGATATCTCAGCCATCCGTTGATCGAGGTAGCTGAAATTTGGGGACAAAAGTGAAGATGTGCTTTGGCAAAAACGTTATTTTTTAAATAATTGATTAATTACTTCATTATTTTATTTCTCATCTGGGCAATATCCCAAGCACCTTTTGAGTGAGAAAGCTGATATTTGGACATTACAGTGATTAAGTGATTTGGCTATAAAGAGTATTTTTGATTTATTGATTAATCGATTAATTACTTTCTTTCTTGCATGTCCGGGCGATAACCCAGCCATCCTTTGAGCTGGGAAGCTGAAATTTGGGGACAAAAGTGAAGATGTGCTTTGGCAAAAAAGGTGATTTTCACATTTTTGATTTGGCATGGGAGCGGTGTACTTTGAATGCACCACTACTTGTTTGTGATATTATATGTTTAGTTCTTGTGCTTGAAAATCTAATTAAAATCATAATTAACGCTAATTAGAGGTGTTCTTCGGCTCATTAGGCTGACTTCATCACATTCTGAAGTTTGATATTCTGAAAGAGGCTCATAAGAGGATGCCACATACCAAAAATTACATTTGTGCACAAATGTTGAAACAAAAGTGACTTATGGCACCATTTCAAATGGGCGCCATGGGTCTTAGGCTGACCTTGAAAAACTTAAGAATTGGGTTTTCTGTATAAGGGCTGACAGTCGATTCCGCCAATATCACTGAAGCTTTTGTGCTCAATATTCTAATCAAGTGTGGCCTGGCTCTCACACTAAATGGTTGATATGGATTCTAGTTCTGACCATATTATAGAAAACACAGCCTTAACCTCTCTTGTTCCTCTATTTCTCCAGCAGCTTGTGCCTTTAATCACACATGAGACAAGGATATTAATCCATTGACAAATCACCCACTTTATTGGACATCAACCAACTATTCCAGTGTTGAGCGATATGCTTACAGGTAAAGGTAGGACCGAGATAAATGTTGCAGTGTATAAAGACAGTCATTCAAATGAGGCTAACCATCAGAGATGCTCGAGTCGTGGAACATGGTGTCAAAATCCTGGTGTATCTCTTCAAAGGATAGGCGATCATTGGCACTCCATGACCAGCCTTGCAGGGCAGAGGTGAAAGTAGGGTAGAGCATCGAGTGAGACTTGAGTGCAGAAAGAAAAATTATATTCCTATGTGTAAAAAAGTAAAGGCCAGCTAAAATAAAAAGGAGAGAAATAAAACAAATTGACTCGGTGGCATAATGGTTTAAGCGTCCATTTGAAGTCTAGGAGATCGGCAATTCAATTTCCACCCAAGCATAGTCATACCAAGGACTATAAATGGTATGTGCTGCTTCCTCACTTGACGCTCAGCATTTAGAGGATAGAGCACGGTTAAACCCAAAGAGTTGGCATCCCATGGCGAGGGTTTGGGAAGGTTCTCTTTAAATGCCTTG
>CM068953.1:159450113-159462273 GCA_035128595.1 Eptatretus atami
TATTATATTTGAAGCAGGGCTGGAGGTTGTGCAGTTTTTTCTGGAAAGTGTGACTGGGCTTGATGTTGAGGATTTGTTGGAAAATGTTGGGGTAGAGATGGAAGATTTATTGGGTAGTGAAGAGAATGCGATGTGGAGGCTTTGGTGCAAGCAGAAGTGGCTAAATTTGACGTTGAAGACTTGGATGCCGTGAACAAAGATATTATAAGTGTCAAGACCATACTCGCAGTTGAGGAAGCAGTCAGTAATGTCTTGCCAGTACTGCAAGGAGCTGAAGCAAGTGTTGAGCATTTCAAACTGGAAGGATAATCAGGCATCCACCCTTTGCTCGAGTAGATATGGAAGGAGATGATGTCGATGACTTTGTGGAGGACAAATGGATGAGAGAGTTTTTACAGTGTTGGATGAAAATGAAACCGAGGCGGATTTAGTCATTGTAGATGACGATGTGGGGAAGTTGAATTCTTGATGGTCACCGAGGGGGATTGGGATGATGGAGAAACCTTGGAAGACAATGAAGAAGTCAACATTAAGGCCTTTGTGATGGAAGAAACTGCTAAAGCTTTGGAGGTACTAGAAGACACCATTGCATTGGAAGATATATTAGAGGTTGAAGGTGTAGCAGAGGTTGTTGTCAAAGAATTGCTGGTGATTGCACTGTTAGCTGTTACAAGCACAAGACTTTTCATCAAACCCATCTTCTGTGCCACATCTTCATTCAACTGTCCAGACTCTTGATCACTGCCTCGGCAATAAGAAGCTTTTCCTGGTCGCAAAGGGTTTACAAAGACTGTTGATGGCACGACACCGGCACATGCTGCAGAAGTAACAGAATTGTTGGAGGAAGATATCGAGGGCTGTGGAAGTGTGATGGTGTTTGGTAGATGCAAGTGACATGGTGTGGTTATACTCTGGGCAAGTAGCTGTGCAAGCCTTGGCTTCACAGAAATTGAGTCACCAGCACGTGACCCTTGAATAGAGCTCCCACTTCCGTGGAAACTTTGGAATCTATAGGAGAGCCATGAGATGGCACTATACAAGCTCTTTCCCTGCTGCCCATCAATAACGAGTGTGGCAGCTCGACACTGGGATTTGGAACATCAGATTCATCTTGACCATTCGTCTCGGGAACATGTCCCGACATTACAAGAGTTGGAGAGTCATTTATCCCGTCTACAGTACAACTTGTTGCCTCAGCGGAAGCATGTCCTACACGTGCAACACGTGTTATACGGCTTCCATCTTCACCTCTCAAGCGCCCAAACAGCGTCCCTCCCGCTCCTCGGTCTGACTTCCGTCCAACTTCCTTTGGAAGGGTGCCAGTGCGTGGCAATGCTTCACAGCCAACACTTTGCTTCCCTGATCGACTTTGTGCTTTGGCTGTACCACCTTCCTCATCTTGTGTTTTTTCAGACCTTCGGGTGGTGCCGTGCGAGAACAATCCAGCAAAGACACCAAGCCCTCCATTGCTTTGAGTTGGAGTCCCAACTACGGACGATGCCAAAGAAACCAGAGGACTAGGTCGAGCCCGGGAAGTTTGTCCATCCCCACTTGTACTAGCCTTGACCTTCGCACAACCTTCCACCGAATCTCCCGTGCTCCTCGGCGTTGTCCATCTGCCTCCCGAAATGAGCTGCTGCGTTTTGGAGGTGTCGGTGCACCCTTGCGCTTACGCCACTTTAGAGAACTGAAGAGAGAACCAGGTTTTCGCTCACGGGAAAGACCAGACACTTGTCGATCCTCATCTGTGACAGCAGTGCTTGACAACCGTCCTTCCACATTTCTGTGATGAAGGCATAAAATAGGATGAAAATTAATGTTTAAATAATAAAAAGAACAATTATATTTTAACAGAGAGAGCATATTGAAGACAAATTTGAGTTAAAGTTGCATGTATGGCGGATTATTGAATGAAAAATTATTCGAAATAATAATATACTGTCGATTTCTCTGCTGCAATGAGATTTACCGGTATCAATAGTGCGAGAACTGCTGGCATCGCAGAGATCAGTCCCTCTTTAGCCTTTGGTGTTTTGGGCGGTAATTCTGGTGCACGAACCACAAATGCAGCCTTCGTCTCCAACTCTTTCTCCTCACCTCTGCAGAAATTTTATGGTGTGAGGGAAAGCAAGGAATATTGGAGAAGGGTAAGATGGTATGGTGGATGGGTAGCAACTCAGAAACACAATCGATTCATTTAATTAGTTAAATCGATAAATGAAGTTGGTGTGAAAAATGAAATATTTATCAGCCATCAAAATTGATTCGCATTGTGTCTCAAATTGCATTGAACATTATAGAATGGACCTTGTTGAATGAGGCCTTTGTCCTGTATTGGACCAAATAGGTTGGTCAATTCAGGTCATAAGCATTTAATTTGCCACGAGTCAAACTAAACGATGAATTGTAAACATATATCATGACATTTTCTACCTCAACCTATGCTCTAACCTACACGGGGCAATGCTTCGGCGGCAGCCACACCCCCAGCAAATGATGCAAGCAGTAACCATGTGCTTTTTAATAGAAATCACCACAAACAAGGCATAAAGTCACTCGAGCTAAAGGGTTAAATATGAAAGGAAATTATTTCCTTAGTGAGAGCCAGGCCACCCTTAATTAGAATATTGAGCACAAAAGCTTCAGTGATATTAGAGGAATCGACTATCAGCCATTAAGCAGAATCCAATTCTTTAAGTTTTTCAAGATCAGCCTAAGATCCTTGGCACACATTTGAAAGGCACCACAAATCACTTTTGTTTTGACAAATGTAATTTTTGGTATACGGCATCCTCTTGTGAGCCTTTCAGAATATCAAACTTTAGATTGCAATGAGGTCTGCCGAATGAGCAATGAGGTTTCAAGAATGCCTCTATAATTGGTGTTAATTATGATTTTAATTAGACTTTCAAGCACAAATTGAAACATATCGCAAATAGAAGGCATACAAGTCATCCTAAGTGGATTAATCCATTCCAGAGATTAGTAGGATGCCGACCGACATTTAATGAAGCCATGGTGCATTTTACGTGAAGCTTTCATCGCCTTCCATTGATTAAGACACTTAGGCTGACCTGTTTTTGCTCTTCTGTGAAATGTTCTGTATTGTTATTCACTCGCGCCTATTGTACACCGCTCCTTCCAAATTCCATATCTGAGCGATGTATGACGTCATCGCGGGCGATGAAGGAAGGTGGTACTCAGTTCTTACTGTTTTCTTTGTTTGTTTGTTTGTTGTCTGGGCATATCTCAGCCATCCGTTGATCGAGGTAGCTGAAATTTGGGACAAAAGTGAAGATGTGCTTTGGCAAAACGTTATTTTTTAAATAATTGATTAATTACTTCATTATTTTATTTCTCATCTGGGCAATATCCCAAGCACCTTTTGAGTGAGAAAGCTGATATTTGGACATTACAGTGATTAAGTGATTTGGCTATAAAGAGTATTTTTGATTTATTGATTAATCGATTAATTACTTTCTTTCTTGCATGTCCGGGCGATAACCCAGCCATCCTTTGAGCTGGGAAGCTGAAATTTGGGACAAAAGTGAAAAGATGTGCTTGGCAAAAAAGGTGATTTTCACATTTTTGATTTGGCATGGGAGCGGTGTACTTTGAATGCACCACTACTTGTTTGTGATATTATATGTTTAGTTCTTGTGCTTGAAAATCTAATTAAAATCATAATTAACGCTAATTAGAGGTGTTCTTCGGCTCATTAGGCTGACTTCATCACATTCGTGAAGTTTGATATTCTGAAAGAGGCTCATAAGAGGATGCCACAACCAAAAATTACATTTGTGCACAAATGTTGAAACAAAAGTGACTTATGGCACCATTTCAAATGGGCGCCATGGGTCTTAGGCTGACCTTGAAAAACTTAAGAATTGGGTTTTCTGTATAAGGGCTGACAGTCGATTCCGCCAATATCACTGAAGCTTTTGTGCTCAATATTCTAATCAAGTGTGGCCTGGCTCTCACACTAAATGGTTGATATGGATTCTAGTTCTGACCATATTATAGAAAACACAGCCTTAACCTCTCTTGTTCCTCTTTCTCCAGCACTTGTGCCTTTAATCACACAGAACAAGGATATTAATCCATTGACAAATCACCCACTTTATTGGACATCAACCAACTATTCCAGTGTTGAGCGATATGCTTACAGGTAAAGGTAGGACCGAGATAAATGTTGCAGTGTATAAAGACAGTCATTCAAATGAGGCTAACCATCAGAGATGCTCGAGTCGTGGAACATGGTGTCAAAATCCTGGTGTATCTCTTCAAAGGATAGGCGATCATTGGCACTCCATGACCAGCCTTGCAGGGCAGAGGTGAAAGTAGGGTAGAGCATCGAGTGAGACTTGAGTGCAGAAAGAAAAATTATATTCCTATGTGTAAAAAAGTAAAGGCCAGCTAAAATAAAAAGGAGAGAAATAAAACAAATTGACTCGGTGGCATAATGGTTTAAGCGTCCATTTGAAGTCTAGGAGATCGGCAATTCAATTTCCACCCAAGCATAGTCATACCAAGGACTATAAATGGTATGTGCTGCTTCCTCACTTGACGCTCAGCATTTAGAGGATAGAGCACGGTTAAACCCAAAGAGTTGGCATCCCATGGCGAGGGTTTGGGAAGGTTCTCTTTAAATGCCTTGCTGACTGCGAAGACAAAAGAATGTCAAAAGATCACTGGTTTTCAGAGTGCACCGTGACGTCACTTCCTCCAAGGTCACTGGCTGTTTTTGTCTGAATTAAAGTCCTGTTTTGTCTTAACGTCTTCATTTTGTGCAAGAATCGTGCAACATCTCCTCCATAAGCCTGAGACCACGTTCAGAAAAACGCCAAAAATCAGCTAATTTAGTTGACCGACATGCAAAAATCAAATACAGACTGACAAAATAATTCCTACTCGCATAAAGTCATGTTTATTTGATAAGTCTGTTGTAGCACGTTTTTGTATTCATCCAGAAACATCTGTTGCATATAAAATATGTTAGGTTATTTAAGAGACCTCAGATGAGACATTGCAAAACAAGACTGGATTTGACTCAAAGCATTGTAACATTTAGAAAACATTTTGTCCATGTTATGCAACAACAACAAGAAAAAGAGCAATCGGAGATTTCAGACCGTCGCCGGAACTTATTTGAGTGGTGTATTTTTTTAAGGTTTTAGGGTAAATCCAATATGGCTGTCAAACCATGTGACCTATGTCATACATGTGACCCTTTTGTTCCTCATGGATAAGCGGTCATATGTGTAAAGTTTCGCCTCGATCTGTTCAGCTATTTCTGAGAAGATTTTTGAAGTTTAATAAAAAAATTACCCCCGTGTGGGGGTGATGGTCATCTCTATAATGTTTTTACTATCATAATCGATTAACCGTTGCCAGATATCTCCTAAATGACAGACGAGATAGGTTTTGAAAATGGCGACTTTCACAACTTTTGTGAACTCGTGACCTTGACCCTGACCTCGAATCCGGGAAAAAAATATGTCGTTGGGTATCACTCATCGACCTCTACCCACATACCAAATTTCATCAAGATCGGAAGTAAAAGTTTTCTTTGTACCGGGAGGTGTTTTTGACCATCTTCCAGGTTACGTGGCGGCCAAACGGGACGGAAATTCAAAAATCTGTCCGGTTAGATACAAGATAATATTTTTTACTATCATAATCAATAAACAGTTGCCGAATATCTTGTAGAATGGCAGACTAGATAGGTTTTGAAAATGGCG
This sequence comes from Eptatretus atami, assembly GCA_035128595.1. NCBI lineage: Eukaryota > Metazoa > Chordata > Myxini > Myxiniformes > Myxinidae > Eptatretus > Eptatretus atami. The sequence goes on from CM068953.1 coordinate 159,455,855, forward strand.
ATTTTTATAACTTACGTGACCTCGTGACCTCGTCCCTGACCTTGAACCCGGACAAAAGTTATATCGTTGTGCAACACTCATCGACCTCTACCCACATACTAAGTTTCATCAAGATCGGAAAGAAAAATTGTTGACGGACGTACGGACGGACGGACATTTGGTCCGGCTTTATTAGGTCATCTCGGTAGAGATGACCTAAAAACAAACAAACAAAAAAAAACATGGCTGCCGAATCACCTGACCGATGACGTAATCAAATTTTTTTTGTCGACCATTTTTATCCTTCGATGACCCTCAAAAATTTTCATTCTGATTGGATGTAGCGTTCTACATATTCAATCGTGATGTCATAAGAAAACAAGGACAAATGTGTCCAAGAGCAGCGTCCTAAAGGTTGTCGGCTAAAAAAAAACAACTTCCGATATTTCGTCACGTGCCTTGATTAAGCCAATGGCGAAACCCGTCATAATGTATTTACGTATTTACGATATATCGTGTATTTACGAAATAATGTATTTACGAAATTACAATACGATAAATGGAATAATCTTTAAATAGTAACGTGAACTTTTCGAAACTTTAAAGCAAATGTCCGAATATATTTAAAAGTTCATGAGAGACGCTCTCAAAAGGCACCGTCTATGTGAGGATGTGTACATGTGCTCAGTATTTAAGGAGATCCGGATCTTGTATATACAAAGACTGAGTCCTAGAGAATAAGGTTTTGTCTTCACAAGAAGAAGAAGAAGAACAACGCCGAGCTCTCTATGAGCAGCGTTCGCTACGCGAGACGCTACTAAAAATCACATATTCCCCATGAGGAGTACTTGCTCTGTGTCAAGTTTCAATTTTTTCCTTGGTGCAGTTTCAGAGATAGAGGTCCAAAGTTTTTCCGTTTTTCCAACATGGCTGCCACACCGCGTGACCTATGAGATCATAATTATCATTAAAACATTCTACATGATTAGTCGCAACAATGGTGAAAATTACGTCTCAATCTGACAAGCGGTTGTGGAGAAAACCACTAAAGTTCTGGGCGGACAAACAGACAAACAAACAGACCCAAATGCAAATACCCTCTTCTTCGGCGAGGGTAATAAAGTTATCGGTGATAAACCAGATCCCTTTTTTTGAAACACAAAAAAAAAATCGTCCACTAACATTGTGAATGCAGAAATGAATGGATGATGCAATCTGCAGCCAAGAATGAGAGTTAAGCAGCAAACGAGAGCCATCGTGTTTTTCTAAAAAAAAAAAAGATTACAAAGCAAATTATTGGGAACCGAGGAAGATTTCAGGATGACATGCACTTTATTTCTCCATTAATAATAAGTTCCCGAACTACATTCAGGTGAGCTAAAAACAAAGGCACAGATGATGCTAATATCTTCTCAAAAGCAGCATAAACCCTCTGATTGCGTAGACTAAACAAAGTAAGGTAGATCCTGCTACTCATTACAGTCCCCAACAGGCAACGTCGTGGGCACGAGAATGTAAACTCATATTCTGGAGTGAATATTTTCACACCAGCGTAGTGATGTGTACTTTTTCTATCCGTACCATTTCACAAACTCCTTCCATTCTCACCCTGCACTCCTACTTCTCATGCTCCACAATATTGTGTTGTCCCATGCAAATAATTTTTCACAACAAAACAAAGAACTTAAACCTAAGTGTTCATGAGAAAGTAGAAAATTGTTTTTAACACCCTTCCATCTCATAAACATCGCAATCATTCTTACAGGATCTCATTAGCTGGTAGACACGAGGCGGACATCCCTTGGGCCGGTCCATGCGATAACCCTTCTCAAGACGCTCGTAGACTTGGCTCAGATCAATGCCAGGATATGGGGACAGTCCATAGGTTGCTATCTCCCAAAGTAACACCCCAAATGCTGTATAGTTGGAAAAGGACACAGGAAATGAAGATTGAAACAATGAAAAAAGGCAAAAAAAATTTCAAGGAAACAATTTTTTAATTATTCAACACAGAAATATTATTGTAAGCAAAATTTTTCCAAAAGCATGTGTTTAATAAAAGAAACAACAACCTATACTAAAGGAATCAAAAACATGAGTTATTGCTCTATTCATTCATAATACTGTGTACAAAACCTACAAAAAGCAATATGGATTTCATGTTTCATTTATTAATTTCTGCTTTCCATTTTCATGTCATAGCCATTTGTTATGTCAAGGAGGTTGTGATGCCTTTGCTTTGTGACTAATTTGTGAAAGGTGAATAAAGACAGCCTTACTCAGTTAGTCACAAAACAGGAAGGATCGATTGTGAGTGCAAGGCGACTTCCTTATAAGCAAAACGCCACATGTAACAGATGGAAGTACATCACACAACCATCTCACAACTTGCTTTTAGGCCCTCACCCCAGACATCTGACTTGATAGAGAACTTGTTGTACGCCAAGCTTTCTGGGGCTGTCCACTTAATGGGGAACTTGGCTCCAGCCCGTGCCGTGTATGTGTCTCCAGTCATGAGGCGGCTTAGGCCAAAGTCTGCCACTTTCACCAAGTGGTTTTCACCCACCAGGCAATTCCTTGCTGCCAGGTCCCTGAGCACATTTATTGAAAAAAAAAAAAATGTCATGCATGTTTTCAAAACTTTCATGTAAACTTATTTTCAATTTAAATTAACTTTCTTCCAAAAATAAATAATTACTATAAAAAAATTAATATAAAAATCCGTTTTTATTAAAGATAAATAATCTTATCCAACCTCAATTTGGAAAAACAAGGGGAAATTATGAGGAGAGGAGGAAACGAAAAATAAATTCAATGTCGGAAACAAAGAAAACAAAAAACATAAAGGCAAAATAAATATTCAATAAAATCAGTCTTTTTGTATCGGTATTATAACGACATCAGGGGGTATAGTCTAATTTGCCAATTACTGGTTGCAAATCAGTTTGGAGAAACAGTACACAGCATCAATTATATTTACAACAAGAATGGCACTCAATCGAGCACATACTCCCACCGGGCTAACCAGTTTACGTTTTGTATCCCAGTGATAGTCTGGTAGGCCTCCAGACCTTAATCAAAATCTAATCGGTTTGTTCTTGTTACGTACCGAACTCATCCATCCAGTTTTGTTATAACTCGCAACTATTTGAGATGTTGCGCTGTATATGTTTTTGGCCGTATCTTTAAATGGTGAAGAATCACTTTCAAGTCTCGTATCCAGATCCGGATCTTCACCAAAATCCAATCAATTCTTCCTTGTCACACACCCAACCTGTCCACCAAGTTTCGTCCGAATCCGTCTATAACTTTTTGAGATATTCTGCTCACAGATAGACAGACAAACAGGGGTGAAAACATAACCTCCGTCCTTCCTTCATTGGCAGAGGTAATGAGATAACAAATGCAAGAATAACCTGATGTCCCGTAAAATGGTTGATGAATAGTGGGTGTTCGAAAATTCAGGGCACAGTCTCCCAAAGCACATTTCAATGACGTATTCATCTCAATTTAAGAGGTTTTTCGGAATGACTACATCTTGGCGCTTTAACTATGTAGAAGGTGTAGGGGAATTATGGAGGCGTATTGCCCAAACAAGAGACATGATAGGAGTGCCAAAGACAGGTACTTGATATTTTTGGAAAAATAAAATACCTGTGTATAAAATTCTTTCGCTCAAGATACTCCATAGCAGAGGAGATTTGTGTAGCCATATAGAGCAGCACGACTGCTGTGACTTCAACCCGGTCACACTCCCGAAGGTAATCCAGTAGGTTTCCCCGAGGCATGAACTCCGTAACAATGTAAAACGGAGGTTCCCTTGTGCAAACACCTGCATAGTGCACCATTTTCTTTTTATAAACGCCAAGCCCCACTCAATCCACTTGGAGCACTCTATGGCTTGGAAGCAATATGGCAAAAGCATTGTATAGCCAATCATAATGTACAATATATATATATATATATCACACAATATAGCCAAATCAATATACACTGATGATACTCACCAAGGAGCTGCACTAGGTTTGGATGCTTTATTTCCTTCATTACAGCAGCTTCCTTAAGAAATTCTTCCACTGCCATAGTATCTTCCTGCCAGGTTTAAAGGCAATAAAAAGCAAGAAAACCATGAGAAGCAAATTGGAAAAATGTAAGTTTTGTTTAGATGGAAAAAGAAATAGGATATATTTCCATGAAATCAGTGTAAATTGCACAGAGATTTTCTGGCATACAAAAAGCAAAATAACTACTTACTACTGGAACTAGAGGGTTTATAGAACACCTCACACCACACGGTCTTCAGAAAAAAGTACATGGGAAGGGTCTTTTGAAATCTTGCTTTGCGTTTCTGAGCACAATCTACATTAGCTTTTTTTTTTTTAATACAAAGTCCAGGCTCGGGGAAGAGCTACAATACAGAATGGATCAGGATGAAACAAAACAAAAGGAACAGCAGAAAGAGAGAAAAGCAGATGGAGGGAGGAGGGGAGGGGAACGACAACAGCAGGGCCGAGGGACAAAATAGATGGAAACGGACAAACGAGGGATGCGGGTAAGAAGGTGTAGGGGAAGATGCATGGGGTGGATGGACAATGCGGGCAAACTCTCAAGAAGGGGAAAAAAAAAATTGGGGAGGGGTGCTTTGACGGTGGCAGAAAAGATCAGAGTTTTTGATTAGGGATGATCTGAGATGGTGATGAACAGCTATCTTGAAGACCTGGAAGGAAGAAGCAGATTTTATGTATACATAGTTGAGGCTCGTGGATGATTGACGAGAATATGGAAGTTAGATCCGCAGGAGGGAAAGAGGAGGAACAAACGAGTGGAGGTGAGCAGTGATTCTGGATTTTTGGAGTTTCACCAGAAGGGGCTTCATGGTTGACCGTGTGCACCCTGCAGAAACTTGGGGGTACAATGCACGGAAAGAGCAGAGGGTGCAAGATCAGAAAGGAGGCGGTAGAAAATAAAGACCACTGACCTGTCTGCAATGGCAAATCGATACGCCCACAGACTCGGCTTCATCATCAGAGATGCTAATGATCTTGAAGGCCTTGGTTTCCATAGAGTAAAGCTGAGCAAGGTACGAGGAAGGAGTGCCAGCCAAGTGGGGAGAGAAGTCGTCCATCAAGCTGTGGATGAAGGCCTTGTAGGGGAATAAGAGTTCATGTGTGCGAAGGAAGAACTTCATACAATGGTGGATGCCCAGTCGGCGGCTGGCTTTGGAGGTCATCTTTTTAACGTGGTTTGCCAAAGAAAGTTCATGGCTGATAGTGAGGCCCAAGAGTTTGAGTGACTGAACTTCTTAAAGAGGATTGAGAAGAAAGTAGATGGGATGATTGGTATCCTTGGAATCATGGCTTGCTCTCTCTTGTTTGGTCCAGTGGCGATGGTGATATTTAGGTAGAAATCTCCTGACAACACCAGCAAAATTCCACCCATGAAGTCGCTTGCTTTTGAGGATGTCCTTCATTCAGCATTCAGTCGAGAGCTTCCACTGCAAGTCGACGTGATATTGTAGCTTCATCACAGAAGATGACTTTACACTCATTCAGGTGGGATGCCAAAGCCGAGCAATGTTTGATGACACATTGGCGTTTCTGTGCTTGTCAGGTTGAGTGGGATCTTAAATGTTGAATGAGTTGTTCATCCACCTTGAAGGTGGGCATCAATCCCACTGCTTGCAGCTGCCAATGCAACATGACCACTGGAACGAACCTTTGCGAGGATGAAGTTTATGAGAAATGTCTTCCGTGTGCCTCCAGGAGCATCCAAGGAAGATCAATCCTCCTACTCCAGAATTAATGTGTGCCATCACCCTGTTATAAACAACCATATGATTGTCCGTAAGCTGTGGAAGAGACCCGGTTATTAAGAAGTGTGATTAATAAGTGTGACCCAGTTATAAGACTTCTCTTGGAGAATTTCTCTCGCTAGTCTGTTGTCATCCTGATGTTGCTCTGGAATCGACAATTCATACACATCCAGCGTCTGGCCTCCCATTAGCTCCATTGTGTCTGCCAGAAGGATGAGTGAGTCATTGAAGATTTGTGAGTTGTAATCCATGTCTGGCCCAAAACCAATTTATGTTGGCCGAGTTTTCTGACGACAATGATTTTTCCAATACATACATACATACAGGAGTCCCTGTACGTATGTATTTTAATCGGGCGTTCGTAAGTACTGTTACATTTGTGGGAGAGGGGTAAGATATTACCACAAGAGTAGATAGGAATGGATAGAGTAGCATGGTCTGTGTAGGAGTAGCCAGCCTGTCTCGATGTAATAAGTAGGGAGAGACATGTTAGCATAAGAATTCTTTTGTTTGAATGTGCACCATAAAGGGGGTGGTTCGTGGTAATTAGTTAGGGATTATGGTTACTACCTTCACGTGGTCCCCCCTGTAAGTAGCAAATACTACGGTATACGAAACCAAGCCTGTC
>CM068953.1:159472656-159494308 GCA_035128595.1 Eptatretus atami
TTCTGCTTCTTCTTGTGGACTTTTTTGTTTCACAGCCTACAGTTTTCATCAAAACTTCCTGAAACTTGACATGTATAGTAAAAATACCCTGCGCAGACAGTAACCATCTCCGAATTTGAAAATTCCTCCTAGAAAAAAAAGTTATGACATCAAATATCCCACGAATGGAAATCGCCTAAAAATTATCTCCGAAACTAGGCAAGCTTTTTGAATTCTGTTTCAGGAATCGAACAGGGCATTAAGGCCCTGTCACACCTTGACGATTTAGCCAGCGTATGCCGACGTATGAAAAATTTGCTAAAACGCTGGCACACGTCGAATACGTTATGGGTAAGTTTTGTATTCGTTAAGAGCACGCTGAAGCACGCTGGCATACATCGTAGTACGGGACGTCATATTCGTTTTTATGACGTCATCATTAAGATGACGAGGATCTTAGCTCATTTGAGCTTGTTACTGTTATAATTTGACTGGATAAATAATAACCTGCATCGATGTAGATGGATTGTTCACAACTTGTATCTTGGGACCTCATATGTGATTTCTCCCAGCCATGGTTTCAATTGTGATGTGCGATATTGCCACCAGCACCCTTATGGCCCAAATGTGACCTTTATATGATGTATAACCATATTCCTAAGGTCCGTTAGCATTTTAATACTCGCCAGAGGGATATTTGGAGAAAATGTGACGTACTTACGCATGGACGGTTATCAGCCAACAGTCGCTGGTCCACACACCTATCGGAAGTAAAAATATACCCATCAGAGATGGGGAATCCCCCGCCATGAAAAATAATGAAATGCAGAAATGCGTTTTTTTCTTCATTTATTACAAAAATTTTTTTCAGAAGAGGCCGCCCCAGTCGGCATCTGGATCGGCCAGCCCAAAATCAATAGGTCTCACTCATTTCAGGTGGTACATTGTACCCCAAATTCAAATCGCATACTGGCGAACAGTTATTAGCTTACGCACTCACACAAAATGACCCCAGCCGGACGACGACGACCCGGGACAACAAATCCCCTTCACGACACCGGCGGGGGAGAAAAAAATACTATATTAACAGTCCCAGTTCCGTCAACTCGGAATCGACTTCTGGTGACATTCATGATCAGATGTCTCCAAACATCCCTAGACTGCATTGCTTTCTGAAGCTCTGGCAGAAACAGTTGAGTTGCAGCCTTTACCCCATCCATTGGGGATGTGTTCCATTACCAATCAGCTTGATATCACTTGCCACGCCAGTCATTCCTCATCAACTGTTTTGTTGGAGTGCTTGTTTGAGTGCTTAAAATAAAGCAAGCCACTTGGCGATGGCTCTGGTAGCTGATTGGTAACGGAACACACTCCAAGCATATGCAAAGTCTGCTTCTTCCTCTTCTTCCCTCAACCATACCCAGCATGGTTGACTTCTCCAAACTTTCGTTTTCTGCAAGCATGATGTGTCCAAAGCATAACTGTTTCTGTTTTAGCATCAGTGCTTCTAATATAAATGGTCAAATTTCTTCAAGCACTGATTTGTTTGTTCTTCTTGCAATCCATCAAATTAAAATTATTCTCCAACACCATACTCTTCCTTCCTTTTTCACTGTCCATGACTCGCATGGATGCATTGCAACTGTAAATACCAGATTATTCACCAGCCTCCTCTTGGTTTGTTTTGTCACATCTCTGTCTTTCCAGATCTTTGTCACTCCTGACACTGCTGTTTCCCCCAATGTGAACTGTCTATTCGATTTATATCTACATTCTCCATCTACATTTAAATCTTCGAATCCAGGAAGATGAAACTTTAGCTATTCCACATGATCATCTCCAAATCTGAACACATCGATCTTCTCAGTTGACATTGTTACGGCTGTGGAAATTCGCATTACACCATAAAGGTCCCGTAGGTGAGATATCTCTAAGTGCATGTGTAGTAGCCCAAACCCGTTATAGAGGGAATTTATGTGATCCATCCGGGCTGCGACGCTTTGAGTTAGTCGTTTTTCTTTCCTATCTTTGATTTAAAACGAATGAAAACTGCCAACGATGCTGGTGGTTTTTCGCGCCATTCTTCTCCGCGCTTGTGTGAGGGAGGAGAAGGGGGAGGGGCAGCTCGCCCGATTGGTGGATGACCAGCGTGAGGCGGTCGGGGGAGGGAACGCCCCTCTTCGAGAACCCTCTCGAAGGAGGGTGGAGCCAAAAATGGGGCGGAGTGAAGGGCGGACCCGCGATATAAAAGCCGGACACGGGCGGGGCGCTCTGGCTCTTGCTCTCTTCGTCCTCTTCCTCTCTTCCGGCTCGCTCTTCTCTTCTCTTCTCTTCGTGGTGGCGCTGGCCTGGTCTTCTGTGGTGCGTCCCGAGACCCCGCTGGCGGACGGAGCGTTGCCATTCCCCACACGCGACCTCGAGCAACAACGTTCCCCCCCCTTCTATCCGCGCTGGATAGCGCCGGAAACCCCGTCCGTGGCGTGAGCGGCCAACACGTGCCGGCGCGAGGCACGCCGGAGAGGACTCGCCTACCACGCCAGGGCACGGAGTCGCGGCCAGACGCGACCACGCCGACGGACGTGGGAGAGAGGACTCGACGGCCCAAAGGGAAGTCACCACTTTCTTTCGGGGTTTTTGTATGGATCTTGTGGCGCCGTGTCTTGTAAAGTAGAACTGTTTAAGTGTTGCCGTGTGTAGCGTATTCGGTTGTAACTCTGCGTCGTTGTTTTCTTCTTGCATTTGCTATATGTGCATTTGGTTGCTTTATGTGTATTGTGGCTGTATATAGTGCTTTCTGTGGGTGTGAAATAAATGTGCATTGTGTGAACTGTTTCCCGTTTCGCTTCGTCTTTTCTCTATTTGACTCTCCATCCTGTTTCACGTAAGGGTCCGTAGTGGCTTAATACGCCGGTAATTAATCTGACCGTCCAGGTCGGCGATAACACCGCTCGGTTATCCCGATAGCACGGAACGGGCCGCCCAAGCGGCTCGTGTCCGGAGTCGACCTGCGGCGAGTGCGATCGCCCGGTTTACCATCGCGTGGGTACTTAGGTAGGTCGAGTTTGGCGAACAACCCTATCCTACGGGGTGGCCGATTGGCACGATTGTGGTGAGGTCGAAAGGCCCACCCGTGACTGGCTCCGGGCGATAGTTCCCGGAGGGTCCCGCTGAATTGTCCGTCCGGTGGGCGACGTGCGCGATTCGAGTCAGTGGCCGTTCGCACGCCGGCGGGCGCGAATTCGCAACAATATTGTCTTTTTTTTAGGTTTAAATAAAGAGACCCACTTTTTCACTTTACTTCTTCACTGTCTGCAGAGGACTCATCAAGTCCTCTCTACTTTCTGCCAACAGAGTGGTATCATCAGCACACATCTTCAGGTTGTTGATACATCTTCCTTCAATCCTGACTCCAGCCTCTGTCATCCAAGTTATAACCACAAATTAATCGGTCAATTCCATCTGTCAGTTAAAAGCTAGAGATTGTGGTATTCGTAAGCATTAGTAAATGCCTGTAAAAGAATGATTAAAATTGATGGTTACATGTTATAAGTTTAGTTTTGCATGGATCAGTAAATTGTAATATAAACTGATTGATATGAGCCAATTTTGACTGTGGATGGCAGTATTGTATTGTAAACTGCCTGGTGAGATTCGTGAAGGTACTGCAACGTTATCAGACGAAACTTCCAGTATGGACTAGAATCGTATTTGCTGGAAGGCACTGGATTGTTCTGTTATACTATATAAACCCACGAGAGAGAGGTACAGAGAGACGGGTGACGTGTGACGATCTGTGAGTTTTGATCGTCTCCGTGCTTGATTTAACTCTGATGAGTGAACAAGGTGTTAATGTCCAGAGTGGTTGTAAACGCATGGAGCCAAATATAATCAGGTTGATTCAAACTCACGAAGATTGTGGATATGGAAAGAATTCCTTTGAGCTCTTTAATCATACTGGTTGGGCCAGCATACGAGAAAGAGAACAACGCGACAAGACTCAATGGTTCGACAGCCCCGGAGGACGAGGTGAACATGCGTGAGTTGAGCCGGCAGGACTGCGACACTAGGCGATGGAAACAACTCAATGCGGGAATCGGATTTGGGCATTATTATATTAATATGCTAAGCTATATTTTGTGGACGTATCTCCTCCGAAACTGCCACATGGATTGTCGCCACTTTCGGCATGCGGGTGCTCTGTGGTCTACTGTACAGCATAGGCTATGTGAGATCGTGCCAGACGGGCAGGTTTGTGAATTTTTGGCGATTTTCTAATTTTTACATTTGGTTGCATGGTGACGTGTGACGTCACCGCTGAGAGGCGTAATGATGTCATGACATCATCGGTCATTCGCTGACGTCAGTACATCTGTCGTCGACAGACTGTCACCGCTGAGAGGCGTAATGCCACTCCTAGAAAACAGCGTCTGCAATGTAAAAACCCTCTTCTGCACATGCTGACTACCTCAGAAGATGAATTTGACACAAAAAAATGTAACAAGAAACATTGTATATCAAGAAATTCTATAAATCACATTGTGAACACTGGATATATTGACGTCCTAACGAACCCTCACTTTAGAAACCGCGCGGAGCACGGGTGTGGCTAGTTGTATGTAATGGTGAACTTCTTCATTTGACTTTGTATCTGTTTATTTGAAACACTAATTTCAAAAATGTTACGCTGTTCATGTGATCAGTGAAACGTCACTCAGAAGTCACAGAAACCAACTGACAAAGATCCATTCCAGTGGTAGCCAAGAGGTACGTTCGTTCAGACTCGTGAAGCTCAAATCTTCAATTGCAGCCATTAGAGAACGGGCTGGGTTTGGCACCACCAACAACATACGTACACGAACGGGAAGGAAACCCCAAGGTGTGTACCATCCAATGATAATGGCATAATGATAATATTAACAAGAGGACTTGCAGGATGGCCTAGTTATGCATACTCTTCTCTAAATTGTCTAGCCTGGGTTTGAATCCTGACCCAACTATAAACCGTTATCCCGGTGTTTCACAGTAAAGGTGATTCATCAATGTGTGTGCCGTTCCTTGGATGGATGCTAAACTGGCATCCCATCTGCCAGCAATAGCTGGTGGACTTAAAGATCCTATAGTGTCCTTCACGTAGAGTAGGTGAGCTATCGCAGCACCCTGAACAAATTACAAATTCCTGCCTTAACCTTCGTCAAACTTCAAGCTTGGCCAGCTGGTTCGTGAAAGGCTTGGACCCAGCTTCCCCCAGCCAACTCCACAATAAACTGGGAATAATTGTGGCTGTTAAGGAAAAAGAATATTAACAAACCGCCATCCGCATGGTGGGCACTTACACGTGACTCTCTCCACCCCCCCCCTCCCCCCACTCCCAGTTGCTCCCGTAGGGAGCGGGTGTTTCTAGTTATAGACAAATTTGCTAAATTTGACAAATTACAGCTGTTGTAATTTTCACCTTTTGGCTTAAAATGTTCTTAATTTGAATAAAAATTAAAAATCGCCAATCGTTTTATCTCATATTTTGGTGACGATGGCGAACTCCAGCAGAAGCCCTGCATATTCATGGTGCGTACTTGTCCACGGGTGTGACTTCTCTTGGGCCTTGCAGCACCATCACATCACAATCTCGACATCACATCACAAGTCTGGCCAGCCTTACTAGTCAAGTCTGTGATCTAAAGTACACTGCTAGACCCATGAGAAAAGCGTGATCTGAAAAGTGATTTCAGATCTTGAATGTGTTTTCTTTCCTTGTGATGAGCTGATATCTCGATCTTAATATTTTGTGACCTTGCTGTTATCCTGCCTACTCAGGGTTTCTAATAGATGCCAAAGAAGAAATAGGATTATCACAAGCCAAAAAATGGCACCTCTCCTTTCGGTTCAACTCAAAAAGTATATGCCCACTTGTCACCTGATTGGCCGGCTTTCATCCCACCGTGCGTCTGCACGCTTTGGATAAACCGCACTCGCTCACTTTGACAGCTCAAACCTGGATGGGTAAATTACATGTAAATGCAGTACAAGTGGCAGCATGGTTTTCTACCAAGGTTGAGTGGTTGGTCATCCTTAAAGTTTACTTCTTTTTTCTTTTTTTTTTAACAGTGATCTCAGGCTCATGGAAGAGCTTGTACATAAATCACATTCAGAACAAAGACAGCAGACATCAGTGCACTTTTCGATGAATTACAAGGATGCAAGTAAATTATGGACAAACACATATGGTATATTAGACACAGGTGGAGGCCATTCAGCCCATAATGCCTGCACCACATCAACACCATACCAATATATCAACACCAGATCCAAATAAGAAGAAAAATAAAATCACATTCCCTAGATGATGAGCTTGGGGTTCAGATGGCAACACTAACAGGCCAACCTAAACCATAGCAGGCCAATACTTTAAAGTTCATTTTGTTCATTTACTGACAGCTTTCTCAATTATAAATGTTTAAAATGTATACTCTAAAATAATGCCATAAAAGGTGCAAAAGTGATTAAAAACAGGACTACAAAAAGATTTTTAAAAGAGCAAATCAGAGAGAATTTAAAAAAAAAGATCAGAAAAACCATAGCAAACAATTAATCGTTATCTTTTCTCCATCCTCCAAATAACATCCTCACCAACCTTCAACGTCTTCACAGCCACGGTGAGATTGTACCTCTTCCACACACCCTCGTAAACCTCGCCATATTGTCCACCTCCAAGTTTGTGCTTCATGGTGATGTCCGTGCGCTCAATTTCCCACTTGTCTTGGATGGGAGAGACGCCATACACTGTTGGTTTATTACGTTTGGGTGCCGGATAGTGCAATGTAGTGATCAGACCATCAGCCACTGTGGAATGGTGGTGCACCAACTCTGCCAAAGTTCCAAAGCGGCTTTCAGCTGTTACATATACCTTGGAAGAAAACACAAATGAAATAAAGATATCTTATTGAGAAGACCTTGGAGAAACAAAGGAAGAACACACAGCAATGGCTGAATAAATAACCTTCCTTTTGTGGCGTCATCAAAAAAATAAAGACAGATAAAGATAGGGTAATCCCTGATGAAGGCTACACTGTGGTCGAGACTCAGAAACAGGTCTGTCTTTTGCCATCTTATTTAAGTAGGTCGTCTTTTTGGTACTTTTACATAGCATGCATTCTTCATATTCCAAGTAGTTTTGAAATGCAGTGCCTATTTTACCATGTATATTAAAAGCGAAATTTAAATGACTGAATCCAGTTTTGGTAAGCTGCTAACCATCACAATGACATTCAAAATATATATATATATATGTATGTATGTATGTATGTAACAGAAAAAAGAAAAATCACGTCATAACGCATTCTCACCTTTCCATCGGAGGCAGTGTTGATACGGTAATGATAGACCCGGCCCTCATACCGCAACGAGATGGACAGCTGTCCAGGGCTGCTCTCGCTCTCCCTCACGAGAAAGGATCCGTTAATGCCACTGCTGAGCAAGTATTCAGCAGCGTTACGTGAGATGGGTCCATGAAACCAGGGATGCTTCTCTAGGCTGCTAACAGGGCTGATGTAGTTGCTCGGTACCCAACCCTGCCCGTTGCGAGAGTGTACTTCGCACCACTCACGGTTAGTGTTGTAGCGGATCACCCGCAGTTTCTCTCCTGAGAATGGCAGCAAAAATGTGCATATAAAACACAAAAAGCACGCCTGTAAAATTTATATGTCACAATAATCATCCTCAAACTCAGACCCTCATTTTCTAAATGATAATTGCAAGAGTATGGATGAAGATTGTCATTTAGTTGCAGTGTCTACATGGTATCTGCAAGCAAGACTGTCATGCAGGTTGTATTTTTTTTGGAATATAATCTCCTTTTGTTGGCAATAAATTTTATAACAGAATATAAAAGGGCTTGAAGTTCAGCATTCCAAAGGGGCACGACCAAACTGGCCTTGAGATATATTTGGCAATAAAAACGAATTTAGGGCATTTCTGAATCGAGAAAGCATCAAGCATAAACAACTACTACGACTACCACTACTACAACTACTACTACTACTGTGATTACTGCAACCCCCCATCCTCCTACACCAATTAGTACGACGACGACTCCACTTCCTACGGCGACTTCTAATGCTGCTCGTGCTACTGCTACTACTACTGCTACTCATCATCGTACGACTACGACTATGATTACTCACACAAATACTACGACTGTTATTGCTCTTCTGCCTCCTACTACTACTACCCCCCTCCATACATGGTATCCCTCCTTCTCATACTCCTTACATTCCTGCAACTGCTACTCCAACTCCAACTGCTCTTCCTCCTCCCCTTCAAAATACTCCACCTCCTCGTCCTCCTGCACTACAACTACTCGTTCTCCTCCTCCTCCTCCTCCGAATACTGATCATATTACTCCTAATAGTTACTCATACTCCTACCCCTCCTCATACCACTGCTACTACTTATCTTCCTAATCCTCTGACTACTGAACTGCTATTCTTGCCACTGCTACTCCAACTGCTCCTCCTTTCTACAACTGATACTCCTTAAACTACGACTACTGATATTCCTCCTTGTAATACTGCTACTGATACGCTTCCTTGTAATACTGCTACTGATACTCTCCTTGTAATACTGCTCCTGATACTCTCCTTGTAATACTGCTACTCCTGATACTACTGCTACTCCTCCTACTACTAGTACTCCCCTCCTCCACTGCCACCCTCCTCTTCCTGCAAAAATTCCTCATCCTCCTCCTCCTCCTCCTCCCAAAACGATGACAACTGCTCATCATCCGCCCCCACCCTTCCTCCCAAAACTCCTCCTCCAACTATGACTCTCTTCCACCTCCCAATACTCATTCTCCCACTGCAACTTCTAAAACTTACTACTACTAGTACTACAACGACAACTAGTACTACTATGACTACTACTAATACTCCTGTTACTACTACAACAACAATACTCCTACGACTCCAACTAACGCTCCCCTCCTCCTCCTCTGACTAATACTCCTTTTCTTTCCTCCTCTCCTCCTCCTCCTCCTCCTCCGAATACTGATCATATTATCCTAATAGTTACTCATACTCCTACCCCTCCTCATACCACTGCTACTACTTATCTTCCTAATCCTCTGACTACTGAACTGCTATTCTTGCCA
This sequence comes from Eptatretus atami, assembly GCA_035128595.1. Taxonomy (NCBI): domain Eukaryota; kingdom Metazoa; phylum Chordata; class Myxini; order Myxiniformes; family Myxinidae; genus Eptatretus; species Eptatretus atami. The sequence continues at coordinate 159,481,778 of CM068953.1, forward strand.
CTGCTACTCCAACTGCTCCTCCTTCTTCTACAACTGATACTCCTTATACTACGACTACTGGATATTCCTCCTTGTAATACTGCTACTGATACGCTTCCTTGTAATACTGCTACTGATACTCTTCCTTGTAATACTGCTCCTGATACTCCTTGTAGTACTGCTACTCCTGATACTACTGCTACTCCTCCTACTACTAGTACTCCCTCCTCCTGCCACCCTCCTTCTGCAAAAATTCCTCATCCTCCTCCTCCTCCTCCTCCCAAAACGATGACAACTGCTCATCATCCGCCCCCCACCCTTCCTCCAAAACTCCTCCTCCAACTATGACTCCTCTTCCACCTCCCAATACTCATTCTCCCACTGCAACTTCTAAAACTTACTACTACTAGTACTACAACGACAACTAGTACTACTATGACTACTACTATACTCCTGTTACTACTACAACCACCAATACTCCTACGACTCCAACTAACGCTCCCCTCTCCTCCTCTGACTAATACTCCTTTTCTTTCCTCCTCTTCCTCCTACTCCTCCTCCTCCACCCCCTCCAAAACTACACTGCCTCCTCCTCCTCTCCTCCTCCTCCTCCTCCACTACGACTGTTGCTATTCCTCCACCTTCTATAGTACTCCTACAACTACTCCAACTCATCTTTCTGCTACTCCTAATACTCATCCTCCTCCTACTACTAATATTCCTTAACCTCATCCTCTAAAACTCCCCCCCCCTACTGCTAACTCTACCTCTTTCAACTATGACTACTATCCTGTGATACTACTACTACTACTACTACTCCTGCTGCTGCTGCTGCTACTCCTATGACTACAACTCTAACTCCTCCAACTGTTATTCCTCCTCCTGCTACTAATACTCCCCCTACTCCCCAAAATTCCGACTAAAACTGCTCCTCCTCCTCCTACTCATCCTCTTCCTTTTACTCTCCACCCCCCCATCCCAAAACTCCTCCTCCTTATCCCAAAACTCCTTCTACGAATACTCCACCACCTCCAACCCCTACTACAACAATTCCTCCTTCCCCTCCAAATACTCCTACTCCTCCTACTATTCCACCTCATGCTACTACTCTTTCTCTTCCTACTGCTAATGCCACTGCTCTGGTGCACAATCCCATGACTATTCCTTCTCCACCTAATGCTACTACTCCTCCTTCTCTTCCTACTACTGCTCACCCTTATATTCCTCCTCATCCTGCCACTCCAACTCCTCCTCCTCCTCCTCCTCATATTCCTGCCACTCCAACGACTACTGCTACTACTACTCCTTATATTCCTCCTCATCCTGCCACTCCAACTAATCCTCCTCCTCCTCCTCATATTCTTGCTACTCCTTACTTGGAAGATTTACGCTGGGCGCTACGGCTTCGCCATGCTTGGTCCATGGCATGGACATTTCTTTCATTTTTTAATCTGATCAGGTTGTCTCTTCCTTGTCGTCCTCATCTTACTCCAGCTCATACTCCTTCTCCTCCTCCACCACCACCACCACTCATTTCCGTGAGTCGTTACATGGATTGTATTGAAGGCAACGCAACACACACAAAAGAAGCATGCCCTTAACATCGATCTTTTGAAACGGAAACGCTACAGCAATACGAACAATGACGTGACTAAGTGTGTGGTCAATCTATCTCAGGTGCTTTCTGATACCAAGGAAGTTGTCTTCACCCATGGTTACAGTTTTGGAATTCCCCAAGCAAACTTCAAAAGAGAGAAGGTGTTTGTTAAGTTTGAGCTCTTTTATACCCAAATGGCTCCTCATACACCAGTTTCTAAGGAAGAATCTGACTCTTTGAAGGCCTGACTGGCTGACCTTGCACATGTTTCTTGTCGAATGCCAAATGATGTGTCCGACTTCCAGAGGTAACGCGAATGTCTGGCAGCTGTGTAAGGCCTCAGGGTTAACCAAGACACACTTACATAGAAACCTGACAAAGGATCTGGAGTAGTAGTTATGAACAAGTGTGAACATGAGGTTCTGAAAGACCAATCCAAATTTAAACTACTTGGCGATGCAGTTCGTTATGATCGCACAGCGTTGCTGTAACGCAAGTTACGAGTTGTCATGTGATGTATGTGAGCAAATCTGTCCACATGGCTCAAAGTGCTCACGGATGTATGGTTTTCTTAAAATACACGAAGAATGTGTTCCATTGTATCCAATCCTTTCAATGATGGGCTCTGCACAAGACAAAATGACTAAGTGGTTGGGTAAAATACTGCAGCCATATGATTTGTGAATTCTCCAACATGCGACTTTCAAGATGGTGTATGAATGCTAAATGAGGCGTTTTGCACGTGTGTATGTGTGTGTGTGTGTGTGTGCGTGTGCGTGTGCGTTACACAGACTCGGTTCTGCTCGCTGGGCACTTTTAACCTGCCGATGCTCACGCAGAATGTGCACTTCAGTTAGTCTGTTGAACAACTTTCAGCATATCAATAAAATAGTGGCAATTTCGAAATAGGAAACCATAATTGTTCTGTTCCTGAATGCAAACTGGACTCAAGAAAATATCCTCGATCTAGGGGCGTCGGGTTCGTACCATTTACTGTTAGTACATTCTAGCATTGTTTGTACATTGTGTTAAACACGAGCCCGTCCATTCGGGCCTTGCACCGACCCACGTGAATCGGGAGTTTTGCAGTACGAGCAGGTGCCCTTTCGGCGAGCCGAGGAAGTTAGCCATTCATTGTGCAGAGGCACAGTCCTTTCTCTCAGGTACTTTCCCAAGTATTTTTGGCTTCTTTCAGAAGCATGGTGAGCCATTCCAGGTAACAATCCTTAACTCAGACACATAGTTCATTTTATTTTCTCTCAAACTCTTCAGCTTCCTGTGGTTTCTGGGCATGCGCACCAAGCATTTTAGGGCAGATTACGTCATTTTGAAAGTGGCGTATTATACGATCAAAGACTCATTCACCTTTGCCAAAGCAATGCGCGAGCTAGAGTTAGAGAGCAAAGTTGTGACTATGTGCTCATTTGACAATGAGATTATTCATTAATCAAACGTTCCACTTGAGGAAGCCATCAAAATGTGTGTGCACTCGCTATTCCAAAGCAACCTTAAAGCACCGCCAATTTCGGAATCGGTCTTTGTGGAACTCATAAACACTGCAACATGGGCAGTGGAGTTCAGCTTCGATGACAACATGCATGTACAAAGGGATGGGGGTAGTGATGGGTTCTCCATGAGTTCCGACACTAGCCAACGTCTTCGTCGGTTTTCACAAGAAGCGCGTTTTCAATATGCGCAAACAGAATGGGAAAAGGAGCAAGTTATGGATAAGTTCTCTGTAATGCATTTTTAAGTGAATCCTGGTGAGCCAAGGAAGAAGTCAGTTAAAGAAAGCTGTGCTCCAGAAATGCCTCGTTTTCATTCAACAGACAGTAGACCTCACGAAGTGTGGAAACCCATGACCAATGGTCATGGGATGCATGATGCACCCCCAACCCCACAAAGTAAAGAGTTACAACAACAACACCACCACCAACAACAAATCAAACGCAGTTATCTTTGGAACTTGTGGTGATGTTGTTGGGTTTTATATTTTCGATAATATATCTATGGCTCACGCATGATATTGAACTTTAATCACATGCAGGGCAAATTAATTAGACGACATTCGTGTACTTATAGAATGAATTACACGCGAGTCATTAGTAGACATATGACAAATGAACATGGGATGTGACATTTTGAGCCTAGGATCCCCACATCACAGCCAGTGGTTCAGATGACAACATTAGCAGGCCCACCCAAAATCTTCGGCGTCAAGTTTAAAGTCTGAGGTGCCCAATTCTTATAGACAGTAATCACAACAATGCTGGGATTTTTACAGTTCAGCCAAATAAAATATTTGTAACAAAAAGAAAGCATTTGTCCTGCACAAAAACTGGTGCAAAGCTTCAAGCATGTACTTTTACATAGCTTTGTTGCTGCTGTAATAGATACATTTTTAGACTGCACACATATGTGAGCTTTGTGTTGACACAAAGAAAGACTTTTTTTTCACTATTTTGAGGTTTTCAAGGTAATGTAACAAAGTTTGTGACCGAGAATGCTAAGATTGGCAAGAGAACAGCATCTGTAAATTGTCAATTTAATGCATTAGAATTAACCGTAACTGTTGAACAAGTTAAGCGGTAGTCTCTGCAGAACAAGTAACAACTATTGAACAGCATGCAGTGTCACAGAAAAAGTAATAGCAATGTATTAACCAACCTCTGGTGATGCTGAGGGTGTTGTCTCCACTGGCCACAAAGTCATACAAAGCTACGAAAACGTTAGGGTCACTCTCCTCTGGTCCTGGCAGCAGGGCTTCCTTCCAACGCTCTCCATCTCTGAGAACTCCAACAACACCATCAGGTACGAGTGGGCGATGCAATCCATCTTGGGAATGGGAGAGGAGGGAGGATAATTAAGAGGGGCTTTTCATCTTTGCAAACACATGTTCAACTTTTACTCAACAAATTTGCAATGACCTTGGTATATATATATATATATACAGTATATATTGTTACGGCTGTGGAAATTCGCAGACCACCATAAAGGGTCCTTAGATCAGTTATGACGATAAGTAGTAATGTGTAGTTAGATTCCCCACCGTTGTTTAGAGGGAATTTCCGTGTTCACCGGGCTGCGATCCTTTGAGATAGCCGTTTTTCTTTTCTCTAACATTATTTTGGACCAATCATCCCCCAACAACCAAATCGCCACCACCAACAACGCCCCAAACACTACACCAAGCCACCACCACCTTCGCCCCCTTCACCTCCACAACCCACCCCGCAAACATCGCCTCACCCCCACTCTCAAACGACGCCCGCCAACAACCAAATCGCCACCCACAACACCCTTCCCAAACCACCACAGCAAACTCCCACCACCTTCGCCTTTCTACAAACGTCGTGCCATGGGTTGTGAATGGGTTCCTTTCGCCTCGAAAAACGGATCAGGAATGATTCACGCCCACTTTTCATCCATCCAATGGCTGAGCATCAGGTGGTGTAGCCCCGCCTCCGAACCCGCTGTGATCCACAAATTTGCATAGGCGCTCCTCCCCGGCCTATAAAAGCGCGAGCACAACGCAGCTCGGGCAGTCAAGTGGCAGTCAAGTCGGGTCTGGAGAGTGGCAGTCTGGAGGGTGAGAAAGGACGGAGCTCGAAGAGGCAGACGGCGGCAGTGTCGCGCAGTGTCGTGGCAGTGTCGGTGGGCAGAGTCGGGAGACGGAGCTCGGAGCTGAAGTCTTAAGGCAGACGGGGGCGATCGACGGAGAGGAAGGAGCTCGGAGCGTCAGCAATTCCCCTCTCCCTTACCGAGCTCCGCGCTACGAGAGCGCCGGTAACCCCGTCCGTTCCCCTCCCCAACCGTGGTGCCGACGGTGAAACACGTGCCTGCGCGGAGAACGCCGGAGAGAGCTCACCGGCCACGCCAGGGCACGAAGCCAGGCGCAGCTACGCTGACATCGCGGCTTGCCCTCCATCGTGCCACGAGGGTGCGGGTAAGACCCTTCGGTCTCGTGGACCTGGCCGCTCATCCAGGTTCCACGCACATTTGGTCCACTAACCTGTCTGCCACCCTTGCCTTTGAGGGTGCTTTTTCCTTTGCTTTTGTGTAATGCATGTGGTGGCGCCGTCTCGTAAGTAGAATTGTCTAAGTGTGCGTGTGGAATAAAGACACTTTAGTCGGTTGTAACTTCATTTGCTTGCTTTCATGTATACGTGCCTGAATTACTGTATGGCTGTAAAATACGTGCTTGTCTGAGTTGCAATAAATGTGCTTGTTGAACTGTTCCCCGTTTCGTTGCGTCCTTTCCCTTGTTTGAAAGTCCCATCTTGCATCACGGAAGGAATTGGTAGGAGGGGTGTAAGCACCCGGTAAATAATCACGTCCGTCAGGCCGGCGATAACACCGCTCGTTATCACTGAAGCACGGAACGGACCGCTTAAGCGGTTCGTGTCCTAGGCCGGCCAGCGGCGAGGTACGATCGCCCGGTTAACTACCCGCGCAGGTACTTAGGTAGGTCGAGTTTGGCGAACAACCCTATCCTGCGCGGGTGGCCGATTGGCACGATTTGGTGGGGTCGAAAGACCCACCGTGACTAGCTCCTGGCGGTAGTTCCAAGGAGGGTCACGACTGAATTGTCCGTTCCGGTGGGCGACGCGGTCGCGATTTGAGTTACGTGGCCGATCGCATGCCGGGCGGACCGAAATTCGTAACATATAAATATATATATATATATATATATATATATATATATATATAATATATATATATATAATATATATATATATATATATATATATATATATATATATAAGCCTGGTGTTGGCGCAGTGGTTAGGGCAGCGGCTTGGATCCAAGAGTCCTGAGTTCAAGCCCCGTTCAGCCACTGAATTAATACACCAGGGGTTGACTCAGCCTGTCATCCTTCCGAGGTCGGAAATGGGTACCAGTATACTGGGCGGTGTATACCCCGGTTAAAATAGGTGTATCATATCCCTGTGGCGACCAGGGTTGCGTCAGGAAGGGCATCCGGCGTAAAACATGTGCCAAATCACTATGCGGATCATACGGATGATCGCTGTGGCGACCCCTAGCGGAGCAGCCGAAAGAAGAAGAGATAGTATATATATATATATATATATATATATATTATATATATATATATATATATATATATATATGAAAATTGTACCTGTGATCATTAAAAATGTCCGTGTTCCAATGTCTCTTCATGTTAGCTCCAATAATCTCAAAGGTTGGCCATTGCAAACAAAACATTTTCAGAATAAAAAAACAAAAAAGCAGGGAAATCTCAGATTATTTATTTCCTTCCATTTCTCATTTTCAGAAAAATAAGGGAAAAACAATTAGCATAATAAATTTTCAAATGCTGGAAATTTGTTTTGTGAATGCTTCTCGTAACAGACCACAAACTTTTGGACAGACATGTACACACACTTTTTAAGGGTTAAAACATTAGATTTGTTTCTCAATCAACCACTCCAGTGAAAAATTTCTTCATTACCAAATATCACCACCCATTTCGTATTTGAGAGTGAAACGACGAAACCAAAAAAATAAAAAGGTGACGGATCAACAAAAACGGGAGGGCTAAAATGCTACAAACGTCATCCTCCCCCCACCCCACAACCATTCCCTGCCCAGCTCACCCTCAGCTCCACAGCTGCCAGATGACGACGACGAGCCTTTGGTGATGGAACAGCCCACAAGTTCCCGACAAATCCACATTCCTCACCCTGACTCCTTTTGTCTTTTTATAAACACACAAACTAAAAAACGAACCCTCAGAAACACAGATCTGCTGCCTTTCCACCAATCACCTTATCATTCATTCACGTACTCATTGAATCATCAGCTTGATACTGAAATCTGTGTTTTTCCTTTACTTATCCACCGCTGTGCTGTGAAATAAAATCCCAAAAGATTCCAACTGCATCCTTTTCTCTCTGTTATTTCACCTCTTCTCACCACTCTCTTCCCCCCCCCCCCCCCATACACTCTTATCCTTGCTCACTTCACTCCTCTTCCCCTCCCCTTCCATCGTCTTCCCTTGCTCCTCATCCCATTCAACAAAATAGCCAAGTTAAGCAATGGCACACAACAATGAGCTTCATGAAAACTCGAGGCAACTCCTTTTTCACATGAATGTTATTCCAGTCAAAGAATGCTTCAGTAAGAGTGCAAGTTCCTGAAGTTTTTCAGTTACAGACGCAAGATTAAAATCCACCTTGCACAATCCAGTAAAGTGCAAACCAAGAAAAGTGCACAACATTTATATAATATATTGCACACACACTTCATTAACTACTTTATGCCCAATTGCAAACAAAAGGCAGCCTTTAATTTCCAAATATATCGCAGGCTTTAGTGAACTGCGACAACAAAATCAGCCCTCAAATGCTCTATGACATTCAAAAGCATGCCAGATAAACCCTTTGCATTCCATATAATCCCCCTACATCCAGCGATTCCCTTATCCCCCAAAACTTCTCACTGTCCTTTCATTATCACAACCTTCTCCCAACCCTCCCCCACATGAGACCAACCTCTAACTTTACCAGAAATCATTGTTTTAAAACAAGAGTGCCATCAACCTAAATAAGCAAAACATATCACCCTTTCCTTCCTCATTCCATTACCCAGCACTCTCAATGTGTCTATCTCTCTCTCTCTCTCTCTCCAGGCCGAGCTGCACAACATTCCTCAGAAAAGCGGAGCCAAGGCCGGTAAGGCAAAGCACAACATCAGAAGGCCAGCAATGAAACAGCTTCCGCTAAAGTTCATCCTCACGCTAACTCTCTCATTTGATGCGTCCCAGGAATAATCAGCATGGCCCTGTCGCTCCAAAATCAGATGCTCTTCGCACTGTGGGATGAAGGAAGCTTAATGTACAATGGCCAGCACTCAGAAAATGGACGTCCTGCGCCTTTCTGTCTCCCACTTTCTACACCTCCCCTTTTCCCAAATTCTACATCCTTCACCCTCCCTCAAACTACATCCACCAACTGCACACTCTTACCCTTGGCCCAACTTTTTCTTTTTGAAGCATTACCAAAATTATTCTTTCTGCCTCATTCTTTAATGACCCGACTCTCAATCTACCTTGCATCTCATTTCCGGTTATTCTAGCCATGCCCTCAAGCACTGCACCCCCAACTTTTTCGCCCAAACTCCAGACTCTTCCCCTCTCCTTTTGCCAGCTCAGATGGAACGAGAAGTTCATTGGTCCATTTATTTTCCAAAATAAACAATCTGCACATGACGCAGTAAGGCAAGGAAACCAGAACCCTCTCCTCCCTCCTACCCCAAGAACCCTCCAACTCACTCTCTGGGAATTCTGCAGCCATCACAAGAACATTCACCAACATCACTGCCACAGGTTGTATTGTGCAATGCAGGAACAGCTCGGTTTGAATTTTGATTTGCTAAGGATCATTCTTTCTCATACTGATACAGTTACAATGAAAAGAATAATACAGCACTCAAGAACCTGGCTCTTAATTATTTTTTTTTTATTATTTTGCAGCCATCGCAAGAACATTCCACGAGCCTTGACTTTTGCATAAGAACAGAAAGAACAACGTGGAAAAGTGTAAAACACCAACAAAAGAGTACAGGGACACTTGGAGGAAGAATGGCTGATATGAGGGAAAGAATAAGAGCAAGTGGAGTGGGATTAGGACACAAATGGCGAACAAACTGGACACAATCGCAAACACAGCAAGAAAGGGACTGGAAGAAGACGAGGCGAAAGCTGGCGATGAAACAGCAATGAAACAAAAATCAGAAAGGTGGGTGGAGGGAAAGGGGAGAAAACATAACCTGGAAAAGAAGGGGTGGGCTTGGAGAGAGTTAATGAGGGTAGACATGATTATGGGTTGGATGGTGACCTGAGGAGGGGAATGACAATACCATATTGAGGCCCTGGGAGGAAGGATGAGATTGAGCAGTGACGAGGTTGCTTTCTCAGGTGAGAGATAACGGGATCAAATGTGTGGAGATCACAAGAACCAAAGACGGAGGGGGAGTGGGGGGTGGGAAGAGGCAAACCAAGGAAAAGCAAGCAAAAGTAGCTATACGTCCCCAGCGATGGGAAAGGTATAAGACTTAAGTTAATCAATCAATTTGAATTATTTCAACGACTTTAAAAAGGTTAATTGTGTTGCACTCTTGGTTTCATTGAGAGCTAAAACTCTGAGATACTTTCACCGCCAACTGCGAAATGGTGGTGCAACACCAGGTGGCGGAGGTTGGATTTGGCTCCAAAGAGTTAAGAATATCCTGTGAGTGAAATAAAATTTGACATCACCATTATTCATACCTGCTCCACCATTTCAACAGTGAATGTTGAGCTTTACAAACCCAGCGTGGGAAAGAGCGCACGGACTGACACCATGGTTCGCAATATTATATACAGACACATGACAGAAGTAAATAGACACCATGATTTTAAAATAATTTATTTATTTAACATTTGAAGTATATTTGATCCATTTTAATACATACACTAGTATTTTGTAGATTTGCCATTTGCAGATTTCAATGCTTTTACTCTTTCAGACAAAGAACGAACGAGTTCTGACATTTTCTCTTGTGGGATTTCTGCCCAGGCTTCACGCAAAAGGTTTAAGCAATTCTTACCCGTGATGTTGGTTTCTTGGACTTTTTCCGCACAGCTCGATCCAATATGGCCCAGAGGTGTTCAATGGGATTCATGTCAGGAGACCGACTTGGCCATGGAGTCGCTTGATCCCATTTCTGTCCTGCATTCTTTGGTGTTTTTTGCAAGTGGCATGGAGCTCCATCTTCCATGAACAGAGTGTTGTTTTTGACCATCTGACCAGTAGAGAAGACGGGGAGAAGTCCATCCAAAAGGATAGAAATGTGTATCGTAGTGTTGATGTTGCCAACACACTCCACAATCTCTGACTGACCAGCGCTGCAGATTGCTCCCCACAACATCACTGAAAAACCACCGTGTTTGACAGTTGGCTGCAGTCGGTTCAAAGAGAACTCTTGACTGGGAAGTCTCCAGACCCATACACGCCCACTGTCAGAAAATTGAGCAAATTGGGACTCATCTGAAAAAAATTCAGATTGCCACAACTCCACGGGTCTGTTGGCCACCTCATCAGCCCATTTCTTTCTCCTTTGGATGCTGGCTGGGCAAAGAAGAGGTTTTCTCCTAGCTGCTCTCCAATAGTAGCCCAGTTGATGAAGGTACCGCACGGCAGTTCTTCAGCGAACTTGGACCTCTTCTGAAACATCTGCTGCCTTGCAACGGGGAGTTTTCTCAATGGACCGCTTCACAGCTCGAAGACACCTTTCTGAGGGCCCAGGTTGACCAGAATGGGAAGCTGTGGATTCCTTGCCTTCACTGGTGATTTGCACAATCACCCAATTGATCGCAGAAAGCGGAATCCCAAGGTTCTGAGCTATCTGACGCTGGCTGACTCCACCTTCCGATTTGCCAACAATTCGTCCTCTTTGAAAATCGCAAAGGTCGTGCGCTCCCTGGGTTTGAGGCATAGTTAATTGTCACACACAACCCAGGATCTCATTTCTGCAAATCAAGAGTTGAATATCAAGACAAATCACTGAGTAAAACTTGCTTTCTACAGTTGAAATGAATAAATTTAAGGTGTCTATTTACTTCTGTCATGTCTTTATATACATATATATGTATATGCACAATAGCAGTATGCATGTTTTTACTTCATGTATGTACATCAGGGTTTTCTAGCCACCGTTGGACTTGATCCAAAATGGGGGCTGTTGGATTTAGTCTTGATTTTCATGTCCGTGCATGCATACATGCGGCCGCAACCATATTTCGGACATGTATGGACCAATTCTATTCGTACTTGGCATGATGGTATACATTTTTTTTTCCGACATCATATCCAAGATGGCCGACTGGCAGCAATTTTAGTTGTTTAAAAAAGAAAAAAAGAAAAGAAAAAAAAACGGTGTCAAACACGTCCTCAACCATATCTCGGACATGAATTTACCGATCTTGCTCAAACTTGGCATCCAGATAATGAATGATGGCTTACATAAACACATATGCACGTGATTTTTTTTCTCAAGATTGGATCCATGATGGGCTCTCTCTTACTTACTTAATCAACTTACTTAATAGTTACTTAATAGCCTGGTGTTGGCGTAGTGGTTAGGGTAGCGGCTTGGGATCCAAAAGGTCCTGAGTTCAAGCCCCGTTGGCCGCTTGAATGAATACACACCAGGAGGTTGACTCAGCCTGTCATCCTTCCGAGGTTGGCGAAGTGAGTACCAGTGTACTGGTCCCGGTGTATGCCCCGGTTAGAATAGGTGTTACCATATCCCTGTGTCGAAGCGGCGACCAGGGTTGCGTCAGGAAGGGCATCCGGCGTAAAACCTGTGCCAAATCATTATGCGGATCATAACTGATGATCCGCTGTGGCGACCCCTAACGGGAGCAGCCGAAAGAAGAAGAAGAAGATTCAGTCATAGATCAGATATATGAAGGTTCAGATTTTCAAATAGCATTTCAATCCAACCAATTATAACTGGAATACCACTTCTATGATTACATCATCGTTATCACCCTATATACCCCATGAGTTGTTTGGTGTTGCAAGACTGTGGAAAGGCACAGATATATATATATATATATATATATATATATATATATATATATATATATATATATACATACATATACATATACACCACACACACACACACAACAGTGCCTATAGAAAGTCTACACCCCTTTCAAAATTTTCACCTTTTTTGCCTTGTCGCCTGGACTTCAATCGCATTAAATCAGACTTTTCCCACCTTTATTTACATGTCGTAACCCACAACTTCCAAATGAAAAACAAAATTCCACAAATTTCGGAAAATTTATTAAAAATACAAAACTAGAACATCTTGGTTGGATGTGTCCACACCCCTTATAATAGCCATTGCAAATGAGCTCAGGTGTAACCAATCACCTT
>CM068953.1:159540739-159553321 GCA_035128595.1 Eptatretus atami
AGGGAATGGGAAGGCAGAGTGAGGGGAGGGGAAGAGGACAGCATGAGGGAGGGGAAAAGGCAGCATGAGGGAGGGGAAAAGGCAGCATGAGGGAAGGGGAAGAAGGCAGCATGAGGGGAGGGGAAGAAGGCAGCATGAGGGGATGGATGGCAGAGTGAGGAAGGGGAAGAGGACAGCATGAGGGAGGGAAAAGGCAGCATGAGGGAAGGGGAAGAAGGCAGCATGAGGGAGGGGAAGAAGGCAGCATGAGGGGAGGGGAAGACGGCAGCATAGGGGAGGGAAGAAGGCAGATTAGGGAGGAAAGGGCAGCATGAGGGAAGGGGAAGAAGGCAGCATGAGGGGATGGGTGCAGCATGAGGGGAGGGAAGAAGTCAGCATGAGGGGGGGAGAAGGCAGCATGGGGGAGGGAATATGGCAGCGTAAGGTAGGGGAGAAGGTAGATGAGGAGATGGAAGAAGGCAGCATGAGGAACGGGAAGAGGCAGTGTGAGGGGAGGGAATATGGCAGCGTAAGGAGGGGAAGAAGGTAGATGAGGAGATGGGAAGAAGGCGATGAGGGAAGGGAAGAAGGCAGTGTGAGGGAGGGAAATAGGCAGCGTGAGGGGATAGGGAGAAGGCATCATGAGTGGAGGGAAAGGCAATGTGAGATGGGATGGAAACGTGAGGGGAGGAAAAGTAGCGTGAGGGGAGGGAAGAGAGGAGCATGAGGGGATGGATGGTAGCGTGAGAGGAGGGTAAAGCAGCGTGAGGAGGGGGGGAGGCGAGAAGGCGGAGTGAGAGGAGTTAAAGAAGGCAGCATGAGGGGAGGGGAAGAAGGCAGTGTGAGGGAAGGGGAAGAAGGCAGTGTGAGGGAAGGAGAAGAAGGCAGCATGAGGGGAGGGAAGAAGGCAGTGTGAGGGAGTTGAAAAAGGCAGCATGAAGGGAGGCGAAGAAGGCAGCATGAGAGAAGGGAAGAAGCAGCATGAGGGGAGGGGAAGAAGGCAGCATGAGGGGAGGGAGGAAGTTACATGAGGGGAGGGAAGAAGGCAGTGTGAGGGAAGGGGTAGAAGGCAGCATGAGAGAAGGGAAGAAGGCAGCATGAGGGGAGGGGAAGAAGGCAGCATGAGGGGAGGGGAAGGAAGTTACCATGAGGGGGGGGGGAAGAAGCAGCGGGAGTGGATGGGAAATAAGGCAGCATAAGGGGCGGGGAAGAAGGCAGCGAGGGAGGGGAAGAGGCAGCGTGAGGGGAGGGAAGAAGGCAGCGTGGGGAAGGGGAAGAAGGCAGCGTGAGGGAGAGGGGAGAGAAGGCACTGAGGGAAGGGGAAGAAGGCAGCATGAGAGAAGGGAAGAAGGCAGCATGAGGGGAGGGAATAAGGCAGCATGAAGGGGAGGGGAGGAAGTTACCAATGAGGGGAGGGGAAGAAGGCAGCATGAGGGGAGGGGAGGAAGGCATGCACAAACCCCACTACATCTGACCTCCGAGTGTGCTTTATCGACATACCTCTTCATTTGAGCCACTGCTGACTATTACTATGTTGCAGAAACTATTAGTGTGTATATTTTAATATTTTGTCATGAAAGCAGATTGCACAAAACAGGAAAAAGAAAACTGCCTTCGTAATTGCCAAAAAAAGGACCCCCTGTCGACTCCATCATCATGGATTCTAAAAGCAGGTTGGAGAGTATGGCATTGTGCCAAATAAAGTTCCACTTTCTGCACATTCTTTAATCTTTTCTTCACTAAATATAATCATCTGAACAGTAGAAAAAAAATTAAGCTTAATGTTAATTTTTATTCCATTTTTATTTTTCTCGCAATTACGCAAAGATTGGTATTTTCCTCAGCAAAGCAACGGGTCTTACTTCTAGTGGTTTTGAAACGAACAACCAAGCAGCTTGGTGAGTGCTCGACAAGTTGTTTAAGCACTCAAAAAAGTGCTCAAATGGAACGCCTGGCTTGGTAAGCAATTCCCCATTGCCATCGGTCATATAAATGTTGCACCCCAAAACGCCAAAGCAATGTCTGAATTGGACAAATGAACAGTTGTTTTTTTTTAGCAGTCGGAACTGCTGCTAAAGTTAGCAGTCGGAACTGCTGCAAAGTTCAAGACTGAAGCTTAAATTTTGTAATTCAGCTTAGTTTAAGAGATTTTTCAGGTTAGAGCATGTGCAGAAATGAAATAAAGCCACCAACACTGCCGTCTCCATGCATTTATAAGCATTACAATATACCCAGCGATTCATAGCTATGATGAACAGGCATTCAGTAATATGAGTGAGGAAAGTGAAAAAAAAACTATCTTTAAAAAAATCGTTGTGGCTTGTTCCAAGTCAAAGCATGGTTGAGCAGGCCAAAAAACATGGTGGCTTCAGACCCCAGCGAGGTGAGCCAGGATGCGCCTTAAGACCCCAGAGGGCGAGCTGGCCGATGATGCACCGCTTAAAGGATATAATTAAATAAGACCGTTAATTAACTTCAAAAGGGGTGTTTTAATTCATATATAAAAACCCAATTTTCACTAATGCCCTTCCTTGGAGTTTTCTGATTATACATGCAAGGTTTCAGGATGCTAGGCTGCATGGTTTTGGAGTAATGGAGGAAACACACACATATATTGATATATATTAGTGTCGATGGAATACTTCATCCCTCAATGGCCGAACAAGTGTGAAAGCATGCATTTTGAACAAAACATTTTTCACAAAAAGTAATGTTGTTAAAACTTATTGTAACAGACTTATTACTGTTCTTAATATCATTTAAAGTTTCCATCCCTTTTTGAAAACTCAAGTGAATATGAATGGAAATAATTAACAAATGCTGTCTCCAGTGAGTATCTATTAAGAAGTAAATAAAGAAATTATGATTAAACACAACAAAACACTTCTTACCTGTTAATCAGAAGCTAATTGTACAGGCTTATTACACTTCTTGAATTATATGACTGTTATATTTAAAGACGTATATATTGTATTTAGAAAACGTACTGCCAGTTTATGTTTTTCCCTGTCTTGACATTTCATTTTTTTCAATTTGTTTCTCACATATAAGTGTCTGTGAACTCCTTTGCCTGCATTGTATACTTGAAACTGTGAGAGCTATCAGATGAGAAAAAGGCAGTTTATTATGTGTGGAGAAAATGATTTTTCTTTGACACAGACAGTGTTGGTTTATTGTGTGTGTATTATAATAACATGCGAGTACATTCCATCTGTTTGTACAGGGGCATGCAAACACTTCATGAAGAATGAGCAAAGAAGCGCCGTCTTGGAAGGAGATCTATTGCTCGCTGGTTTCTTCTCGATTTACAAAACGGCAGCAACAAATCATTTGTCTATGAAGGAAAATCCAGGGATTGCAAAATGTTTCGGGTAAGTCATGTTCCTTTATTAACTCCGCCACCAAAGGTGAAGGAGGTTATGTTTTCACCCCTTTCTGTCTGTTACTTGCAAAATCGAAGATTTTTCAAGTATATTGGTCAGTCGATTTTGTTATTCTATCTGTTTGTCTGTTTGTCACCTACAGGTCACAATTTTAACCAATTTTCACAAAACTTCACCACTTGGTAGAGTTTGTCATAAGGAATAAGCCTCCTGTTTTTGAGGTCAAAAGGTCAACATCTTAGGTGAGATTTCTAAATTCCTCAATTTTCATCCGATTGACTTGAAATTTGAAGAGGATTTATATTTCATGTCAATGAATTCAACCAGCTAATTATTTGTGATGTCAACAGAGACTAAAAGGTTAACATAGGCCCAAGGTCAACTAAGGTGGTGTTTCTAAAAATCCTCAATTTTCATCCGATTGACTTGAAATTTGAAGAGGATTTATATTTCAGGTCAATGAATTCAAGTAACCAATTATTTTGAAGGTAAACATCGACCAAAAGGTCAACATAGGCCCAAGGTCAACAACTAAGGTGGTATTTCTAAAATCCTCAATTTTCATCCAATTGACTTGAAAATTGAAGAGGATTTATAATTCAGGTCAATGAATTCAAGTAGCCAATTATATTTGAGGTCAACATGGACCAAAAGGTCAACATAGGCCCAAGGTCAACAACTAAGGTGGTGTTTCTAAAATCCTCAATTTTGATCCAATTGACTTGAAATTTGAATAGGATATACAGTATATTTCAGGTCACTGCATTCAACCACCAATTATTTTGGAGGTCCACATCTGCCAAAAAGGTCATTTTTTAGTTTTCATCCATCTGATTTGTCACTTTTCATCACCTAAAGGTCTAAAATTGTCAATTTTCATCCGATTCACTTGAAATTTGAAGTGGAGTTGCAAATTTGGTCATGGAATTAAACCACAAATTATTTTTGAGGTCAAATTTGTTTTATCGATTTTGCAAGTATCATGCTCTGCACAATGTCTTCTTGTTTGTTTGTCTGTTTGTTTGTTTTTGTGGAGGATAGCTCAAAAAGTTGTGAACAGATCCGAATGAAATTTTGTGGAGAGGTTGTTTGTTTGACAAGGACAAATTGATTTGATTTAGGTGAAGATCCAAATCCGGATCTGGTTACGAGAATTATTTAATTTTAAATGTGATTCCTCACCATTGAGAGATGGGGCCAAGAACGATATATAGCATGATATTTCAAAAATGTATTGGGCCCGATATGTTCTCTTGGATCAGGCATTACGTGGCAGAGGTGTGTGCTCTACCGAGTGCGCTTCTAGTTACCTCTGCCAACGAAGGTGGACAGAGGTTATGTATTCATCCCTGTTTGTCTATTTGTCTGTTAGCAGGATATTTCAAAAAGTTATTGCCAGATTCAGATGAAACTTGGTGGACAGATCGAGTTTGTGACAAGGACAGATTGATTAGATTTTGGTGAAGATCCAGATTCTAGAATTCATAAAATGATTTACAATTGAGATAAAGGGCCAAAAATGATTTCGAGCATGATATCTCAAAAAGTTGTGGACGGATTATGACAAAACCTGGTGCACGAGTTGGGGAGGTGACAAGTACAAGCTGATTCGATTTTGGTTAAGGTACAGATGCAGATCCGGCCTATCAGTGAGATACAAAACAAAAACCTATCAGCCTGGCAGAAATACGCTTCTACCGAGTACCATTCTAGTTTACTCATTTAATCATCTCTGTTGTGATATGTTCCAGAACCAGCAAATACAACCCGTTGCTTTGCTGATGGGAATATGAAGGAGGGGGGGAGGGAGGGAGAGAGAGGAGGGAGGGAAGAAGAGAGAGGAGGGAGGGGAAGAGACGAGGGAGGAAGGAAGAAGAGGAGGAGGGAGAGAGGAGTGGTAGGGAATAAGAGGGTGGGGAGTGAAGGATGGAGAGTAAGAAGTGGAGCAAGGGTGTGGAGCTAGGAAGGGGAGCAGGAAAGGGGGAAGAGTGAGGAAGGGGGTGGGGCAGGGAAAGCGATGCCTCACCAATCGTCACTATGCACGCAGGAGGAGGGGTGTGAGAGGAGGTGGGTGTGAGGAGGGAGGTGGGGGTGAGAGAGATAGTTGAGAGAGAGGAGGGAGATGAGAGGAGGGAGGTGAGGGAGAGAGAGAGGAGGGGAGGTAGAGACAGAGTGTTGTACTGTATAGGAGGGAAGAGTAAGGATGGGAGAGAGTGAGAGTGAGAGTGAGAGTGAGAGTGAGAGTGAGAGACTTGACTTTATGTCCTTTTATTACAAAAGTATAAAAACAATTTGCAAGGAGAACCATTTTTCATAAGACACAAAAATTACATGTTTAAGAATACAAGATTACATCATGATAGCAAAATGATCAGTCTGTAATTAAGAGACCATTTGAACAGTACAAAGTGCATCATTTAGAGCCCACACACTTTTAAAATGCACATTTTGTTTATGAAAGTGTAAAAAGAAAATTCCATTTTAATACGGGCAAAAACGATTCCTTTAAACAAAGCCAGAAGGTATCAGCACACCCTGAAATATTTTCAATTTTTGCTTTCCTTGTGCGATAAATTGACTTCTTTGCAGTGGCAATAGAAAAGTTGGCCAAAATAACTTCCAGTGATGTGTTTTTGATTCAAAGCCAAAAATAAAAACTTTTAAAGTGAACTTCAAAGAAAGCTTGAAGCACAATTCACAAAGCATACCAATCAAAGGAATCAAGCGTGCACATTCAACATAACCAGCAGGCACACAACGTTGTTGCAACGTCGTTTGCCAGTCTATCCTGACGTCAGAATTGGGTCAGTGGGAATTGTTTTTGCAACACCCATGACGTCGGTTTTCAACGTTGTGACAACATTGAAATCTGACGTTTGACAACATTGAAATCTGACGTTGTGACAACGTTGAAATCTGACGTTGTTGGCAGCGTCGTGTTCTGGTTGTACCTGACGTCAGAATTGGGTCAGTGGGAAGTTGTATTTGCAACACCCATGACGTCAGATTTCAACGTTGTCACAACATTGAAGCATGACGTTAGTTTTCAACTTTATCACAACGTTCATAAAATGGAGTTTTGTTTTTACCCTTTTCTTTGCACCCCAAATAAACGAACATTGCAGTGCATGACACCCTTCAGCTTCCAGCTTGATGGAGCCCTCGACCCGTAGTCTTGGCCAGCGGAGCACCGCTGTTCTACCGGTGCCATTATCAAAACATTGAAGTTGTATGCAACATCATTACATTGCACAGTAACACATAATGACCACAACTTGAAAACAACTGTAATTCATAATCATTTATTATCACGTATCATGCAGAGCATGATTGCGGCAAAAATAAAGCAGTATTAACAATAATATATCTTTATTTGTACCAAAAAAGCACATTCAAATACAAACGTACAATAAATAAAGTAGATACCATTGCAATTGAGAAACATATACTAAAAATGGGGAATAAAAAAAATACCACATGGGTATAAGTCGTAAATACCTTTTTGACAAATTCACTTTGTGCAAAGCACAGTTAACAATTCAAATTCAGAAAGTTCTGCTCCAGAGAAACTGTGAGCTTCTTCTCTCTGAAATATAATTGACTGCACAAAGGCACCTTTAAGTACAATAACATCATCATGCAGTGTATTAAAACTGCTGATATATAATTCTATGCTTGCATACATTAAATGGGCATTAGGAGCATTAAAAGTATTGACCGATAACTTACATTTATATAAAATGTAAATAAAAGTTTTAGCTACTGATGACAATACTACCCATTGTTACAAGATTCATAATTAAGCAACCTCAGTAAGAATTATGAGAAGACGAAGAACCACATATAATTTTGCTATACGACATAATAGTTGACATTCAATAGGTAGAAATTCAGCAATGACTGTAAAAGAGTACAATATGGGTCCCACTTGGGAAGTCAAACACTTTCTGATAGAATTTCTACATGATATATACATTAGAAATATTTTACTTGTTATTTCCACAGCGGCATCAATAGAATGAGATGCATAAAGACTTAAACAGATGATACTTTACATATATGAACAGTGCATAAAATTATATAAAACTGAATTACATCAGGCAAATCAATGAGACCAAATATATATCTATGTGTGTTTTCATACAAAGAAAAAATAAATCTAAATCATTAAGTATGAAAACACAATTTGGAATGCATCTCACATAAATAATTCCAAAGCACCAAAAAATTAATTTGTTGGGTGTTTTCAATCTTATGTCACAAGAAAGAAAATAACTTCATTCTGCATAAAGTACATGTAAATATTTTCACAATGTAAACTTAGGCTGGGTTTTCAACATACAACATTACAATTAACTATGCTGCAAATTTAATAACCAAGGACGTGGACGGCTGCACAGCGTGTGCTGTTACTCGTTATTACTACACTAGTACGTGTCCGTACGTGCAAAAAAAACAACACTTTCAAACAACCACACAGGCCATTCCTTCGCTCTCATAAATGACGACTGGATTGGGCATTGTGTTTATCTATAAATGCGCATAAGAAATCGAGAAATTATGAGAATACAGTAAGTTCACTATCCGGAAGTCCGTACGTTGTAACCCGTAATGGGGAACGCGGCTGAGGATCTCTTCCCATCGGCCATGCCTACGCAGTTGGTTTGGTAAATACATGGCCATAACTTGGGAAGCCATTGTCCAATTAATATCAAACCTTGAAAAGGCACACACTCGGTCCCCAGCAATATAGCTGGCAAGTTTCAATTAGATCGACCAGTGGTTGTTGAGAAAAAACAACGCCACACACACACACACACACACACACCACACACACACACACCACACACACACACACTGCTGGAATTATAGATAGACTAGTAGTGTGCCCGTAAAAAAAAAAAAAACACAAAAAAAAAATAAATTCCAACCGCGGCAAGAAACAACAAACACACAGGCCGTTTCTTCGCTCTCGCGTGCCTGTACGTGCTGGCCGAAGTTCGCATATCACAGTTACGATTATTCGCAATTAGGTTTTAATGGCCAATTATTCAATTAGCGCAAACGTATTTTACCTTTTCGCAATGTCGTGGCAAGGAAAACAAAAAGAGAAGAGAAGAGAGAGAAAAAAATTACTTCCTGGTTCGGAGCACACCAGCACTCTGATTTCCGAAATTTATGCACCGTCTAATATGAAAACGTCATAACTTGCGCATTGTGTTATCTATAAATGCGCATAAGAAATCGAGAAATTATTAGAATACACGAAGTCATCACTCTCCGGAAGCCCGTACGTTGTAACCCGTAATGGGGAAAACAGCTGAGCTTCCCTTCCCCCATCGGCCACGCCCACGCAACAACGTGTCTTTGTCATTGGTTGTAAATAAATGGCCATAACTTGGGAAGCACTTGTCGATTAATATCAAACTTGAAAAGGCACATCCTCAGGTCCCAGCAATATATCTGGAAGTTTCAATTAGATCGGACCAGTGGTTGTCGAGAAACAGCGGTCACAGACACACACACACACACACACACACACACACCCACACACACACCACACATTGCTGGAATATAGATAGATGAGGGCTTGTTCCTGCCCGCACCTCCCATGCCGATCAGGGGCATATTTCAAATTGTGCTATGGCAGTGTCCACATCCGCCTCCGTTGCTGTTGGCTGACTGGTCATGTACTGTCTGAAAAATAATAAGAATTTCCACTTCGTATATATTGGGCTTTATGATCATCAAACAAGACTTTGAATGTGAATTACGCTCAAGTCATGCACATTATAAACTGTCATTTAGCAGAATTCATTACCTCTGACAACTTTATAAAAAATTCAGTTCCGGAAAGGTCTCTTCCCATTCTTTCCAACAAAATTGTATGTGGACATCATAGCATTGGACATCACCCTATTTTAGAATAAAAAACAATTTAGTACACCAGGTTCAAGCAGCCTTGTAACAAGTTTTAAGTCTCACTGCCCTTAAAAGCCTCAATTAATATTATCTTAATAATATAAAGTTATTTCTATGTCTTTTGAGAACCATTTTACCAAGGAAACAAATTGTGCACCGAAAAACTTGAAAACTCCCCAAGTGACAAACTACCGCAATGAGGCTTCATTGTTACAAGCGGCGTTTGTCGGCGCCAAAGGGTTAATTTTTTTTTAATGACAAAACCACATTTTTCGGCGCAACAATACCTGACAATGTTTTCCTTTTGCCTTGTTTAGGCCTAACTCGTTAAAAGAGGACATAAAAAAAAATATATATTAATTGAGTTTTTTAAGGCAGTGGAACTTTAAATTTGTTACATTGCGGAACACCAGTATAAACAGAACACATCATGGATTCTGTGATTAAAAACGTCCAAAACAAAAGCTAGACATAAATCATTATAATATTATACTTACCAAAAATGATCACGGCGGAAGATAATTTTAACTATAAAGCGGAAGTCTTCTGTGCAGATTAAGCGGATTGTGTGTCACACTCAGAACAGGGGAAAGTTCACAAGTTAACCAAACCTTGCAAATGGCGGCTCGTGATGCGGAGAAATAGCAATTAGCCAATCAGATCTCTCCTCCAGTGAAAGCAAACACAACCACACACGTCACGAGTGGGAAAAGCGATACCATGGAAACACACGAGCAGAAAAAAACAGTTTTCGATAATCGCGGGCCGCTGCGGCTGTACCACGTCGTGATCTGGTTGTACAACCACGGCGGGCCGATTCCCGACGTCGTGAATCTTTCATACTGACGTCGTGTGCCTGCTGGAAGCATGTGACAAGGTCTCGAGAGTTCCACAGAAGGGACATTGGTCAGGTATTTCAGAGGAGAAAACATGCAGGAGTTTATTGGTCGTTAATACCCAATGTGCCAGCCTCCAAGACAGGTCAGCAGTTTTCTTTGGATGAGAACATGGTAAAAGGCTTTCCAGTTAGGTTGGAAGGGGTATTCTGGAGCAAGTAGTTATGCCACTTCCTTGACTGCCAAGTTCCTAAAGAAGGTCGAATTGCTTTCCACAAGCCTGGTAAATGTGACGTTTCCTCAGACCTACTTGTGTGTGATTCCAAAATGTATTCTTGGTAAATGTTTTACAATTGAACCGGAAATCATGACAGGGGAGTGAGTACGAGATTTGGGAAGAGAGGATTTGATTCGCGAACAGTTGAGCCATCGCCAGTACGAGGAGATCTCTCCCAGTGTACCTTAACTCTCTGGTATACCTGAAGTACTTCACATAATAAAAAGATACTTGACGGTAGGACCGTATGCCAACCTTGGTTGCCAGTGCTACAGCACTCAACCATCTCGTGTCAATCATTACATCAGAAACGCAATGGACACCGTTCTGAATAAAATGATCGATAAAAGAACGCTCGTCTTACTTTTAAAAAGAGAGTTGTGAAACAGAGGTTCCTTCAAGAACATATCTTTGGTGTTAGGAAAGATAATCACGGTCGACTATAAAAACACGCCAAGCATTTAAAATGCTATTATAAAAAGTGAAGCAAGACAAATCAATACATTCTATTCATTAAAAATAATCCTGATGAAAAGTCAAGCATACCAGCTTGACGAAGGATGAGAAAGGCGGCGGACCTCCAGACTAAGTCCGACGGACCGTAGAGAAGCCGCCAGATTGAGGCGACGTCGAAGGCCATTGCCCTGCACACAATGTCCAAAGACCCTGTCCACCTTCCCCAATGGAGAATTCAGGATCTGTGGACAAGCCAGTTTTTCCACTCCAGAAAAAATTTGTTAAGGTTTTCTGTATGTTCAACAAAAAATGTTCAGGAGGTGGTATGGCTTTGATCCTGTGCCACAATAGAGATGCTGCTAAGTTGTTGATGACCAGGACTCGGCCTCAATAAGAGACAAAGTCAGTAAGCCTTTCCATTTCACGCTTTTGTTCGAGGGCTTCAGCAGACCATCCCAATTCTTTGCTTGTGTTGCTGCATCACCGATAAAACGCCAAGGTACTTTCTTCCGTTGTTCGACCAGGTGAGGCATTCCGGAAGAACAGGCATGGGCAGCTGGCATGGGCCGATCCACAGTGCCTGCACTTGTTCCAATTTATTGCAGCTGAGAAGCTAAACCATAATAGTTCAACAGTCCACCAGTTTCTTAGATCTCCTTGCTTGTGCGTACAATGACACAAAATATCATCAGCATCGGCAGAAACTTTCACAGGTTTTACTTGCAGCTTTGTGTAACCAGTTAAGAAGCTGCGAACTTTGATTAGGAAAGGCTCGATAGTAAGAGAGTACAAAATGCCAGACAAAGGACATCCTTGATGGTACCCCTTCCAACCTTTACAAGTGAAGTCAGTTCAGAGTTTACTCTGATACTGAGGAAATGCCATGATAAAAGAGTTTTATAAGGAGAGTAAACCTGGGACCAAGTCCAAAACACTCGAGAACCTTGAAAAGATATGCATGACTAACACGGTCAAAAGCTTCTCTTGGTCGAGCATAATCAAACCAAGATTATCATTTTTCGCTTTACACACATCCAAAGATCTTTATTAGGATATGTTATCATGTATCTGTCTGTTCGGATACAGTAGGACTGATCACTTTGAATCAAAGATTCTAGAAGGGGGAGATGCGTCGAGCTAGAGCTTTGGAAAATGTTTTATAGTCAGAAGTTAAAAGAGAGATTGGGCGCAGTTGCCAACGAGCTGAGGGTCCTTTTTTCGTAATAAGTAATTACTGCTCTACGACAGCTCATTGGCAATTCCCCACATTGTAAAGAACTAGTAAAGACCTCCAAAAGCTCTGGACCTAGTAAGGACCAAAAGGATTGTAAAACTCGACTGGGAGGCCGTCTAGTCCAGGAGATTTTCCAGTCGGCGAGAAGCCAGCAGAGTGTAAGTTCTTCCAAGGAAGGTAAGAATCAAGCTGGTCCTTTGAGTAGCACTTAACGTGGTAGATCAGACGTGAAGTATTGCATTGCATCATTGTCAACATCGTTCCTTAAACACGTCTGAGAAAGTTATAGAATTCCCTCTTTATGCTATTTTGTGATGTCACGATGTCCCAGTTGAGAGCCTTAGGGTTTCAATTTGCCTTTGATGGGTGGTCTTTTTATCAAAATGAAAGAAATTTTTTGTTGGAGAGTCCAAATTATAAATCTGATCCATCCGTAATCAGATCATAGCACCTTTCACTTGATAGTCAACAAGATCATTTAAAAGGGCCTTTTTT
>CM068953.1:159567150-159585957 GCA_035128595.1 Eptatretus atami
GTCAAAGGTGTTAATGAGTTTGGACCCAATAAGCTGCCCAAAACTTCTTGTAAAATTCGGTTTTTATTGTAAGTCCATCCAATCCAGGGTAGCTTGCTTTCCCAATGGCAAAGGCCGGTGCAGGGAGGGATGCCAAGTTCATCCAAGTGAGGCTCTTTCCGTATGGAGAATCCCAATCTTCATATACTAACATGTAGCAGGCCTACGGAGATAAGGCGACACTGGATAGATTATTTGTTCCATTGAATATTATTTTCGAAAAGTATTCTTCATGAAAAGTGATTTGCTGATGTGAAAGGTAATGGATGAATCTGCTATCGCAGCTGAGAAAGCTGTTTACTGGAAGACGTTCTCTAAGGAAAAGAAGTACTTGTTGGTACGGTCTGCCTTCATTCAGGTGTCGCACCCTCATCCGACTAAGGCACCACGTGCATTCCTCTCGTATTTTCCTTTAAATAAGGACTGTTTCTCAGTTAAGGTTTTTTGTATGTACTCTTATTTTGTCCGATTGACCCGTTGCGAGTTGTAAAATCTCTAACTGTAATATTTTTCTTAACTTCATGTCACCCTTGTTGAGAAAAAACGATACTGTGACAGAACCCTTTAATTTGGGTTTTACTAAATCCCACCATATCAACGGTTAACGGACAGTAACAATCTGTCGTCTAGGGAAGCCGTCCAGAAGGATTCAAGGCCTGAATGAATTAAGGTTTCTATGTAAATGTTATTGGAATTTCCAATGAGAGCTCCTGGACATGGTTTAGAGAGTTGAATAAAAGACTCGAGCTAGGGAATGGTCAGAAGAGAAACCAGAAGGCACGATATCGGTTTATAAACTCCATGTAATAAATGAAGAATTTACATAGATGATCAAGCCTCGCAAGTGAGATGTGGTGTTTTAAACAACGACACCATTATAACACGATGCAGAAGGGTGCTGCACGCGCCAAATATCATGAAGATATATTTCGCAATGATGTTTGCAAAAAGTTTGCGGCGGTACATGTTGGGGTTCCGGCCGTTCCGGTCAAATGAAGCTATAACATACAGTTAAAATCGCCACCAATAATAGACAAGTTGCAAATCCAGGTTTGCAGGAATTTTCTCAGTTCGGCCAAAAAAGGAGATCTGCTCGTCATTTTTGCTTGAGCGTACACATTGAGAATTGTTGAACTTGATCTTGATTGATAGAGAGAAGGTCACGGAGGCAAGGTGTCCATCAATAATACTCATAAATTTAAGGCGGGACGGTGGGAAATGTTTCCCTAAGACAAACATGATGCCTGCCTTCGACGTGGAGTTGTTACTGAAGAAATATTCCTTGTCTATAAATAGTCGCCACTGAGCCTGAACAGATCGGACACATGGGTCTCTTTGTAACAAAGCTATGTCGAGACCGTTGACCTCTACCAATTGTTTAATTTGGATCTTGCGGAGCGGACTCCCACCACCATTAACATTTATTGTTCCAATCTTGAAACTGGCCATGAGGAAATAATAGTTTCTAAGAATAAGATCAGAAGCGGATAATTGATTTAGGATCCCTTTTCGCCTTGGCAATCAGTTTTTTTAAGCGGGTGAGCAGTGTGTCTGGTGGAAACCGAATAAGTCAGGCTTACGTACGATAGCCTGAGCACACTCAAGGAGGACGGTAGATCTGGAAGTATTCCGTCAGGTTTATATTGCGTTTCCTGTATGTATTTGTAAGAAGAGTCTCATTTGTTCAGGGGGGGTAGGCCTTGACTGGTCAGCTTCTCCACCATTCCCACCCGACTGTTCCTGTTTGCTTCCTCCAGGTCAGATTCGGTCAGAGTCGGTTTTAGTTTCCGAGTCACACAAGCTTGTACCGTCCTGCATATCGATACTGTCGTCCAGTATTGATACACGGATATGTACTGGTTACCACGTCTATGTGCTCTTCCATTGTGGGAACATCTCCTGGTGAAGTAATGAAATGATCGGGAGTTGATGAAACAGAAACACCATCAGTGGATGTAGCGATATCGCTTCCTCGACCGTAACGGTGTTATCGACCTCCAACGGCGTGGAGGTGTACAGTACTTTGGGGTCTCTCGTAAAAACATCCATTTTAACATTTCCTGCATTTCCAGCTTCACCACGTGATGAGATGGGAGCAGTAACAGGGTTAACATTTGTTTTCACTATTTCCCGCTGACAAGGAGTTCAGGTTAACATTTGTTTCACTATTTCCCGCTGACAAGGATTCAGGGTTAACCATTTACCAAAGTGACAGCAGGATCATCACTAGTGGTCTGTGTATCACCGTCAATGGACTTTCCAATAGGAGAGTTTTAACGAGTGAAACAGTTTTCTTCACTGCAATACAGGTAAAGTGGTCTCTGTAAGGGAGACGTCTCTGTCCTCACCGGCAAGTAGGGTAAACTTGTTGGTCGTAGGTACTGGGTCCGGGTCAATTCGGGTAAACATTGTAGAGTGACGTCAGTCACAACTGCAGGAACATTACCCACAGATTCCTCGTTGTAAATGCTCCCTTCTTCTGGGATTAAACGACCATCAGGTAAAGTCTTTCTCTTCTGATGAAACGATGGTGAAACCATCCCAAAACATTCGTTTTGCTGTTAGACTATTGGACTGAGAGGCTGGCCTTATTACACGGACACGGGGTTCGCTTCCTTCACGGTCGAGGAAGAGGAAGAGGAAGAGGAAGAGGAAGAAAGGAAGAGGAAGAGGAAGAGAAGAGGAAGAGAAGAGGAGAAGAAGAAGAAGAAGAAGAAGAAGAAGAAGAAGAAGAAAGAAGAAGAAGAAGAAGAAGAAGACGTTATTCTGTTGACGAGGTTTGTTTCATCGTTCGACGAGTTGACTTTGGGCAAGATCGTTTCAAGTGTCCGAATTACCACATTCGAAACATTTCAAGGTGTCAGTGGTTACGTACACTTGGTATCATGATTATCAATTTTGAGTTTTAAAACGATGTTCAAGGTTCTTTCAGCGTTAGAGGGGAAGCACCACAAGAGCTTGTCTTCGAAAGACATCACATGCTTCGTCCGATCGCCTAGCTACGTAAGGTAACATCGTGATCTGAGAAACCACAGAACCATAACGAGATAATTCGGAGATCAGTGTCTGATTCTTCAGGAAAGGAGGGCGTTCGAGATCATGACCTTCACGGCCGGTGTGTCCAGAGGGGAGACGAGCACAATGTCCGTCGTCTGTTGATAATCCAGTCGATACGATTTCGTGAACAGTTCTATCTCAGACACGAAGATTACCACACGTTTGTTCATTCGCGAGGGGCACGAACTTTGTCAGTACCGACTATGTTTCCCGTAGCGATAACGAGATCCTCGACGCTGACGTCGTCGGGCGGACACAGACGACGCCATGTTTCTTGTTAATGCTTCAAATGCCGAATAACGGAATAAGAAGTCATATTTAGGAAGGGGAGGAGGGGCGATTGCTCTCGTGCAGTAATTAAATACGAGCCGAGACAGGTTTCCAAAGGAAATAAACACAGCTACAGTGAGGAAAAAACGATCAGTTGAAGGCCCGGGATTGGCCGCCAACTAAAAGTTATCCACAAGAAGCTGTGGGCTCTTTCTCTCTCTATCTCGGGGAAAAGGTATGCGAGGAGAAAACAGGGGATGGGGATGGGGAGGGGAAGAGATGAACCGAAGGGCAAACCGTGAAATAACAAGGACAGATGGGCGGTCGGGGGTGACGACGGCGCGAGGGAAGGCCGGAGCGCGAGTCTAACGAAGAGGGGAGGGTGGGAGCACAAATAACGATGCGTAGAAGGAAACAAAGGAGGGAGGTGAAAAAACGATGCGAAAAGGGGATAGGAAGGTGAAAAAAAAAGGGCAGATCACAGCTCACCAAGACCACACAGCCGCCATGACACTCCACTCGACTCACCAAACAGCAGCAGGGGCGGAGAGAAGAGAGAGGGGGAGGGAGAGAGAGGGGGGAGGGGAGAGGGGGAGGGGAGAGAGAGAGAAGAGAGAGGGAGAGAGAGAGAGAGAGAGAGAGAGAGAGAGAGAGAGAGGAGAGAGGAGAAGAGAGAGAGAGAGAAAGAGAAAGAGAAAGAGAAGAGAAAGAGAAAGAGAAAGAGAAAGAGAGAAGAGAAAGAGAAAGAAAGAGGTGGGGGTGGGGGGGGGTGTAGTTGGAGAGGAGAGAAAATGTTATGCTTTATGAACAACATATTGTCGCGGCACTGGCGGCCAAGGTTAAACCCCCGACCCCAAATTGTAGTGACGGGCGGTTAACACCGCCAGCCCGGATGGTCAAGAGGTCTTTCATTATTAGGAGGCAGACACGTTGATCCTCGGAGATTATCATGTGTGCTGAAAGGGCATGCGGCAATGGCGGGGCGACGGGGGCACATAAATGGATGCACAGGGAGGATTACACTTGAACCCCACGACAAATACACTGACAGGCACTTAAAATGAACAGATTTAATGAAAATAGACAAATATTTACAAAGGACAATAATCAGGATGAAATAATATGTGAGGTAAATTAATCCTAAAATCTAAATTGAGGCGCCTCTACACACAGATTTAAACACAGACAAGGGGAAGCAAATTAAAGAAAATCCTTCCTTTATTCTGGCACTGAGCTTTGTTCAGAGATAGTCTTTGTGGAAAGTGGAATTAAGGCGCTTCTATTTGCATGTTTTGATGCTTGCAAAATGGCGCCAAGTCGCTCTCTTGCAGCAGGAACATTCGTCAGGCAATTCATGAGCGGTATTCAACACCAAGGCTCAGAGACCCCATGCAGCTGTTTCGTACATCGATCGTCCTCACCAACCCACTATTTGATTTACACGAGGCTTGGGATCTGTTCCTCATGACCAGCCAAGAGTCAAACGCCAGTGTCTTACGCGAGACAAATCGCCTCAGCACGAATTCGGGAATCGTGCTGTCTTCTTCATGCGTCGAAGGAAAGCCAGCCGTAAAGCCCTGTTCTTACAGGCCATCTCCTAGCTACGTTTTCTCTCGACCACGTGCGCCCCTGACTGCACTCATGCGTTCCTCCACTCAACTCAACTCTCTGTCCAATTTGATATGCTGCCTTCACCTCTGGGGTGTGGCTTGCTCGCATGAAACCCAGAAAGGCGGGGCCTCTGCCCGCTCTGCACATTTGACGAGCTTCTGATATCAGGCCCATCAATCATCAGCCTCGGGGGTGTGACTTCACCTGACTTCACCCTTGTAGATGGGGCTTCTTCCTACTTGGTCATGTTATAAAAACGCAATTCTTCCATGGTTTGTAAAACAAAAACAGAGAAAAGTCACAGGGGGGCAATTACATACTGGGGGAATTTATCCTTAATCCCTATTTAATTGACATGGCACCACACACTTACACACACCACACACAAGTCACACTTAAACTCACAGTCTCCCTACTTAATTACATTGATATGTCTCTGACACGTCCACGGACCAAACAACTCTATTCATTCCGAGCTTTCCTATTAAATTCCCCCATCTACCTCCACAACCGTAGCAATATACACACACACACACACACACACACACGGCTGATATCGGCAATTATTTGGAAAGCAGCATTGGCTGATTGGAGACTGTGATTATCGAATATAGCACAAACTGTATACACCCCAAAAACCTTGAGTAGCTTTCACCCTTATTTTGGGGGAATTTCAACATGCAAAGTAAGAAAAAGCAATGTTGCATTATGGACGTTTCAAGGAGATGTGCATAAACATTAGTCTTTTTAAACAGCTGCTAATCATTGTGTGACACGTTGAAAAATATTTAGCTCTGTAATTTAGAAAACATGTTGGTAGGGCAAGCGACTTGGAAATCGGGTGTTATCAAGTTTATTTAGCTTTAAAACTCACAAAGATATGCCACCATTTTCCAGACCATAAAGATAGGCCAGCATTACACATGACATCAGAACTTTCCCTCTCAATACCAAAGACTTTAAAACTCACATAACCTTTCTAAAGCACACTCGATTCATATAAAATAACCAATGGCTTTTGAAACAGCCGCTAGTACAAAGGAAAACGCGATCATTCATATGCTGCTGAGGTTAAATGTTAAAGCCAACTGGACACCTGTACCGCCGTCCTGGCCATACTAATCTAATGTGTTACGGGAGCAGTAATTCTTGCCACCATACATTTACAGGCACACAATTCCATTAAACCGTCAGTTAAATTTGTTTTTTCACATTTAAAGGACACTAGATGAATCGTGAACCCGTTGGGTTCCCGTTGTGACAGTGGTTGACAAAAAAATCATTTCAAAAAAAGAAAAAGAAAAAAACGATAGCTCCGGTGAACTCTACTGCTGAGGGTGTTTGCATTGATCAAATAATCCTGAAGAGTACTTTACTGAATCGGGAATTGATTTTTAAATAATTTTTTCTTTGCCAGATTTGAGTGAAACTTGATACTGTACATCGCAGGAGAATGGTGAGTAAGGTGGCCCTAAAATTTTTGCGCTACCATGTACCGTTTTGGCTGTATTTCGGGAACATACATACATACATACACGATGAGAGTTTTACTAATATATAATATAGATAGATGGTTGGTTTCCCACTAAACTTATTAAATCACTGGGTGAGTATCCTCCATTCCTGCGCAACAAACACGGCCTGTTCCAAGTTCCGTGCGAAGTTCTGCACGGATAAAGTACACCAAAAGGAGAACCACAAAGGCTTATCTTTAAATATAGTTCTTTAAGTGTGGAAATCAAGTGAAAAACTAGCGAAGTTCAATTCAAAAAAATATCAAGCCACAGAAAACACAAAATGTCAGTCTATGCTTTTCACAGCTCCAACCAACATCGAGGAAGTCACAACATGAGATCGATGGATGTTATTGGGTTTTTTTTTGCTTTTTGTGCCTCCGCTGATGAAGTTGCCGGTGGAATTATGTTTTCGGGTTGTCCGTCTGTACATACGTACATACGTCCATGCTAATTTTCTTTGTTTTCTCTGCAACCGCTTATCCGATGCACACAAATTTTTCACAAATGGTGCAACAACTCATGTAGAATGTGTCAATGATAATTATGATGTCATAGTTCACGTGGTGTGGCAGCCATGTTGGAAAAAAGGAAAAACTTTATACCTCTGTATCTCTGAAAGTGCTCCATGGAAACAATTGAAACTTGGCATATGTGAAGTTGCATTACCAAGGCATACTCACCAAGTGTAAAGCTGCTCACCAAATGTGAAGTTGAAGGCATACTCACCAAGGGAAACAAGTGTGATTTTTGTTTGATGATGTCAAAGGTGGCTTCATTAAGACGCCACAATTGCATACGTCGAATCCTTTGGCCGATCAGTATGAAAATGCTTGAGGGTTATCTAGGACTAAATTGTATTGAGAAGAAAAAAATTGATGATGTCATTGGTCATGTTGTTTGGCAGCCATATTGATTTTTTTTAAACATGAAAACCTTCAAAAATCTTCTCCTAAACAGCTGAGCAGATTGAGGCAAAACTTTACAGGTATGATCGCCAATCCACAAGGAACAAAAAGTTATCCAGCTATGACATCATCGGTCACATGATTTGGCAGCTATGATTTTTGGAAAAACCTTGAAAAATCTTCTTCTCCAGACGACTTGACAGATCGAGGGGACACCTCACCCACATGTTCCCCAAGCCTTGTGGATACCTGGGTGTTCATGAATAATTAATAGGTCACATGGTCTGATAGCCATCTTGGATTGAACAAAAATCTTTAAGAAATTATTTCTCTTGAATCTCTTCATCAATCAACATGAAACGTCATAGTTATGATCTGGTCGTCATGGGGAAAATCTTTTATATTTCAAACTGATCGGACACATGGTTTGACAGCCAGAATTATTATACATTTTGAATCTGGGTTCTGGGATTTAAATCAAACTTGTTACAAGTTTGTATCTGGTGATGTCACGACGTCGAAGAGTGCCCTTCTAGTTTTATATGTATCGATGTCGAAGTGACGGGTGAATAATGAAAGCAGATTGCACAAAAAGGTGAAACAAATTGATGTCCAAAAATGAAATTGCCCATTTTCAGCAGGTGAGGCACCACCCGAAGAATGTCATGGCACTGCCTGGCCAACACAGTCAGTCAATATGAAATGTGTACATTATCTTTTTTAATATCTATCGATGTCGAAGTGATGGGTGGATAATGAAATCAGATCACACAAAAAAGTTAGGGGTTAAGATATTCTAGAGGTTATTGTGTGTATGGAAATGAATTAAAGCCAAGGACACTTGCGTCTCCAGGCGTTTACTTGCGATTCAATGATATGAGTGAAGAAAGTGAAAAAAAATTTTTGTGTTTTATCCTTAAGAAACTGTTAAGGCCTGTTATAAGTCAATGCATTGTTGAGCAAGGCAAAAAAAAAATATGGCCAATTAAGACCCCAGCGAGGGACAGCAAGGTGACCAAGGATGAGCCTTGCTAAAGGATAATGAAATATGGCCATTAATAATCTTCAAAAGGGGGGTTTACATCAACCCAAACACCCAATTTTCATTCTTGCACTCTCCTGGAGTTCCCTTCGTATGCATGCAAACTTTCAGGCCACGAGGTTTCATGGTTTTGGATTTATGGAGGAGACACACACTGACTGACTAAGTCACATTTAAGTACTGTATCTATAATAATGAATACCAGTGTGTCAATCACATCAAAAGAAATTGAATCACATAACATCACAAGCATTTGAATTAACCAGACTTGGTGTCTTACTCATCAGAGCATCTGTTCTGATCCTGAGAGGTCAGCAGTTCAAACTCCTTCAGAGTCATACCTTCTTCTTCTTCTTCTTCTCTACATCTTCACTTCATAAGGGGTGAGGTCCAATGGTACCAAGCTTCTGCCCTGCCTTGACCACAATACTCCTCCACTTGCCTCTGTCCTCAGCCAACTTTCTCCACTCTTCGACCATCCCTACCTTGCTGATATCCCTCCTCACACAGTCCTCCAATCTCAACTGCAGTCGATGTCTTTTCCTCCGACCTTGCTCCCTCAACCTATCTGCTCTCTTTACCATTCTCTCTTCCCCCATCCACCCCAAGTGTATGGCATTTCACAAATCTCCCAGCCAAGTTCATCTGCATACCAATCTCCTCTTTCTGTTCATCTATCGTCGTCCTATCCACCCTCTTCACTTCTGCAATCCTCCTGACACAGTTGTTCTCGCAAACCTGCAGTGCCTGTTGTTGCTTCTCTGTCAATGCCACCATTTCCAGACCATAAAGATAGGCCAGCGTTACACATGACATCAGAACTTTCCCTCTCAATACCAAAGACTTTTACAATGGTACGTACTGTTTCCTTCCTTGATACAGCATTTTAAGAGGATATGGCATGGACGAACAGTCATGTGTTAGCAACCATAGGACAGGCTTTGATGGCCTACTGGCCTCGTTCTGCATTGAAGTTCCATGTAATGGAACTTATATAACAGTAAATAACACTGGAATCTCAGTTTCAGCATAAGGAAGTTCCGTCATCTCCTGAGCATGATTTTTGCAATTGAGGAAATTAATAAAAATGATTTGCTGCTTCCAAACATAACACTTGGTTATGTGATCTATGATTCATGTCTGAATATACACAGAGTCATCAAAGCATCTTTAAACTTTGTAGGAGAGATTATTGGAGATGATATTGACATCTCCTGCAAACCACATGGAGTGATTGGTGAAAGTTCATCTGCACGCTCAGTTGCAATGGCACGGATGACAGCACTCGCTTTTACTCCACAGGTAATTGTTGTGTCATTTAAAACTTATAAACTGGATAACAAATGTTCACACACCTTGTTAAATACCATTCTTTTCAACCCTTGAACAGTCATAATGTGCATTTCATCGTTAATACGTTAGAAGGCTTGAAAACTTCACAATAAAATAATCCTTCACAGAAATATCATAAAAGAGTAATCCTCGCAAAATAATGATCTGTATTTATTCTTCGGGAGCATATGAGAAAAATGTTTTGCTGTTGTTTTTGCTATATAATCAGTTTAATCATGATACTCTGAAGTGCAATGGTACCCTTTAATATTATTAGACTAGGTCAATTTTCAGAAAATGTTAGTGGTGGAGGCATTTCATGTTAACGGCTGGGAAACACCTTTTTTAGAT
Organism: Eptatretus atami; assembly: GCA_035128595.1. NCBI lineage: Eukaryota > Metazoa > Chordata > Myxini > Myxiniformes > Myxinidae > Eptatretus > Eptatretus atami. The sequence continues at coordinate 159,577,275 of CM068953.1, forward strand.
GTATTCATATGTTCTAAATCAATCTAGAGGGTTTGCCCGGCTGTATTTTCAACGATTAACCCATAAACTTGACAAAGATGGCCTGCCATCGCTTATAGAAAATACCTAAATTATTGTATCTCTAGACTACTTGACCAATATCAATGATGTTGATGTCTATATTAGGGTTTTCACACATGCTTGATCAGTTGGAATTAATTTTAAGTTGATTGTAGGTCAAGGTTATGCATTGGGACAAAGGTCAAGGTCATATTTTGACCTCTTGTTGCAGACATAGGCATATCTCACGAGGTAGACTAGGTCAATTTTCAGAAAAATGTTAATGGTGGAGGCATTTTCAATGTTTTACAAGGTGGCAAACATTTTTTTTTGAGATGTATTTATAATTTCAAAATTGATCTAGGAGGTTTGCCTGCTGTATTTTCAATGGTTAACCCATAAACTTGATAACTCCAAAATGGCCACCACCAAAACATGAAAATTCATTTTTGTCATATCTTTGGTGCCAAAATGGTAAGAACATAAATAAAACATCTGTTTGTATGTTTTTAGGTACATGAATCCATTGAGACCATTATTTAGACCTCAATATGTCAGGTTGTTGCTGGTGGATTCACTGAAGCTACAATCGTCAAGTCATCAGACCCAACTAGACTTGTCTACGCTTGAGGCCACCATGAGGAAGCTGATACACGCTTAATTTTGCACGTATCCATGCTCATATTGAGTCAATGTTGTATCAGTAGTGACACAGATGTCCTTGTGTTGCTGCTCGCGTCACATGACAAAATGGGATGTACGACTCTACTGATGAAAGCTGAGCAATCAAAACATATATCCCAGTACATGATATTCATCGTCAAGTACCCATCGACCAAGTAGCATCAATGCTAGCTTTCCATGCAATCAACTGGATGTGACAGTGTTTCCCAACTCAGTGGTCACAGCAAGAAGACAGCCTGGCATGTTCAGCATCACCACAGCAATTGAGCCATCTGGGAAAAGGCCACTTAACTGAAGAAATCTCAAAATCAGCAGAGAAGTTCATCTGTCAGCTATATGGAGTACCCGAGGCAGACACATGTGACAAGGCACGAGTTAAACTGTTCTGCATAGCAACAGTGCAAGAAGCTCTACCTCCAACATCTGATTCGGCACGATTTCACATCATGCGAAGCCATTACCAAGCCAGTGTCTGGAATCAAGCCCACATGCCATCTCCAGTTATTCACACGGTAACAGATATGGTTGGGATCGCAAGGATGGTCTTAGTTCTTTTTCTCTACCACCTATCCAAAAGCATGCTCAGAGATCATGTCATGTGGATGCACCATGGGATGCCTGAGTAAGCTCTGTAGTTGCAGGAAAATGCGCTTCCCATGCATTGAAGCTTGCAAATGCCACAAGCATGCCGACGAAATTCTACCTGATGGTACATAAACTAAGTCCTCCACACACACGTAGTAATGTAACATTACAATATAATTGTGGACATATAAATTTATATTTTGTGATGTTAGATACTTATATTTCTGTAACGTTTGATAGCCAAACCAAAATCCGTTACAACCAACCAGAATCAATGCCACCCATCTGGAAAAGCATATAATTTGATCATAAGAGCTGGAGGACCATGCTCCACCGGTTGGTCAAGTGCTGGTAACCTCTGACCACACTCTTATTCGCACTCTGATCAGTAATAATTATATAAGTAAACCAGAACATTTGCAGTTTTAATCAATGTTATCAGTTAAGTCTTTTCACCTGTCTAGTCTGTGTTTAACTTAAATTTTCAAGTTTATACTGTATTCACATATCGGATCAAAGGTCTATTCTAAAATATGACAAGGACAATTGAACATTGAGTTGCTAAAAGGCACTGAAATTTAAGATGCATTCATGCACATGATCGTTCTCAGTAGATCATAAAGTATGATTTAGAATGTGATGTTATATCTAGTTATTTGTAAAAGAAAAAGGGAGTTTCATGATCGTTATTGTCACTGTCTCATGTCATGTTTGCAAGACACAATAAAGAGAACCTCATTTTGGAGTTGACTTCCTCCATGCTGGATTCTGTGTTTAATGTGGTGCATGTTTTGAAGCATTACAGCTTGTAACAGGCTTTAATGAACATTATAAGATATGTATCATGCATGTGTTGATATTTGATTTAAGCAGTTTATAAATTAACAAAGTCTTGCAAGCCTTTCTGCTTTATTGATAGGCAAAAATTCAGTTATGATTTCCCATTCATTATGAAACTCATTTGGTAACTGCACCCCTCTTCTTCATTGATCAATGACAATATAACTAAAGCTGTGTATTCATTTACAGCAGTATATCCACATCTGAACCATTATTTTTATAAGTCACTCATTTAAAGTCAGTCAGTGGATAAAGTCAGTCAGCCATTTTTGATTTATCAAGTTTGGGTACCATAGAAAATGAGCTGGGCAAACCTCCTAGTCGATTTTGAACATATACATAATCTAAAAAAAGGGTTTGTCAGCTGTAAACATGATATGCCTCCACCATTAACATTTTCTGAAAATTGACCTAGTCTACCTCCTGAGATATGTTTATTCTGCACCAAGAGGTCAAAATATGACCTTGACCTTTGTCCCAATGCATGACCTTGACCTACAATCAACTTAAAACTTATTCCATGATAAGCATGTGTGAAAACCCTAATATAGACATCAACATCATTGATATTGGTCAAGTAGTTCCTGAGATGCAATAATTTAGGTATTTTCTGAAGCGATCGGACATCTTGGATTTGTCAAGTTTATGGTTAATCGTTGAAAATACAGCCGGGCAACCCCCTAGATTGATTTAGAACCTATAAATACATCTAAAAAAGTTGTTGCCAGCCATAAACATGAAATGCCTCCACAACTTTAAATATGTACATTTTCCCAGATTCTGCCCAGTCTATATATGGAATGCAGCATTCTCTCAATATATGAGCATTTCTTTTTAATTTTTTTTGTATACATTGCCAAGGCTCGTATGAGAGGCTAACACACAATGCACAGCAAGGGGGGGGGGGCATGAGAACAAGAGGTGGGGAGAGGGAAGGACAAAGCAGTGGGGAACAGAGACATAAGGAGATCTGTAGAAGGGAGAGGGATTGGGTGGGAACACTGGGTATACAAGGTGGACATGACAGGGACTTTCAGGAAGGGAAGCAGGGAATTTGAAGGAGGTGGGTTTGGGGTGGATTAATGTGGGTAGAAAAGATCGAGGATTTGGATGGGGGAATATATGAGATGGTGGTGAACAGTTGTTTGAAAGCCTGGAGGAAGAATGGATTGAAGAGAGTGTGGGAGTTTATTCCAAAGGCGGGAAAAACGAGGAATGAAAGAGTGAAGGTGAGCAGTGATCCATGATTTTGGTAGTTTTACCAGAAGGGTTTGCTGGCGGACCTTGAGCGCCCTGCGGAAATATGGAGGGGACATATTGAAGACAGAGCGGGGGGGGGGGGGCGAGACAGAGCAGAGAGGAGAACGGTATAAGACAGAAAGACTACCGACCTGCCTGCGGTGAGAGAGTGAGAGGCCCAAAGACTCAGCCTCACCGTGGGAGATACCAATGATAGTTGATGTGATCTTCATGTTTTCTCGGTGTGCCTGGTTGAACTGCCAATCAGCAGAGGCACACAATTGAAGTCTTCATTGGTGAACACATTACTGAAGAATTTGTTGAATGCTTCAGCTTTATCTGTCAATCACTTCCATTCTGTCCCCCAGCTTCAAAGAACCGATGCTTTTCTTTTTGCTCTTTACTTTTGCGTTGACATAATGCCAGAAATATTTGAGATTCTGTTTCAAGTTATAGATAAGTTTCTTCTCCTATTCCTCATGAGGGTTCCAAGTTGCATTATGTAGGCTGTCACTCACCTTACGGTAGTATCACTTGTCTCCTCTGCACTCAGAATATATGAATCTGTCCCACACATGATGCTTGTGGCCAGAGTCCCTCTGGTAGTGTATATTTGGAAGCGTGGTGTTGGTTTAGCGGTGAGGGTGGCTGGCTCGGGATCTCAGAGTCCTGAGTTTGAGCCCCTGTGGACCATTGAATTAACACCAGGTGGGGTTGACTCAGCCTGTGAACCTTCAGATGTCGGCAAAATGAGGACCAGTCCACTGGTATAGGGGCACAGCATCAGAGGCATAGCTGCGCCCTCAGCCAGTGATGCTACCCGCAGCCATGTGCTGTATATTAAGGAAGAGGAGGAGGAGTGTATATATATATTTTTACATTGCCTACAGAAAGTCTACACCCCCTTTAAAATTATTCACCTAATGTTACCTTATCGCCTGGCATTAAACTGCACTAAATTGGACTTTTTCCATCTCTATTTAGACATTGTAACCCACAACTTCCAAATGAAAAACAAATTCTACAAATTTCAGAAAATTAATTAAAAATACAAAACTAGAATTTGGAATCATCTTTGGAAGAAAAGTATGAATGCAACTCCGCATTTTTCATTCAGTGTAACTTCGATATCTTTATTCAGATAAGTCACTTTGCATCGTGCAAATGCCTGAGTGATAAAAAGGAGTTTCCATCCTTTCTGCGTACAACTCCCAGTGATGCTTTCCAAGCCATTGCTTTTACCCAGTTGGTGACTTACTTTGGATGGCTATACATGGGCACCTTAGAAATAAACAGGGACTATGGAAAGCAAGGAATTGATCAGTTTATGTATGAAGCTGAAGAAACAGGAATATGCATTGCTTTTCGCAAGATGATCACTGAAGAAAATAACATTTCCAACAATAAGGGTCTTGGTAAGAAAACATGTTTTATCGTCATCTTTAGAAATTTCTGATTCGTTCTTTAAAAAAAGTTATGGAAGAGTGAGAGTAGAAAACCATTATCAATCTAAAATATAACCAGAACTATCACTGAAACCTTTATGTCATCGTAAACAATGTCACGTTTTTGCAGGTACATTGATAGAAGAAACAAAAGCCACAATCATCTTAGTTTTTGCATCAGATAGAAATTTGTTGGGGTTGACAGTGGAGCTGTTGAAACATAATGTCACAGGTAAAACCTGGATGGCTAGCGAAGCTTGGGTATCATCATCACTAATTGCCATTCCTAAGTTCAGTCACATTTTTCGCGGGACAATTGGGTTTGCTTTACGCAGAGGGATAATTCCTGGATTTCAAGAATTACTGATGCACCTCAGGCCTCAACGCAATATAAATGCAGACAATGGTCATCAAGGTGCAGCCCAATTAAAAACACAAAGGAATGACTTTGCAGGAGTCCAAACAGGCCTTGCATCAAAACAACTTCTTTTATTATATTGCAGAAATGTTTTATTGAATTCCACAATTGAAAGCTTCAGCACATTTACTTTATTGAAAACATGTACTTCAAAGTATATGTGTGAAAGTTCAGTTAAACCAAACATTTCAACATCAAGAGCCATTTTTATCAAACCAAGAAAGAATTATATAACTGAATCAACTCTGAGGACGAAGAAGAGAAATTTAAAGAAAGACAGTAATTCTAATATGCCCCTTTCACCTGAATCGTATCCAAGTGAAATCAAAAGTTTCATTCACAATTTTTGGGAAACCCAATTCAATTGCACATGGAATGCGGATGACGATGCAAGAACAGCCTGTACTGGTGTAGAAAAATTGGATTGTGAAAATGGCAGTTTTACAGATGTTTCCCAGATTAGAGTTGCTTATAATGTGTACCTGGCTGTGTACAGTTTCGCACATGCCTTACAAAATTTGTCCGACTGTTTACCAAGTTCTAGCCTCTTTATAAACAACACTTGTCCAAGCATTCATGACTTTAAACCTTGGCAGGTGAGTGTTTAATGAAATTAAGGTTTTTATTCTCCTATATATAATTTTCTTTATCCAATAATATTTCACTTGCTTGAAATGTAATATTATTTAAATATTTTTACGGATCTGGGGTTTGAGGCTTCTCACAAGAGGACGCACTTGGGTCCCTCCCGTATGCCCAGTCCTGAGGCTGTCGGGCACAGATAACTCCATGCACCAGTGGGTTGCTAAGCAACCATGAACACCGATTGGTACTGCCAATCCTGGCAGGGTTACACGACTTCGCGTGTTACCATTTCTGGTGGATTGATCGCACCAAGCGAGTTTCAAGCTCTCAATGCACAATTGTATTAACTTACCGTTCGAGGTGCAGCAGAGTGGAGCTGCCAAGTACTTTCCAGCTAATCAGAGCAAATTTGTTGGGCAGAACTTCCCAGTTAACCTGTGCATGGACTACGCTGGAACAATGGAGGAAAAGACAGAACGAGCTGGGTACATTTATAATATATGGAGAGAGAGAGAGAGAGACAGACAGACAGACAGACAGACAGACAGAGAGAGACAGAGACAGAGACAGAGACAGAGACAGAGACAGAGACAGAGAGAGAAGAGAGAGAGAGAGAGAGAGAGAATAGAGAGACCAGAGAACAGAGAGAGAGAGAGAGAGACAAGAAGACGAGACGAGACAGAGAGAGAAAGAGAGAGAGAGACAGAAGAGAGAGAGAGAGAGAGACCAGAGAGACAGAGAGACAGAAGAGACAGAGAGAGAACAGAGACAAGAAGAGAGAGAGAGAGAGAGAGAGAGAGAGAGAGAGAGAGAGAGAGAGAGAGAGAGAGAGAGAGAGAGAGAGAAGAGAGAACAGAGAGACAGAGAGAGAGAGAGAGAGAGAGAAGAGACAGAGAGACAGGAGACAGAGAAGAGAGAGAAGAAGAGAAGAGAGAGAGAGAGAGAGAGGACAGAGAGACAGAGAGAGCAGAGAGACAGAGAGAGCAGAGAGACAGAGAGACAGAGAGACAGAGAGACAGAGAAGAGAGAGAGAAGAGAGGAGAGAGAGAGAGAGAGAGAGAGACAGAGAGACAGAAGAGAGAGACAGAGAGACAGAGAAGACATAGAGACATAGAGACAAGAGACAGAGAGACAGAGAGAGAGACAGAGAGAGAGAGAGACAGAGAGACAGAGAGACAAGAGAGAGAGAGAGAGAGAGAGAGAGAGAGAGAGAGACAGGAAAGAGAGTGAAGGCAGAGAGAGAGAGAGAGAGAGAGAGAGAGAGAGAGAGAGAGAGAGAGACATGTGGCACGATATAAGGTTTTAATCAAGCAATACATGCAGCAGGGGAAAGCAAGGATTTGTGAGGTGCGGCAAAAGAAAACCAGTTTCATACAAAAAGAGGACATAGTGCAGTAACCCGATCTAATACTTCAGCAATCTTATCTTATGCAAACATGACAGGTGTCATCAGATTCATTCCTAAGGAAATTAGAGTAGCAAGAAATATCGAGACAGTTTGAGTTGATTGCGACCTCCATCATACCCTGCGCGGCCAATGGGCCCATGCTTCCCAGTCGCTTCGGAGGGGAAGGAGGGAAGAAAACTGGGGGTGTCTAAGGTGCGTGAGTGAGGAGATGCAAAGGAGGTGTAGGTGGGGTGCAGAGAAGGGAAAAATGAAAAGAGGTGCGTGTCTGTAAGGTTGCTCTTTTAGCGCTTGTGTGTCCACAGCAGACGAGACAAAAGATAAGACACAGAAAGTGTAAGAGGAAAGTTTATCAATGACGAAAATGATGGCCTGTAAATGTAAATGCTCAGGGTCTATGATCGGTCTGTCATTCCGCCCTCTCATCCACCCACCGCTTTGCATTGCCTATTCCATTCCGCCTTCCTCCTCATGCCGCTGATCAAGCCAGAACCCTCCTCTTCTCACCCAGCACCCAGACCTCAGCACTTCCTCAGCCCTCAGTGATTACTCAGAAACTACTTCTGACTCTCAACTCTGTCACTTCGCGACTTGGCAGTGTGTTTTATAGACATGTGACAAAGGAAGAGCCCAAAGTCTGATCAGGACGGTGGGTCGGCATTTTCCAGTGCTCCCATTGGTGCACGTATGCTTTCTCAAGAAGTAGCCCAGCCCCTGCGAGGCTCCAAAGCCAAAAATGGCCTCATTCGCCCCCAAACTCAGCCATGTGATGGAGCTCTGAGATTAACATGGGATGCCGGTTTCTGGGAGCGCTTTCCAGCCATCAACATGCGGTGGATACCAAATGGGGGTTGTGATTGAATGGAGCACCAGGGCTATCTCGGCGATGCTGAACAGATTCCAGTACTTGCTTGCGCATCGAGCTACATGCAGAAAACGTTCTGAACACAAGTATCTGATATAGTAGGCAGCGTCCATGGTTCCCCGATATCCTCACAGGACAGTGGCTGGTGTCCGGGGTGCTGACTGTGGTTGCAGCGTTCGTAGCGGTTGTGCTGAGGTGTTTGAAGCATTGTGGCGTCATGTTTGAAGTGTTTGTAGCGATTGTGGTGAGTTTGGGCAAGCGTAGATTATTGTGGGAGAGAGAGACAGAGAGAGAAAATTAATAAGCCTATTAATTTATATATTTTATAACCACACGAGAAATCGAAGTGTTCACATCACTGTATGCCGAATAAAAACAAACAAAAAAAAAAAAACATGGAGTCTGGAACACTGTACGCTAAACATTACCTCGACATGTTTCGACTTATGGAGTAACTTACAAGTAACGTGTGTCGACCTGTGTCAACGATCGCGTAACGTGCCTACAACTTATGGCCAGCGTATGCAGAATGTGTGAGTCATATGCTGGCATACGTCGAAAAATTTTAAGCATGCTTA
>CM068953.1:159589440-159609558 GCA_035128595.1 Eptatretus atami
CCGCCAAGCTAGCCACGGGTGGGGTTTGAACCTCACCACAACCCAGTCCGCATTCTACCGCCGCGAATAGGGTGAATCGCGAATGTCGATATACCCAAGTACCCGCACGGGTAGCGTACCGAGGAGTTGTACCATGCCGCAGGTCGACTCCGGACACGAACCGCTTAAGCGCTCGTTCGTGCTGCAGGATAACGAGCGGAGTTATCGCCGACCTCGACGGTTCAGATTATTTACTGGGTGTCTAAACCCACTACAATCCCTTACTGATGCAAGATGGCACTTTCAATGGGAAGAGCCGACGAACGGATACGTTTCAACAAAGCAACATTTATTTCCAATTACACACAAACACAAGCAAGGCAGTCATACAATATACAAGCAACAAATAGAATGCAAAAGCAATACGACCGACTATATTATTATTTACAAGCACTTACACAGTTTCTACTTGGCAGGACACGCGCCACAGCATGCATACAAAACAAGAGAAAGACCTCCTCACAGGCAAGGGGTAGACGGGGTCCGTAGACCTTATGTCGTGGCCGTGGATGACCGAAAAGGCCACGAGACCGAAAGGTCTTACCCGCACCCTCGTGTGGTGCGACGGTGGCAGTCGCGATGTTATTCGTCCCCACGGCACTACACTGACGTCGAGCCGCGCCTGATCTCGGCCTTGCAACGGGGGCAGGTCGTGACGCCTTCTCCCCACGGCCACTAGGACAGCCGCGCCTGATCTCGGGCTTGCAAACGGTGCAGGTCATGAGCCTTCCCCACGGCCACTAGGACAGCCGCGCCTGATCTCGGGCTTGCAACGGTGGGCAGGTCGTGACGCCTTCTCCCCACGACCACTAGGACAAGACTTCCACCGACTGCCCCAAGTCTGTCTACGACGAAGACTTGGACCACGACAGACTTGGACCAAGACCACGACGACCAAGACTCCCACACGACTGCCCCAAGTCTTCTGCTATCCGCGCTCTTTTCCAGGCGCTCCTCTTGCCCTTTTATTTCTCCTGTGCCCGCCCCACCCTTCCGGCGCGTGGGTGAGGAGACATTCAGAGAATTGGGGCGAGTTGGTTTACAACCGTCAAGCTTGTTTACCGTAGGAGAAATGGGTGGGCGTGGTTTCGTTGCTTCTTAGTGCGTTGTGGTGTGGATGCGTGGTTGTTGATGATGAGCGTGTTGTTTGAGATGGCGTGTTGTTGAGATGGCTTGGTTGTTGAGATGGCGTGGTTGTTCCAAAATAACGACAGGTAAAAGAAATGGCTAACTAAAGCGTCGCAGCCCGGATGAATCACACATATTCCTCTAAAACAACGGTGTGGACTAACTACACATGAACTTATCATATATCTAACCTGAGACCTTTCTGGTGTATTGCAAATTTCCACAGCCAGTAACAATATATTTTCTCTCAAATTATACATCTACAGATTAAGAACAAAACATGCCTGCACAAACAGTCTGCCAAAAGATTCGGCAACTCCAAAGGCCCGTGGTTCCACTCCTTGAAGAAGGCAAATGAAAAGCTGTCCTATGACCTAAAAAGTAAGAAGTAAATCTTATTACCACTTTGATTGAAGATGTACCTGCGATTTTGAACTGAAAAAAGAATACATAATATATATATATTATATATAATTATATATATATATATATATTATATATTGCACTGAGAAGAGAAAAAAAGAAAACAAGTGAGATATGCACTTCCAAGACAGTTAATGGCAATAGTTCAGGCAAGGAGTTCCAGAGACTGCGCCTCTCCAATGGTTAACCACACATGGTAGGGGTGTATGCATCTGTAGTTAACTTGAATATGAACATAGTACATTGTCCTTATTCGGGACAGAGTGAGAATGTGAGACTTTTATGCATTGAGACCCATGTTCTATGTTGTTGAGTAAAGGTACATATTTAATGCAGATCTTAAACAAGAAATGTGACACAGCTCTTCCATGAAAGTGATTATTGTGATTCATACAAGTTTTACAATTAGTGGAGGAGAAAACATATCTCTGGGTGGAGCAAAGGATGATGATCATTACTAAACTGAGAGGAGTTTTCAAAGCATAACAGAATAGCCTCTCATCCTGACATTTTGAGGAGGAATTAGATATTTTGAAAGGCGGTTTTTAGAAATACATTACATTTTCAAAATGAAGCAAATGGAGTGGGTGGCATCGCGATTTCTCAATGAAAGTTATGTGACAAGATAAAATGCGTTGTATCTTTGTTCATTGTAGGTTCCTTCTTCAATTTGCAGTGAAAACCTGCATTACCGGTACAACGTAGAGTTTCCAAAAAGGAGAACCTTTTGCTGTTTGATTGCGCTTCCTTGCGCTCCTGGCGAGTTCTCCAACATAACAGTTGGCCATTTATTAACATAAATATGGAGTGATTTGTGTGGCACTTTCAAAAGAATAAGATTATTCTGCAATGCTATTTGTATAAAACATCGTTGTATTGTCCACCATGGCCAAAAAATACCATCCAATTCAAACTGTTCATAAACAAAAAAATTAAATGAGAAACGACAATGTGGTTTTAGTGCATTGAAAGATTATTTCTCAACTTTATATTGACAAGATTTGTCAAGATCATCATCCAAATCCAAATAGAGTTGAGTTGTGGGGAATGCACTAAAATGACACAATAAGGGTGTTCCACCCTTATCATTTTGTCTTGGCCTGCCTGTCTCCTTTGGAGTTGGAAAATGAGTTGTGGGACATTTTCCCCCAAACTCCCTCAATTTTACATGTAAGTGATGGGGAAAAGGGGAAATCTTTCTGACCATCCCAAAAACCCTCTCCAAAATCTGACCTCCCCTGACGAGCTCAACAGTAATAATGATAATAATGATATAATCATGATCAAAAACCCCTTCCAATTTACATGTCAATGAATAGGGAAAAAGGAAAAGACTATTTGACCATCCTCCAAAATATCAACCCAGATTTCTCCCATCTATTCTTGACATATCTTGCCATCTTTACATTAATTAATTAATTATAAAGACCAATGGTCATTTAAACTAAAAGAAAGGCCCTTCAACATTTAGGAGTTTTGTTGACAATTAAAGTGTATTTTTCTCTTCTGACTTTCATCACCATGAGAACGTTAATAAATAGTATTCAGATTTGTTCTTGTCTTAAAATTTTTGTGAGCAGAGATGAAATGATAAACTTCTCTCATTGTTTTTTTGTTTGGCTCCTCCTGAACCGCCATATCATTTGAGATTGTAGTAAATTATTTTTCCATTGACTGTTAGCAACCATCCAAGTTTTCTGTCCATTCAAGGATGTTTCTATTTTAATACATTATTTAATTAATTTGTATTTAATCTTTTTCACTTATTGTTTCATATACTTCGTTTTGGTTATTTCTTCAACAAGGTTATTTTAATTTTACATTCATTATGTTTTACATTTACACACCAAGCTGTGATTTTCTACACTCTTGGTCTGGTACTACACCCGCGCGCTCGCGAAGCAAAAAGTGGGGTAAAGCATCAGTCGCATCCGTGTTGCCGTACATACGTGTGGCCATACAGTGCGTGCGTATGCACTAGAGTGTACCACTTTTGCAAAAGTAGTTGTGGAATGAGCACTATGTGCCGATCGATTCCACTAGTGAAGATAGGTGATCGACCAAAGTTTTAAATTTCCAGCCTTTTTGACCGCGGCCGACATTTTTGAATTCAGAAAAATCCAATTTTGGAAATAATATTGATTTGAATATTTTTAAAATATATTTCTCTGTGTTTAGATGGCCGAATGCACTTCAGTAGGCACCAGTGATGATGTAAGTATGTGTAAATATTATTCACAACTTGTCCACGACATTTGAGAAGGGATCATTTTGGAATTTCACTGAAATCCCATATTTTGACAATATTGCACGGCACATTGTTAGCATTTACAGAATATCAGTAGTAGCGTTTCATAAGACATTATAATGACAAATGAGAGCATGATCAATTAATTATGAGACAACCAAATATGTTTTAAGCGACATTGGTTCATTATATGACAACATAACAATATAGCAAACAGCAACCACACAGATATCTTATAGAGAACATAGTGTTTGTTTTGTATAGTCTGGGAAAGCTTCCTGTGCTCTTCCACGCACTGTTGCAATAGCTTGACGTTGTTTCTCATCATGCACATATGAATAAAGTCAGACACTAGCTTAATTCTCTTTCAGCTAGATCATTTACGACACGCAAAAATTAGCACTTCGCAAAATTCCTGTAACTAGCGAACTTTCCCACATAGCCACAGGAGCCCTTGACCATTGGTCAGTCAAGGTTATCTACAAGTACACAAGATAAAAATATATATATTTCATTAGATATACACAAAATATACGATTTTCACTGAATTTCCAAAATGGCAACCCCTTCTCAAAATGTCGGGACAAGTTTGTGAATAATATTTATGGGCACTTACTATCGTAATGGTCCTACTGAAGTGCATTCGCCATCTAAACACAGAAATTATTATTTTTAAATATTCAAAAATCAATATTATTCCAAAAATATGGAATTTTCCTGAAATTTCAAAATGGCGGCCCGCGGGTCAAAAAAGGCGGGAAATTTTCAAACTTGGTCGATCACCTAACTTCACTAGTGGAATCGATAGGCACAAGTGCTCATTCCAGCAACTTCTTTTGCAAAAGTGACCCATAGTATGCACGTGTCTGCATTTTTATATTCATTTTCTCAGCAACCTTTTGTCTGATAACACAAATTTTCAAATAGGGTGCACCTCATCCTGTAAAAAATTTTAGCCATAAATACGACGCAAAGTCCACGTGTACGCCCATCTTGGAAAACCCGAAAAACTTTGTCCCCCTATATCTCCGAAACCATTCATGGGAAAAAATTGATACATGGCTCATTAAATGCACTCACCATGGGCAATAAGATAGGTTAATGATGATGTCATCAGTTCCTTCATTATGAGGTCATAATTGGCAAGTGCAATGCTGATCTGGTCAGTGTGAAAAAAAAATCTCTGCAATTGTTGAAACTGCTAACTGATCAATGCAAAAACTTTAACTTAATGATCAACTACCCATGGGAAGTAGAGTTTGATAAAAGTGGACATCATTGGTCACTGGTCTGGCACCATGTTGGATCAAAAAAAACACCTTAAAAAAACAGAAGAGTTGGCTTGCCCCAAGTCCTTCTCAAGACTGGCAGTGTAAGTATTCATGAATACATTTAGTTGCTTCATTCAATCATTTATATACCAGTAAAAATGGTGTCTTTAGTCCGTAAAATCCCCTGAACCCAATTTAAAAAAATCTCAGCATTTTTAATAATTATCTTTCATCCCTCATGTATGTCTGAACTCTTAAAATATCTTAACACTCATATACATAAGAAGGTGTCAATTCCATTTTCACGAGAAGGCACTTGATAAGTGCATAGCTCCCCACACATTGCCTGCCTCACCGAGAACATATCGGGGCCAATACATTTTGAAATATCATTCGATATATCTTTTTGCCCGATCTCTCCATGGTGAGAATCATTTTTAAAATTAATAACTCTGTATCCGGATCAGGATTTGGATCTTCACCAAAATCTAATTACTTTGTCTGGATCACACACCCAACCTGCCCACCAAATTTCATCTGGATTCATCCACAACTTTTTGAGATATCCTGCACAAAGACAGACAAACAGCCAAACAACAGACAGAGAGGGGTGAAAACATAACCTCCTTCACCTTTAGTGGGGACATAAAAAATGGATTATTTTATCATCATACGCATCCAGAACTTTTATTCCTTGTTCAAGTACAGTTCATGATTACTAGCATGATCGGCTCACGCTCACCTCTCCACATATCGTTGCAGAGATTTATGTCAAATATGCTGTGTTGCATGATTGAAGTTTACACCAATCATCATTCAAATATTCTTTTCTACAAATTTTTTTTTAATATTGGTGATTTACAATTATTTTGAAATTTCGTTTTGTGATAAAAGGTCCAAGTGGTCTAAATGGTCAAGGGTCTAACTGTCTAATCTGTCTAAAAGATAAGGGTCTAAATGGTGTTAAGGATAAGGGTCTGAAGGATCTTAGGGTCTTTTGGGTCCTGGGTGTCCTTTGGTCCAGGGTCTTTTTGGGTCTTCAGGTGTTTTTTGGGTCTTTTGCATCTTTTAGACTTTTGGGTCTTCCAGGTGTTGGGTCTTTTGGGTCTTCTTTGGTCATCAGGGTCTTTTGGGTGTTCAGTGACTTTTGCCTTCAGGGTCTTTTGGTTCTTCAGGGTCTTTTGGATATTTTGGGTCTTTGGGGTCTTTTGGATCTGATCTTTTTTGGCTTTTCAGTCTTCATGGTATTTTGGGTCTTCAGGGTCTTTTGGGGTTTTTGCTGGACTTTGGGTCTTCATGTCTTTGGGTATTTTGGGTCTTCAGGGTCTTCGGGGATTTTGGATCTTCTGGGTACTTAAGGTTCTTCAGGGTCTTTGCGTCTTAAACATCCTCAGCGTCTTCGAGGTTCTTCAAATGTCTCAGGGTCTCAGCAGTCTAAAGGGTAGAAACGTACATACCAATAGCACGTAAATAACTGACAATAGTCACATGTTTGGACGGACGGACATATGGAGAGATGGCGATTGACTGAAGGAAGGAAGAAGGACGCACGCCGAAACCGAGAGCTTTTGAAATACAGTATAATTATTACCATCACCGAAGGAGAGGCACTGCGTTTGCCGTTGTCTTGTCTGTCTGTCTGTGTGTTACTTTCAAAATCGAAGATTTCAAGTATATTGGTCAGTCGATTTTGATATTGTCTGTTTGTCTAATTGTCTGTTGTCACCGAGCTTTACAATTTTAAACCAATCTTCACGAAACTTCACCAACATGGTGCGTTGTCATAAGGAAGAAGCCTATAGTTTTGAGTCAAAGGTCAACAAAGGCCAAAGGTCATCAACTTCGGTGAGATTCTAAAATCCTCAGTTTTTCATCCGAATTTGACTTGAAATTTGAAGGGATTTATATTACAGTCACTGAATTCAACCAGCGAATTATTTTAGAGGTCAAGGATTGGCCAAAGAACAATGTGATTTTGATTTCTAAAATTGTCAAATTCATCCGATTGACTTGAAATTTGAAGAGGAGTTGCATATTTGTCACTATTACCACCAAATTATTTTTGAGTTCAAATTTGTTTCACGGATTTTGCAGAAGTATCGTGCTCTACATGACGTCTTCTTGTTATATTCTGTCTGTCTGTCTGTTGTCGCCTACAGGTACAATTAAAACCGATCTTCACAAAACTTCACCAGTTGTAGAGGTTGTCTCACATGAGAAGCTTATTGAATTTGAGGTCAAAGGTCAAAGGTCATCTTGAGGTCAGGTTTCTAAAATCATCATTTTTCATCTGATTCACTTGAAATTTGAACAGGATTTGCACGTTGCATCACTGAATTAGGAAACCACTTTTTTGAGGCCAAAACGTCAAAGTCAAACTCAGGTTAAACTTCTAAAACTCAACGTCAAACTCAAGGTTAAACTTCTAAATCTGGAAATTTAATCTGAAAAATTATCAATTTTATATGATTAACCTGAAGATGAAGCAGCAATGCATAAGCATCACTGAATGTGAAACAACTTTTTGAGGTCAAAAGGTCAAAGGTCAACTCAAGGTCAAACTTCTAAAATCATCAAATTCAATCAGAAATATAATCAATTTTCATACGTTGACCTGAGCTTTGATTAAGATTGTCAAATATTAATTTAAATGATGGACAATTTGATGCATCCATGTTAACCTTTGGAGAGGGGGTGGATTTTGCAAGAATCGTGCTCCGCACATCTTTTCTTGTTTGTCTGTCTCTGTGTGCAGATGTATCTCAAAAAGTTGTGCACGGATTCGGATGAAATTAGGAGGGGGGGGGTAGTTTGTTGTGTTGACAAGGACAAACTAATAAGATTTTGGTGAAGATCCGCTTCGGATCCGACTACTAGAATTTAAAGTCATTCTTTCACTATGAGAAATAAGGCCAAAAATTATATGTAGCACAATATCTCAAAAAGTTGCA
This sequence comes from Eptatretus atami, assembly GCA_035128595.1. Classification (NCBI taxonomy): domain Eukaryota; kingdom Metazoa; phylum Chordata; class Myxini; order Myxiniformes; family Myxinidae; genus Eptatretus; species Eptatretus atami. The sequence continues at coordinate 159,597,501 of CM068953.1, forward strand.
TCCAGATTCGGACAAAAACTTGGAGACACGTTAGGTGTGCGACAAGGAAGAATTGATTCAATTTTGGCAAAGATCCGAATCCAGATTGGGATCCAATAATTTTTTTAAGTGATCTTCACTATTGAGAGATCGGCTAAACTAATATATAGACAATATCTCAAAAAGTTGTGACGGATTCGGATGAAACTTGGTTGACAGGTTGGATGTGTGACCACGACAACTGAATTCGATTGTGGTCAGATCCGAATCAGGATCTGGATACGATAATTATTTTACTTTTTAAAGTGATTCTTCACCATTGAGAGATAGGGCCAAAATCGTATATAGCATGATATTTCAAAAATGTATTGGGCCCGATATGTTCTCGTGGATCAGGCATTATGTGGCGGAGGTATGTGCTCCACTGAGTGCCCTTCTAGTTTAATTGAGTTAAGTTATCTTTGTAGTCACATTTATTTAAATTATTTCATTCTCATCAACTGGTCAAAAATGGCTGATACTTCATGAACCAATTGAAAGCATTCAAGGCATGTCTCCCCTCTAGTGAGGGAGCTTTCCATAACCGTTTGGTTGCTCTCATTTATCCAAATCAAAATAGTATGAAGTTTATTTTTGATTACCTAAATATTGGTGTAAAGCTATTCATTCCATATTATCACAGAATTACAAGATCTGAAGAGGGTTGGTTTTTCTTTTACATTTTGGAATAGTTGTATTATATCTCAATGTTTTAAACAAAACAGTTGGATTAACCTTCAATGTTTGATCATTCAGTTTGTTTTGAAGTTTAAATAAACCAAAATGAAAGTCATGAATAATATATAGCATTAACCTTGGAACATATTCGAATTTTATCAATCTCTTCTGTTGTAAGGAAAAGCGTAATCACCCTCATATTTTATTCATTCATCTTTTCATTCTTGAAAGTAATTCATTTTTGTTTGTGTAATTTTGAAATAATTATGTTCCTTTTCATGTTTTTAGGGTGAGTAATTGCAATGTAATCACAAATATACCTGTTTGGGATATTTGATTCATTGTTTAATCCTACTATATCACATGCTGGGCAAGTTGTAAGATTATATATGGAGTATCAGGAAATTCAAGAGCTCTATATCAGGAAAAAATTAAGCTATGGAAATAAACCCTCAAAGATGTATCATTATTTTTATTTTAAGTAAAGAGAACTATTAAATAGGTGTTATACTTGTGTAAAATTTATTTTAAGCAAAGACATACAAGTAAATACATCTTGGAAAATTTCTTTTTATCCTATAAATATGATGAATACAACTTATTGCAATATTTGTTATACGGACTATATATATTATAACAAACACTTACAAATACTCGAACACAAGAGAAAGAAGAAAGATACTTGAATGAAACACTGACAAAGCATTTACAGGCCAATAAATATAACTTTTGGTTTAAACTACAACACCAAAATAGTAAACGAAGCATGCCTCAAAGTTATATCACAAATCTAAACTTTATTTCTGAATAATCGAAATGAACCGAGATGTATTTATAGAATACTCCCTACACAGTCTGAGAGAGCTTGCGTGCATGCCAACTCTTCTGTTTTATTACGGTTTTCTCTTTGACCCAAGATGGTGCCAGACCAGTGACCGATGATGTCACTTTTATCAAACTATATTTCCCATGGATCGTGATCAATTAGTTAAGTTTTGCATTGATCGATTGGGTTTCAACAATTGCTGAAGAATTTTTTTTCTGCTGACCGGATCAAGCGTTGCACTTGTCCGAATTATGACGTCATAAATGAAGGCACGATGAAATCATCACTAACATATATATACCGCATGGGGAGTCTTGTCAATGAGCCATGTGTAAATTTTTTCCATGGAGTGGTTTCGGAGATAAGGAGGTGCAAATTTTCCGGTTTTTTGACCAAGATGCGCCTTTGCACCGACATTGACTATGACGGAGATAGTTATAACGACAAAATTGCACACGTGGAGGCGCAACCTATTTGGAAAATGTGTGTCAATCGGACTAATGCGTTGCTGAGAAAATGAATTTTGAAAATGCAGACACGTAGTACGGGAACACAGACGTGACCGTTCGCGTCACCCGCGCTCTTCACTTTGTGATTGCAGGAGAATTACGTAGCTTAAATGATTATCTTAGTTGTTAAATTTAAATCAAAAAAACCACAAATGAAGAAACCAAAGAGGAGGAAGTTTATAATGAGAAACAATACCCTGAGTTGATAACATCCCTTCAAGAGTTTTGTGAAAGGAGGTCATGTTTTGATGAGGCTTCCAAGATTGGAATTAGATGATGATTAAAGTTCTCTTTAAAGAAGTAGGTACAATTTGAATAAAATCATTTTTGGACATTACACATCAAGAAGTCAAATCCTCTTAGTGCTTCTTCATATATTGATTCGCGAGAGAAAGAAACTTTAAAAATGAAATAAAACTCTTTCTTCACAATGATGCTCACGACACACATGTTTTCTACATGAACTCTCAAAGACGTTTGGGGACATATCTGGTATCCTAACACAGACCAGAACTACATCTTCTTCACCAAATCAATTTAACAACACAAAGCGATATATTGCAGATTTCTTGATTCTCCAAAATTTATGGCCATTCATTATATTAAACTTAGCATCAAATCTTCACTCATTTCCTCATCTGCAAAGACATTCTCAAATCAGATGAAGTGAACTCTTAATCACGAAAGGGTGTATTATCCTTCTTGACTACATGAGCACCTTTGACAGATTTAATGAAACAAAACTCCCTCCTAAAGATGTTTTTACAACAACTTAATCAAAGTCATTGATGATAAAGATATCTACACACAAAATAGCTGGAAAAGTTCAATGTCAAAAACCTCAGTGAATACCATGACCTATATCCTAAGACCGATGTTTCTGTGTAGCGATGTGTTAAAGCCTGAGAGAAGTCTGCAGAATAAGTATTCATATGAATTATACCAGCTCATTATTACACAGACCGGTCTTCGCTTGGAGTGCTGTGTTAAAGATGATTAAAACAACTCTGAGTTAATTTCAGATTAGATATGTGTTGATAATCGAGATAACCAAAGAGGTGGATTTATAAGATATGTTCAAATAGATATGCTAAAGCAAATAAAATATCTCTCAGATTATAACCCCTCCAAAGATGTTCCTATCTCACGTATTATGAGCTAACATCTAAATGGATGGCAATGTTCAGTTTCCATGAGACGTCTCAAATGGTAAAGATAAAACATTATGAAAAGAGACTTATAAAATATCGGCAATCTCCACTCAAAGATAATGGATGAGTCAAAAAGTTGGGTATTACTTTGAAGTGGATTGAAGTATCCCCAAGAACTCCAAAACAAAACAAAAAGACTTGCCATTGCTCCAAATAAAGAAACCCTGAAAGAAGAGTGTGAATGATATTCAACATCATTTCTACTCTAATTCTCACAAAACAAAAAAAAATTAATGACCACAATACATGACAACAGACAATTACGTTTTACATCAAAGAAACTTGTCAAGATTCTCATGTATGACTATTACTTCAACATTACTGCTTGCCCATAGTAGGTGCTTTTCGACGGTGGACAGGTCATCATGGGCACTCGACCCTGAATTATGGCGGCTACGCAGCCCCATACCAGCAGGGGTGATGCACTGGGGATTGTACACATTCCTCCCGTGACCACCATTAAAATTTTCTTGACGTGCCACATTACACCTTCTGTCAGTTCGGACCAGGACGGTAAGCCTTCGTTGCCCTCTGCAACAGATGAGCCTTGGGTGCTCAACACCCTGTCACCAGTTTGTGGTTTGTCGCCCTCTCGGACCACTGCCATACGTACTCAGCACTGCTGACTTGGAGACCCCACAAGCCTTGCCGTTTCAGAGATGCTCTGACCCAGTCTCTGGCCATAACAATTTGCCCCATGTCAAAGTCGCTCAGGTCTTTACTCCTGCCCATTTCTCCTGCATCCAACACCATTCAATTCAAGAACTGACTGTTCACTTCTGCTCTAATATATCCCCCCTTGACAGGGGCCATTGTAACAAATATAATCAATGTTATTCACTTCACCTGTCAGTGGTCATAATGTTTTGGCTCATTATGTATGTTGGTCCCTATGCGGTCGAACTGTGAACCAGTATAGCACTAAGTTCCTTGACTTGCAAGAAGTCATGGACTTAGTGGTCGCGTTCATGTTTCAGCACCCACAGGCTCATCACTGGACTTGTTTTTCCAACCACTGGTGGTGTGTCAAGGAGATTGACCATGTGCTCGTTGATGGTCGCTGGAGGATGATCCAAAAACTGCCAGGAGTCTACAGAGAGTGCTCACTTCTTCAATTACTGATCACAGGCATGTTGGAGCAACTCTGAAGTTGCAGCTTAAATCCAGAGAAAATGATACCATCTCTGCCTTGGCTGATGTTGGCAAGCTCAAGGATGGATGTACTGAGGAGTTTGTGAACAGGCTGAGTGCGAATTTGGGTGGTCTGATTGCTTTTGGAACCCTGAAGAGTTTGTGGAGTGCCTTCAAGACCACAGTATTTGATAGGTGCCAGGTGGATGTCTTGGAACTCTACCGAAGAGTGAAGAAGATATTTGTCTCTCAGGGTACCCTGGATACCATTGACTAGAGTCACAGGGCCAGGCTGAAATGGCAGAGCTTGAGCTGTTCAGGAGCGTGAGGTGTAAAACTGTACGTGCGGGTCAGGTGTGGATAAGGAGGCTATGTGCGAGGAATCTTTGAGTGGGAGAGCAAATCGCTTGTGGTCAAGTGAATTCTCGTTCTGCTTCCAGGGGAATTACACGTCCATGAGTTCCTCAGCCCGTCCCTCAGCTTATACTGCAGTTAAAGTGGGTGGGTGGTTGCCTCTGAAAGATAAGGAAGCCTGCTGGCCAGTTACTTTGATTGGCTTTACCCAGGCTGATCCACCCTTTTGAGATGATGCCAGGGTGTTACATCCCTGGTTGCTGACCCCTATCAAACTGTGATCCACTTCGTTTGTGGAAAACACAGGCTGCGGTGAACCGTTTTGAATGGGTGAAGCTCCAGGATCTGTGCATCCATGCTGAACTTCTCAAGCTGGTGAAATGCTGTATCCCATGTTATTGCTTGTAGTTCTGTGTCTTGCCTCGAACACAGGAAATCCAACTGACTGGAATAGGGGCTTTTTTTGTCTCTCTCTCGGAAATAAGGATGATTCGCCAAGACTGCAATTAACTACCGAGGGGTGAATGCTGCTCCTCAGTGCGGGCAAGGTCTTTGCTCGGATATATCTTGATAGGGTTCGCCATCGCTCTACTTGCAGCCAGCGCCCAGAGCATTCAGGCCTTACACCAAAGAGGTCAATGATTGACCATACCATGCCCTTCAAGTGCCTCACTGAATGCAGAAAAGAGTTGCGGCAGGGTCTGCTGCAGACGATGTTGATCTCTGCAAAAGCATTTAAATCAGTTGAATCGGGAGCCCTCTGGAGATTCTTGGCTTCCGGTGTGCACCAAAACTGTTCAATTGATTTTTTAAATATTACTCTGGTAATGAGAGTGCTGTGAGAGTGGGAGATACCATCTCTGACTTATATTCAGTTGTTATTGAGAGTTTGTCAGGGTGTGTACTGGCCCCACACTTTTCAGCGCTTATATGGCTTGGATTCTGGGGATGATGTCAGAGAGATGAAGCTGCGGTGCATCATTTGGAATGTCAAGATCTCTGACCTTGATTTTGCTGATGTCGTCATTTTGCAGAGACGCTGGATGTCCTTTTGGGCCCTCAAGGTTCTGAATGAGGAGTCGGAGCTTGCTGGATTATGGGTTTCTCGGTCAAACATAAATCCAGGCTTCATGACATCTTGAATGCTGCTTTCTTGTCCTGTACCCTGTTTGTAGTGAGGATATTGAAGTCCTGAGAGATTATCTTTCTTGGCAGTGATATTCATGTCTCTGCTGACTGTGAGCCAGAGGTCCAATAAACGTCTGGGTCGGGCCTGGGGAGTCATGGATTCACTGGATCATGGGTGTCATGATCTACGGAATGTAAGACTTGGACTTGACCAGGGATCCTGAGACAAGGACTAATCCTTGGTGCCAGTTCTCTCTTCGGAGAATCCTTGCTATCGCTCGTCAGACTCTGTGTCCAACGAGCTGTTGCTGAGAAGACTCAAATGAATTTGTTACCTGCATGTCCATAAGCATCAGCTGCGCTGCATAGACATGTGGCTCCGTTTCCTGACGCTGATCCTGCTCACCAGATTCTCTCAGCGAGGGAGCCTCGTAAGTGGATGAGCCCAATGGGCTGACCAGGTGCCCGTGGTTGCAGCAGTGATCAGCATTTCAACACGTTGGGATGGGTCAGCATCTGCCTGGGATGGCTAGATGGAGGCCTCCTGGAGTACCAGTGGAAAGTGGATGCAGTGATGCACTGCTCCGGCACATGCTCTCACAACTTGATCTGACCTGACACCCTCTTCTCGTAGTGGAGATGTTTACACTAATTGGTGTACAAGTGAAGTAACTCCACTGACACTTAAACCAGTTGCTTCAGGCAGGTGGAGACCATTAGTCTTGGTAGGTCGCTCAATTAAGAGAGAAAAAAACTCTCAATCAAAATCCACCATGACCTTGTAGTTTAGGTTTTGAAACCAAACGTCATCTAATTTCCTTTATCTGAAAATTTTCAGTTATTGTCCTCTCCATCTTCTCTCGTTATTACATTTAATTTTCCCTTATCCATTGACTTTTAAACAACTAAATGTCGACTTTATAAACGGCTAACCTTAAAAAGGCTAAATGTCGAGAGGACGTTAACAGCTTAATGTCGACTTCCAATGACAAGCCAGGATAGACAAATAAATATTTCACGAGCATGGCATTGAGTTATAAATGACAACAAAGTGGGGAAACAAAAGATCTTTTAAAATGATCAGAAAGATCACAGGAAGATTTTAGGTCTAGGATTAGGATCCTTAAGAGTACAACAGGGAAATAGTTGACAGAAAAACACAAGTGAAGGGAAAGATGCAAGATGAAACCAAACTCTGTGGACTCCACCCTCTTCCATGACATCTTTCAACCTTCAGACAAGCAGTCTGCAGCCTCTTCCATCTCGTTTAAACATTGAAAAAAAAAATCACAACATTGTCAAACACTTGGAATCGGTCTTTCAATATGCTGATCAATCTCATCCTCGAACCATCTCTCGCCTGAAAGACATCTGGCAAAACCCTCTGCTACTTTCTTAACAATCCTCTTGAGGAAGTTCAGTCATTCAAACTCCTGGATCTCACTATTAGCCATACCTATGTGGCAAAATACCAGATAATAATTATTTATTCTCAAATAAATCAAAAAAGTTTTTAAGTTTGTACAAAAAAAAAAACAATGTTCATTGAGCAAATATGGTTCACTTTGGAATGTTTTGCAACACATTAACTATGTTTACAAATTAAATTAAACAATTGAGATAATTTTAAAATCTTTGAATTTCTTTTTTTTTTGTATAAGATTCTTGCGAGTGCCTCCGATTTAGAAGAATTTTGGTCCAAAGGAAGGCACAGAACTGTTGGCGAATGTCTGAAGATTTTTTGGCTTTCTCGGATCCCATCGCAATAACTCTGCTCTCATTTGTCCTAATGGGTTCTGTGACACAACATGTCTCGGGTTCTTGATGAAGCTTTATCGAGACTTACCTGTATACAAACTGGAAGCATGGTTGTGATGTACAATTGCTTGTTGTATGGATGTGTTTTATCAGCAGTATCGATATTGGCAGACCAGATGTAATTCGATGCAAACTGCACCATGCATTGCCTTGCAATGTGTTGCAATGACTATCATCTGTGTGATCAGAAAAATCAGTATTGTGTCAAAGGTAAGTTGTGAATCAACAATATTTTTGTCTCATTCTAATGAAAAGTTTACGATGACCTTTTGCAGCTTTCATTATTTTGGATGAGCACATGAAGATATAACTAATTAACACCGAAATCACTCATGAAAAAGCCATACATTTCCCCAGAAATCTCTGATCAAAATTTGGGTGGACGTATTATCCATGATAACTTTTTGGACACAAACTTAAGGCTCATGGAAGAGCGAGAACACAGAATGGATCAGGATGAGCAAACACTAAAGGAAGAGCACAAAGAAGAGGGAAACGCCAACAGTCAAGGTTGAGTGACAAACATATGGAGATGGAAAACAAGGGATGTGGGTAAGAATGAGGGTAAGAGAGATGCAGAGGATGGACAACATGTATACAGGAACAACTCTCAGGAAGGAAGAACTGGGAAACTTGGGGGGGAAGATGAATGCATGATTCACCTTATGTATTCGATGACATCCCTTCCAAGGAATTCAACGAAGAAACAGACCATTCGGTCCATCAGACAGCCCAGTGGTTACCACCCTGGGACTGTTTGTCCATGCTCTCTCCTTTTTAACATTAAAGTATCAAGCACGAAGCAACACACACCATTGTAAAAGTCTTTGATATCACTAATGATTTGCCAGAGTTTGAAGGCCAACCTCTTAACTCAGAGCAGACGCTCTAATCAAATGAATTGCATCATGGAACTTCCACAGAGTATTAAATTTGTTTCATTTTGGACCTCCTTGAAGTTTATTATACACTCCCATGAGGAGAGGTATTGCATTTGGGTTCGTTTGTCTGTCTGTTCTTTGTTTGTTTGTCTGCACAGAACTTGAATATGGGTTTCTTTGCAACTGCTTATCGGTTTGAGACTAACTTTCACCATAGGAGCAATTTCTTCATGTAGAATGTTTAAATGATCATTGTGACATCAAAGATCATGTGGTGTGGCAGCCATGTTGGAAAAAAGGAAAAACTTTGGAACCTGTATCTCTGAAACTGCAATCATAGAAAAATATTAAAACATGGCACATGGCAAGTACTCCTCATGGAGAAATAAATATGATTTTTGTGATGCCATTGTTGCCTTCGTTATGACGTCATAATGTCAAACGTAGAATACTAGCATCCAATCAGTATGAACATTTTTGAGGGTCATCGTGAGATAAATTGGTGGAAAGGAAAAAAATTGATAACGTCATCAGTCACGTGGTTTGGCAGCTTTTAAAAAAAAACTACCTTCAAAATTATCTTCTCTGAAGCGGCTGAACAGATTCAAGGTGAAACTACAACCAAGACCGGCTATCCATGTGGAACATGTTCCCCCTACTGACATCATAGGTCACATGGTTGGCAGGCATATTGGATTTAACGAAAATCTTATAAATAAAGATTTCTTTCTCTTGAACCGCTTCATCAATCAATGTGAAACTTCACCAATTATAATGTTTAGAGATGGGAAATATATTTTTCAATTTCAACCCTGATCAATGCATGGTCTGCAGGCGAATTATTTAATTTTTTGATCTGGGTTTTTTTTTTGTTCTTTTTTTGAACAAGGCTCACTAGACTGTGCCTGGATGGGTTTGAGGGTAGAGAAGTAGCAACTGAAACCAAATCCTATCCAGGTTCCTTCTGATGACTTAATCTTTGCTTTTTGCTTGTTTGGTTCCTTCTGATGACTCCAATGCGGACTGTACCTCAGTATTTGCGTTTCATTTGTATTGAATTGAATTTATTTTAATCCCCATTCTAAAATTAAATTGAATAATAAATTATGATTCATGGGTCAGGGGTCAAGTGTCCGTTCAAAGCAGGGTGCATCAAAGCAAGACATCTTGGTACCCGTCATCTTTGCCAGCAGATAAAAAGTGGCAGTTCCAGCATAAGTCATTATTTTAATTGCATAACAAACCAGCACCTAACACCACACAAATACACCACACAAAACTATCAAACACCATAAAGCAAGTCCTGTGAGGCGTCTGCAATCTCTGATTGCTCTTTTTCTTATTTTTTGTTTATTTAGGTTACAATGATAAATGAGATTTTTCTTTAAATAAATAATTGCCTTGCAAACGTTGTTAAGAACTTTTAGTATAGGTTACGGTTATTGCAGCTTTTCAAACACAGTGCAGGAAGTCGCATAAGCGGGAGACAGACGAATTGCAGGAACAGACACCACAGTTTCCATTATACAATAGATCGTGGATTATACACTTGTGATTATGATATTTTGGTGAACAATCAAAGCTTATCATCCAGCTCTGTCAATTACTTTCATCTTGTTCCTATTATATTTTGTTGTTGCTGGTGTCATAGAAATAATTAAAAGTAAAAGACAATTATCACTGTATTGCAATTTGTGGAAAAGGAGTAATTGCCAATGTTTTGAGTTAAATTAAATGTTGGAGATCAACAAAGCCATTGCGTTTGAGAATAACATTTTAATAAAATGTTCATTTCAACTACATCTTCAAAATTTGTATAAAGATACCTTTTTAACACTTAATGTTTTCACTCTTGCAGTAAGAGTACAAGCAGACATTCAAGTCACGGGGATGTATCAGACATTCCAAAAAATCTCTTAATATTGTTCCTTTTGAATCACAACTTTTTTACTTCTATTTGGATCATGTTTTGGCTTTTTCTAAGTCCTTCCAAACATATCATCTGTCGTAGCATCATTGTCTGGAATGTTCCTGGATGCTTCACCAGCCTGGGCCATCTGTGTGGTTTTGGTTCAGCTTGGATCCATCTCGCTCTTGTTTACTGGGTGTCTAAACCCACTACCAATCCCTTACGTGATGCAAGATGGCACTTTCAATGGGGAAAGAGCCGACGAACGGGATACGTTTCACACAAGCACATTTATTTCAATTACACACACAACACAAGCAAGGCAGTCATACAATATACAAGCAACAAATAGAATGCAAAAGCAATACGACCGACTATAATTATTATTTACAAGCACTTACACGTTTCTACTTGGCAGGACACGGCGCCACAGCATGCATACAAAACAAGAAAGACCTCCCTCACAGGCAAGGGGTAGACGGGGTCCGTAGACCTTATGTCGTGGCCGTGGATGACCGAAAAGGCCACGAGACCGAGAGGGTCTTACCCGCACCCTCGTGTGGTGCGACGGTGGCAGGTCGCGATGTTCTTCGTCCCACGGCACTACACGACTGTCGTAGCCGCGCCTGATCTCGGCCTTGCAACGGTGGGCAGGTCGTGACGCCTTCTCCCACGGCCACTAGGACAGCCGCGCCTGATCTCGGGCTTGCAACGGTGGGCAGGTCATGAGGCCTTCCCCACGGCCACTAGGACAGCCGCGCCTGATCTCGGGCCTTGCAACGGGGCAGGTCGTGACGCCTTCTCCCCACGACACTAGGACAAGACTTCACCGGACTGCCCCAAGTCTGTCTACGACGAAGACTTGGACCACGACAGACTTGGACCAAACACGACGACCAAGACTCCCACACGACTGCCCCAAGTCTCTGCTATCCGCGCTCTTTTCCAGGCGCTCCTCTTGCCCTTTTATTTCTCCTGTGCCGCCCCACCCTTCTCGGCGCGTGGGTGGGGGGAGGAACATTCCAGAGAAATTGGGGCGGGAGTTGGTTTCCAACCGTCAAGCTTGTTTACCGGAGGAGAAATTGGGGTGGGGCTGGTTTCGTTGCTTCTTTAGTGGCGTTGTGGTGTGGATGGCGTGGTTGTTGGATGGGTGGTGTTGAGATGGCTTGGTTGTTGAGATGGCGTGGTTGTTCCAAAATAACGACAGGTAAGAAAAATGGCTAACTCAAAGCGTCGCAGCCGGGTGAATCACACATATTCCTCTAACAACGGGTGTGGACTACTACTCAGTGAAGTCTTTATGATATATCTAACCTGAGGACCTTTCTGGTGTATTGCAAATTTCCACAGCCGTAACAATATATTTTCTCTCAAATTATACATCTACAGATTAAGAACAAAACATGCCTGCACAAACAGTCTGCCAAAAGATTCCGGCAACTCAAAAGGCCCGTGGTTCCACTCCCTTGAAGAAGGCAAATGAAAAGCTGTCCTATGACCTAAAAAGTAAGGAAGTAAATCTTATACCACTTTGATTGAAGATGTTACCTGCGATTTTGAACTGAAAAAAAGAATACATATATATATATATATAT